>ML681998.1:11184877-11203561 GCA_007922195.1 Podocnemis expansa | reverse complement strand
AAATAAATCTGTTAGTCTTCAAGTGCCACACAACTCCTTGTTGTTTTACCACTATTCTAACCTGTGTTCTTTTCCCTCCATAGAAATGCTAATTAAAATATCAGAGTTTTCCATTTTAATTCATACAAAACAACTCTTCCATTAATAAAAGAGAAAATTGAAAATATTACATTTCCAACCAGAGTTTTGATTAAAAAGAACATGACTGAACAGGTACCAGCATGCCAGAACTCAATCGCTTATTTATTCAAAAAGTTTGCATGCAAATCATTTCCTATTTCACGTAGGACTGAAAGCTAGTTTGAGAATACAGAGTGCTTGAGGGTCCATCATCTTGCTGAATATTCCTTCTTGGAACTGAGAACTGCATGTTGTTTGATATGTGGTCGTGAAATACGGTCATACTATACATTGCTTAAACCCTATTTGCTAACTTCTTACCGCAATACTCATAACTGCATCACAATAAATATTAGATGTCACCTATAAATGTAGAGCAGTAAAGACCACATTCTAGAAGCCATGCATTCCAAGTGGAGAGGCTGCTTGCTGTCTCTAAATCCTTCCCCTTTATGCATAAGAACCAGGCTGGTTCTGCAGGATCAGGACTCTAAGGCTGCAAAAGAAGGTCTGTGAGTTTGGTTTCACTGAAGTCAGTGGAAGTTTTGCCATGAAAGTAGGAAAAGAATTTGTCCATAAAGGAATATTTTATCTCTTTCCCCAGTAGTAATATGCTGTTTCCAACAAACTACTGTATCAGGTGACTAACTTTCATAATATTAAATCAGTATTTTCTGCATTTGAAGTGCTGGGTTAAAATGGGAGAATGCTAAAGCTACTGGTATGTGATAACATCTACCACTTGGTGGCATCCAGTACATACTTCATTTACCTTAAACTGTGCAGTTGACTAGATTGGAAAATCTTGTAAACTCATGATTGAGACCTTTTTATGGACACTGAAAATTGCTAAACTTAAATTATTCTTGGTTATTTTGCTCAGGGCTTAACGTACAACAGTCCTAAAATACATAATGGGTAGTCATAAAGTGTACTGTGATCAGTTGTTCTTCATGTCTGCCAGAGGTAGGATAAAAAGCATTCAGAATATTCTTCAATAAAGCAGGTTTAGGTTAAACAGTAGGAAAAACTCTTTAAGCATAATTACAGAATGTCATAGGTGTCAAGTTACTGGTCTCAAACCCAGACTCACGGCAGTTTTGGTTATCACATGAGCAATTTATTGAATTGGTATGGAATTCATAGACTAGGGTAAAACAGAATCGAGAGCTCATGTTGTTGGTCACATATGCTATGTCTACACCTAAAAGCTTAGTTCAGACTTGCTTAGTCTGAACTAAGTAGTTCAAAGTTAGTTTGAACTAACCACATTCTTTTAGTTTGAACTAGCTTTTTAGTTTGAACTGGCCACACTACTTTTAGTTCAAACTAACTTTTTAGTTTGAACTGAAAACAGCATGGCTAGTTCAAACTAAAATTTAGTTCAAACTAACTTATTTAGTTCAAACTAGCATGACTATATCATGCTAGTTCAAACTAAATTCCAAAATAAGTTTAAACTAAGCAGTTAGTTCATATTAACCAGCTGAACTAACTAGTTTGAACAAAGCTATGGCTGGTTGAAACTAAAATTATTTTTAGTTTGAACTAGCCAAAGGCTAGTGTAGACAGGGTTCAAATTAGTCTGGACTAAGCTTGCTGTACTTTCCCTTGGATTTGTAGCCCCTAACCTAAGCTATGCTGGGCTTGCATATATGTATTCATTTATATGTCATGTATGTATTCTTTCTTTATAGATTATTGTCATTATAAATTTATACTTAGCAAAAGTTTAGAAGTTAGCATAACTTTTATATAGATTGTTATAACACAAGGTATGTTACAGGCATGTATAAGGAATTATATAGTTTTTAATAATACTGTTAAAGGATGTAGCCATAGGTTGCATAGAACAGTGGTTCCCAACCTTTTCTCTGCTGTGGAATGCCTTGATACCTTTAATTATTTTGAGGCAGATGATCATATAGTCTCCTAATCAACTCATGAATATTCATGAGCCAATTCAGCACTCTCAGAGTAGTTTTTCAAAAAATTCCATGGCACTTCTACTCAGGCCTGGTGGCACACCCGTATGCTGTTGTACACTGGTTGAGAAACACTGGCATAGAACTTACAAACTTAATATTAGATTGAAACTAGACATAGATGGGTTTGTTTGTTCAGTGATGCGGATATCCAGAAGGCTGTATTTTGATCATCACACCCAGGTTGGCGGACAGAAAGACAACTCTGGACTTACCGGTTTGGACCCTTGACATATAGTGAAACACTGCAAAACCCACAAAGATAGCCATAAATAATAATGGAACACTGTGGAGGGTGAACAAATGTCAGTCATACATCAATTATACACACAAACCCCTTGACCAATGACATAGATAAAGCCCTCCAATTTCTGGGGGTGAAGGCCTCATCTTTAGGTGATAAAGGAGGATCTAACATCCTCTATTTTGAGAAGGGTATAAAGGATCAAAACCTGTTATTAAAGGGAGCTCTTAGCTCCTAGCATTTCAGCTAGACTCTTCTTGGGAAGAACACCACAGACTAGACTTTATTTCCCTTATTAGCTAGTCATCTTAAACTGCTTTCATTAGTTTTATGTGTGTGTGTATATATATATATCTATATATATCTATCACCTAAAGTTACTGAACTCCAAACCGTTCCTATCAAGTCAAGGTCCTAAATGTCCTTCTTGACCAAGGAAATCAGGGTTTAAGTATCGACCACAAATTTTAATATCAAACTTAGCTCAAAAAACTGCAAATCACATAAGATTTCCTGTATGTATAAAAATAGAAGTTAATTGTAATTTGGATATGTAGTTACTCCACTAACTTTTTTTCCTCAATTGCGTACTTAACATTTATGCTTTTTGGCAATAAAAGAATTTTATAAAATACTTTAAACTCTCTGTGTGACACTTCCAATTAGGTATCCCTGGGGGTTTCGTGTTTTAAATATTTTCTGTAATCAGATTCAGGCAGGAACCCAAATCTCTTGGCAAGATCTATTGGAAATCCCAATCTAAATTCCAAATCATAAAGAATCAGACTACAGACTGGATCTTTTGGCTGTTGGACGTCTTACATGGACTCTTGAGTACTGATCTGGACTATCCTTTAACCTGCCTGATATTTGGGCTTTACAGTTTGATCAAGCTGTTTTCTATCAACTCCTGGTCTTGAACAATGTCTCTAAAAGGACAAGATAAAGAATCCACAGGAGTGACGTTGCTAACACCTGCGGGAACATCAGCTCCCCAGAAGTAGGTTTTCCTCTTAGAAGTGGAAAATCAAGTGCTTTATGCCCCAGTGGACCAGCCCAGATGGAAACCTACATCCTTCTGGAACAGATTACCAGTCTGCAAATGGGAATGGGTTCCCGCTGCTCCTTCAGTGTCTAAGCCCATTATCTATTTATCAGAACATTATGATGGTACCCAGAGTAAGTTTCATGGCTTTGTAAATCAAGTCACACTTCTATTATAATGTGGCCCCATGTCTATGTGGTGACCAGGCAAGGATAGGCCTGATGAGTAACTTCCTTAATGGGGAAGCCCTAGACTGGGTATTGTAGGAGCAATTTGGCATGAATAACTTGACATAGTAAGACCTCATGTCTCAATAGACATGAGTGGGAAGGTGAATGGAAGATTAAGATGTGAATAATGGTATAACAAGTGCAAGTAAATCTGAATAAGTTCTCTCATGACATGCCGTGGCAAACTAGGAGGGAGAGGGATAATTCAGGAGCAGTCTATATTTGCATAGATACCTACTGTGCCTTTGCATAGATACCTACTATACCTAGATGTTCAGCAGACAGACTTGCTTTGTCAAAGTGATCCATTTTTGGCTGGTGTTGGACTACAATTCACTTAAGTGTTGAATACAAGGGGTGCTGAATTTTTTTATTCTTATTGTACTAATAAAGGGCAGCAGAATTGCATTTAGATTATCCTGATTGAGGGGATCACCTTAACTTCACTTAGCTGGTGGAAGAGATTCGAAATCCCATGAAAGTAAGAGGGGTTGGGAAGACATGTTTCTATCTGATCATATGGCTTCCGCTTAAAGAGTCCTGGACACCATTTGGTCGTCCTCCTTTGGTGTTTTAAGACACAGACAATTAGGCTCAACTGAAGAGTCCTTGTTTTTCATCAGTTATTGCTTGAGCTCAGTCATTGATGAACTAATCTCAGAGCTAAGTTTTAGGCCTACTGTGAAGACAGTGTTGCAGTTGTAACACCCACGTGGCCAGATTGAGTCTGCCTTGCAGATGGCTCTGACCAGAGAAGGGTGTGTGCAGGAACACAGCAAGGAGAGCCCCTTTGCCCCAGGGGCACCTGTTCCAAACCCTAGAGGGACCACACACACAATGGAATAGCGCAGGGATTATGGGAATGGGGAAGGTTTATTTACAGAGGTGCAAAGGGGAAACCAATAGGGGAGATGAGGCAGCAGTAACACAGAGTAACAGCTAACACAGGGCCCTGCAATGCCCAACAACAGAGTACGCTGGAGGCAGATGTGAGCTCTGCTTCTGCACCATGAGTTCAGGAGTCTCAGCACAGCTCCAGTCCAGAGTTCAGTCCAGCAACTCCCAGTCTTCGGCGCCAGCACTTTCCCAGCAAAAGAAAATCCTCTGATGCCACTTCTGCCTCTCTCTGCAAATGCAGAGTGGCCCCCTCCCCACTTAACTAACTACAACCTCCCCCCTGAGTTCCAGGTGCTGTACTCACGGCCCCACAGCTCCAAATGGCCAGTCACTGGATGCTGCTTTGTCCTTGGGCAACTCTCCCCAGCACAGCGTCCTTCTGTGGGTGCTGGCCTGGCATCCCAGGTCAGCTGCTCTGTCTTCCCTGGCTTCAGGCAGGGCCTCTCCCTCCGCTTCCTTCCCAGGCCTCTGGCTGCAGCTACAGCCCCACTCCTCAGCTCCACAAACCCTCTTCCACAGGGCAAAGATTTAAAGGAACCACGCTCCTTAAAACCCCAGGGGGGTTACACAGTGAAAGACTGTTCAGAGGCTGAACTAGGTGTGAGGTTCCCTTCTACCCAGTGAAATCACTAAGAGCTAGCTAAACAGTGGAATCTCAGAACACAGCATTGCAAAAGCAGGAGTGAGTGGCAGAGAAAATGGTGGCAGGAGAGGCACTGATAGATTTAACAAGAGCAGAAATAAGCAGTCAGAGAGGTTTGGGGATAGGTGTGAACCCACATGAATGCCCCTCTTAATGCTGAGTCTTTGCTGATGAAAGACAATCAGCTGTGAATGGGATGGTGTGGAGAGAAAAATAGTGGCATGTTAAAGGGAAATTTGTTAATTGGACTTTCACACTACAAGGTGGGAAACTAAGGCAAAGGACACTATCCAGTATACTGTGGGATCGTGTTTACTTATGGTTACATACTTTTGAATGTGATTGTCATGTTTTCTCAAATTAATGCTGGATTCCCTTTCAATACATCTTTTTATTTTTTATTTTTGTTATTCACGCTGCTTGCACATGAGGAAGTGCTTCTTCTTAGACGTGCCTGGTGTGGGATTTAGGTTTTTTAGGTTACTGAATGAGGGCTTGCACTGGTCCTGGTATTGTCAAGAGGGATCCCTATGTATTGAATACAGCTCTTCTTGTTTCAATTCCACTTGTCAGGAGGGTTACACAAACATTAAGTTGGATTCAGTATAGCTAAGATAAGCAGGAACAAATTGGGATTAAGGACAACAGATGAGATAAACCTGGAATATAGAGGTCAGGTTATACATGGATATTGAGGTTTTTATTTTAAGCATCCATTTTCACACCTAAATCTCTCCTTGAGTTGACTCCTGAGATGAGGGAGTTTTGTTTTTGTTTTTAAATTTAAAGAAAATCCCATCAGCCATTCTTGGGTGTCTGGAGAGTTGGCAGGAATCAAGTATTTTTTTTAGCATTTTTTTTCTCATTAATAATTCAAACAACTTAAGTAAGCCCTTCTAGCCTTGACATGCAAATAGTCCTTACTGAGTAGTAGACGCATGACTAGGTGTGGAGCTGGGGCCAAGGGGAGGGGAATTAAGCATCAGAAAGTTACATGGGATTGAAAGGGTACTTCTAATTCTGAGCATGCTGAGTTAGCACCTGGGAAATATAGCAAGCCTGATAAAACTCAAGTTCTTTTTTGTGTTATCATGCAACATACCTAAATGGCCTGACATGTCTAGGGGCTGTATTCAAGTGTGATTAAAAAATTAAGATTATCTGGTCCTAAAAATGAGCTAATATGCCTTGGAAACTGCTAATAAGATTGCCCAACTCCTCATTCTTGCTCCTGCTTCTCTCATACACTCTCACACAGGCCCCCCACCCTCAGCGATGTTTTTTTTTCTTGGAAGTAGTTTAACTCTTGAATTTAAAATGAAATGTGCAATTTTAATTAGGAGTAATTCTTTTATATTTTGCTAATGTGATGCATCTGGAGTGTGAACTTTCTCTGCAATGAGAGGAATATGTATAGCTTTGGGATATACAATAGCATCAAATATGGGCAAATACTCAGGAAATTAGTCACATTTTTCTCACATTGGGTCAAATTTTCCCTTGAATCATGCCTTTGAGATACTGCTGAATTCACTGAGGTTACACTGGCATAACTAAGGTAAAAATGTTGCCTGTTGTTCCCAGAGGTAGTAGTCAAGGAGATACTTCTAGAACTGACACCTCAATATCAGCGTTAACCGTTTATGTAACTTGAATCCTGCAAGTACATCTGCGTATGATAATTCTAATAGGGACATGAAGTAGCTTGACAAGCTCCCACAAAATCAATCGACTACAGGTCATCAGATTACTATGAATATGTTGTCACAATACCAAGAGCCTGAAATTCTGAAATAATCCACATTTTGTCACATCTGTGTACTTCTTCCTCTTTTAGGCCCGGATACAACACATAGTGAAGTCAAAAGAAAGTAGCTAGTGGATGAACTTCACAAGGTAGTTTCTTTAACTTACAACTTTCATATATTGCATTGGAACTCCTACTATTTATTCACAGTGCTTACAAACAAGTAACATTTCTGTTCTGCTTTGCACTGTCATATGCATTTTCACTTAAACTCAGGTGGCAGGCAGACTTAGAGACTTAAAGTATTGCACAGAGTATATGCAGAAATCTACTTCTAGGGGGCAGCAAATGACTGCTTTTCAGATACAGGAGAAAATGCAAAATTCAAATAATTCATTACTATCAACCCAAGGGCCCAATCCAGTTTCCACTGCAGTCAGTGGGAATCTTCCCATTTTCTTCTATGGGAACAGGATCAGGTTTCTGCTATTTCACTCTTCCCAACCCCCTTGCTTTTATTTTAAGTGAATAAATGCTTTATATCAAATAAATTAGACCCTATTTTCAGTCTTTCGCTTGTTGTTTGAATGGAGTGAAGTGAACTATGGATACAAACATCATGTTTCCTATTAACATTTTGAGGACACAGTTGAGTTCTAGAAATGAGTACATGATATAATTGTACTAGTAGTTATCTAAATATCAGGACACTGGTTTTCTTTTTTATTTTGTTGTGACATTTAAAGAAATGTAAGTGACTTTTTTCCTTCTGCCCACACATTGTGACTAAGGACCAGACTAGGAGAAGTGGGAGTGCTCTCTCTAATGGAAATAAATGCATTTAACTTCACAAATAGGACTTAATGCAACCAAAAGGGAGAGAGAAGATAAATAAAAGATCCACTTAAAATATATTCATTTATATGTAAGTATGTCTATAGCCTTCTTCACTAAAGCATTTGAATATGCACTGTTCTTAAAATCTGCTCAGTCTGTGAGCTTTCCAGAACCGAGTTTGCAAAATTTTGTGGTGCTGGAAATGCAGATTTAGGGCTGACCTTGGTATTTTTGAACTCATTTTTAATGGAAATTAAGTGCAAGTTGGAGGAATTACACAACTCATCAATGACAGCCATCCATTAAAGATCCAATAAGTGGTATTTACAGTAATCGCAGAGGACAGTGCAGATTCTCCTTGATTGAAATAAGGTGTCTGCTCAAGCCGGAAATTACACCTTTCAGCTCCAGAGTATGCATACCTTCACTCATTCTATTGCTGTGCTTGAGACAGACTTGACTTTTGTGCTCCCTCTACTGTTGGGCCACTATCTCAGGGACCAACCTGGGCTGCTCTGACATAGGCTGTGTGTCTCAAGGGCTCCTATCAGACTTGGGAAGAAAAGAACAACCACAATGCATTCTGGTTATGCTAAACCGCAGTATTCACCTTATGTTAGGGCCTAGGAGCAGCATATTCCATTATCTTTACACCAGTTGGGGAGGGGTTCTACATATGGGGCATTCTTAAGGGATTTTTTTTCCAGTTGCGGCTGAAGAATTTATCGTAAAGAAGCTTTAATGTCACTGAGAATCATGCTTTAAATGCTATAATTTTAAAGCACATTATCTTAGAGCCATGCAGGGCTAAACACTGGAGTGTTGGATGTCTCTCACATTTTATCTGCCAGCCCTGAAATGTTCCAGTATATCAAATATAACATCTTTGTGTACCAAAAAGGTATTTTTGATCATGTTTACAGGTTTTTATGCTAGTCTTTGAACCTGGTGCAGTTTGACTGGTAGGGTCAATTCATCCCTGAGCCCAGAATAATGACCAATGGGAGGAGGGTGGCTTATGCCTCCCTTATCCTGGGGATGCTGGGACCCAGTTTGTTCTTAAGTGCAGGTTAGAACAATGATCTTTGTTTCTTTTTGCAGTACCCACTGCATGCCCATTTCTCTTGTGAATATCACTTTGGGTGCAGTGACTAAGCTATTGCAAAAAAGTTGTCATTTCAGTCACACTTTCTGAAATAACACTGAAAACATCTCAGATCTCAATCTGTTCTAGGTACTACAGCTGGAGGTTCCACAATTGAGAAACCACTTTCAGCAATGGTTCAATGTCCTACTGTAGAAAAGATTAAAGAGTTACTCTGGCTCATACTCTCAAATCTTTTAATCAGGTAGTGGATAAAACAGAGTAGAAAAATAAACTTATTGTCTACATCTAAAATTTATAAAGGCAACATAGAATAGTCTATGTAACTTTTGTGTCAGGAAAAAAAATCTCACTCAGTTTCAGAAAAGTCAAGAGGTAAAGTGTATAGATAGCATAATATCTTTGGGGTGTATTATCTAGAAGATTAGTGTAAAAAGTTTGGGGTTCACAGGAAGAGAATGGTTTACTTTTCTTATTTTCCAAGTTTTTATTTTTGATAATTTTATATATTAGTGAAAATGATGAGATTTGCAATGTAGTAGTTGTCACATCTAGTTGTTGATCTTTTTCTCAGGAAGATAGTGATTTCTGTACATTTGCACAGATGTCATATACCGTATTGTAGTTTAGGCTGTTGACTAACCTGTTACTTGGCTAACATAAGCACTGGTACACAAGAGTGATGCAGTCCTGCAGAATTGATTATGCTTGTGTGACTTTCTACTTTAATTATATGTAACAGTTATTATGGGTACAGTACAATTTTTTTAAAAATGTTTAGTTTGTTCCATACTTACATGTGATTCCTTTCTGAAAAATTACTATTTTAAGAAGATAGTATCATATTTAACACGTAAGTTCCGTCTGTTTATTGAATCCTATCTAATTAGTGTAGTGACAAGAGTAAGTTTTACCGCTTTCTATTCCAATTAGGCGTGCAGAACTGACACAGCTTTCAAAGAATGGGCTGGATTCTCCCTGGCTTAGAAATCATCAACAGAATTTTAAATTTCAAAAGAGTCTAGAAAAATATGGATTTTTCTCAAACAACCACTCTAAGGCTTGCCTACCACCCATCCTCATCCCCCAAGTTCTCCACAGCTACAATCTCTTTTTCTGTCCCCCAGCCTGCTTCCTTCCCATTACAAAGTTGTGTGCACCAGCTCTTCTGTGCCCAAAATAAATATTTTATTTATATTATCCAATTGTTATTCTGCTGTGTTCACCATAAATATTGTGATAAAATGCAAATACATTATTATTATAACAGCAGGAGCTTGTAGCAAGCTACATGAGTTATCAAATCTTTACTGCACAGGGGTATAAAAACTTGAACTTGAAGAGTCAATGGTGCGGTGTTCACTGGGGCTAATAGTGTCAGGATATTTCCTCAAACTCTTTGGGAAAATATAAAGTGGCTTCATACAAACCCTAACATCTTTATCGGTGCCTGAAGTAAAACTTAGCAGACTGAGACCATTTTGACACATCATAGTTTGGTTTCTTGCTTTGGGCATAAAACCACTTAATAACCCTTTGAAAAGCTGATATTTTTGTGGGGTTATATCTCCATCATACCTAGCTCAAATGACCTCAGATTTGGGTCACTAATGGTATCCTGCACCAATCTGAGGTACATCAAATTTGAAAGATATTTGACTAAGCATGCCTATTTTTGGGGTTAAAGAAATGTCAACCTCTAAGACAAATCTCATAGGCTAATAGACATTAAAGTCAGAAGGAACCATTGTGATCATCTAGTTTGACCTACTCATTGAAGGGCACAGAACCTTATACATCCACTCCTAACCTCTGGCTGAGTTACTGAAGTCCTGAAATCATGGGTTAAAGATTTCGGTTTATATAGAATCTACCATTTACACTAGTTTAAACCTGCAAGTGCCCCATGCCCCATGCTGCAGAGGAAGTCATGCCGTAACCATACATATAGTTTTGCTGCCCTGCCAATGTAATTTATCCTTCTTGGTATGCATCTCACTGTGCCAGCCTTTTCCCTTGGGAGAAGGCTGACTTTGTTTCTGTTGCCTCATTGCTCTGGAATATCCCTGGATCAATCAAGCCAATTTTAATGTTTGTGGGAGGCTCCCTAAGAGACTAATCAGTAGGGGCTGCAAGCAACTGCTTCTTACTCCTCCTCTCCTGTGGTTAGAACAGCCAACCTGTCAAACCATTGCTCCCTGGCAAAAATTAGCTATTGTTGGGGCTATGCAGGCCAGCTGTGGGCACCCTGATGAAGGAAGGCTCCAGACACCTTGCTATCAGACATTTTTGCTTTTGAAAACCCTTCACCAACGTCTGTACAGTTTTAAAAGGAAAGAGAAGGCAGAAGCTTTATTTTATTATACTTTGGGGCTATGTGTACACTACAGGCCTCAGGTAAGTTGACTTAATAAGGTTGACTTAAAGTCAACATTACTAAGTTGTAGTGAGGCCCATTTGTTTAAGTAGACTTTATAAAGTCGACTTAAGCCAGGGGACCCATTTAAAGTTGACTTAATAAAGTTGACTTTAAATGGGTCCCCTGGCTTAAGTTGACTTTATAAAGTTGACTTAAATGGCTCTAATGCACTAAGTTGACTTTAAGTTGACTTTAATGGGCACATTGTGTTAAGTTAACCTAATAAAGTTGACTTAACCCTTAAAGTTGATTTTAAGGGCAGGAGTTATTAAGTCGCTTTAAGGAAGTATTTAAGTTGACTTAATGAACTCCAGATGTGGCCAGGGAGTTGCTTAAGTCAACTTAAGCCTCCAATGTAGACATACCCCTGGGCACCTACTAGTTACACGTCTAGCTACAACCCTCTCCCCCTCAACTCTGTGCTTACCTCTGCTTACATTGTCTTAAAATGGCTTACATTACTTAGCGTCAATTTGCAGTGACTTAATACTGTGTAATTTACACCTATCTTTTACTTCAATCAACTCTGAATTGGGCCAGAAGTAGCAGGTTAAAATCATATGATCCAAAGAAAACGGGGGAGAGCTAAGGGGAGGAGCACAAAGGAGCTCTTTGCAACTCTTTAACTCTTTAGTCTTGTCACCCACCCCTAGTATGATTTCAAGAACCCTCAGGATGACTGCAAGCTAATGGCAGTGGTCCATTCCTCAGCCATCCCTCTTGCTTCTAGCTGCATCCCTTGTGCTGGTGGCTGGGAGTAGAGGTGCTGCAGAAGGCTTTAGGATAGCCCTATATCACTAGAGAATTCTCCATACACCAGAGATCCTCAGGGGCTAGGATCCAAATGGTCTGCTTTGCTTCAGCACCTTGGGAGGTGTTCTTACATGAGGAGTTTGGCATCATTCTAGGCTTACAAGCAGAGAAGGCATCTGGCAATGATGCTTCAAGTTGGGAAACATTAGAAGAAAGGAATACAGGAAATGTCATTATTTGATCTGGAAAAGATCCACTTTGACTACACTCCTGGTCACAACACGGCTACAGATAACTGAGGAGATGTATCATTATATAATTAATACAATATTTTAGTGCATAAGTCTATGCTAGGCACTTCGCAACAGCAAGAAGACAGGCTTCTAGCCATGAGGAGCTTATAAAATATAGAGAAGTGCAATTCTATTCAGGAGGAGTTTATAAACTTATTTAAGACATTAGTAGGAGTATCAAGTTGGGGGCTGAGAGAGACAGGATGGAATGTTGTTAATAAAATTGCAATGTAATTTAGAAAGGCTAATGCACGATATGATGAACAGGGCCGGTGCGCCCATAGAGGTGACCTAGGTGGTCACCTAGGGCACCAAACAGTACGGGGTGCCAAGGGTGCACTCCCAGGACTGCCTTGGGGGGAAGAGGGGTGATCACCCCTGGCTTCTCTGAAGGGCCAGCTTGTCTCACCCCCAGGGCATAGAAAAGCCAGCCCAGGGGCAGAGAGGGCCAACCCACAGGCCAGGCTTTGCTCTCTCGTTCCTCCCCTGACCTGGCTGTTCTGCCTAAGGGGTTGGGAGGCCCAGCCCATAGGTAGGGTGGGAGCGTGGAGCCCAGCCCCTGGATCAGCACACTCTGCCTTCCCCCCAGGAGGGGCACCAAAATTGCAGGCACCTAGGGAGCTGGAAAACCTTGGGCTGGCCCTAATGATGAAGTAAACAGTGTTTTGTTTAATATATAAAGCAAGCGAGACATGAATGAGGAGAAGGCCCCCATGGGTCAGAGCAGCAAGGATATTCCTTGCATAGGGATCAATCTGACAGAAAGAACAAATATCTTGAGCTTGCTGTAGTGAAAGCAGGTCAGATTCAGTAGAGGGGTATGATGTGGTCAAATCAGGGCTGTTTATATGATGTGGAGGGGGTGATCTAAGTTTTGGAAAGGACAGTGAGGGGAAAGCGACAGTAATCATGACAGGATATAAAGACCTGGAGAGAGTCTGTTGAACAGAGATAGCTTTAAAATATACAGCTGAGGGAACAGAATAATGTTTCACTGTGTTTGATTAAAGAAATATCTCATGTATTGTGAGAAAGCATGACACACTGTCACATTTTCTTTTCATATGTAAGGGATTGTTCAAAAGCCTAACATACTACATATTGTGGGACTGAGTAATAACTATTTCTAAATATATTTATTCCTTTAATTAAATTAGAAAGAGAAAAGGAAATAGAAGAGGAATAAAATACTTATTAAAATAAATAATCATACGGTTCCCTAGTCTATTAGATATTTAAATCACATTTTTAAATTCCCTATCAAATAGTTCATAATCTTAAATATGAAATATATATTATTTTTAAGAACTTAATAATTCCCTCAAACAGACATTCCTTCATATAATATAAAATGAAGGAAATGAATTATCAATGTCAGCAATGTTAAATAGTTCAATGGAGTGCAAGGTATTAAGACTACATCTCATTAGTTTTGAACATATGTCTAAACCTGAGAATTTTTTCCATATTTATTGTTTGAATAAAGTCAGAAGAAATCAATGAGACAATAACTTACTTGTGACATTGCAATATTTGATATCTGACCACTGATATTGCCAAATCCACAATTTAGATTTGAAATTTAGGAAACAATAAATCATTTGTGAAACACATATTATTCAAAGTAACAATTTCAAAAATACTCTTCAGCCTTTTAGAAACAATTTAATAGATGAATGAATGCTGGCAATACAGTTAGAAAGGCAACAAATGTAACATCTGAATGAAAGTCAGGCACTCCTCAGTTTTAATCTCAGTTTCACCACTGAGTTTGTCTTGGTGGCCATGTCATGGCTCCAAATGTAATCAGGATTCTATGAATAGAATTAGTTTCTCCGTTCAGCCACTCTGCCCCCAGTGTGTAGCCTGATCATTGAAACTTCTGCCAGCTCCTCCTACTTCCAGGATTTGGGTGCTAGTGATCAAGGCGACTGGTTCAGTACTCATTGCGATCGATGGAAAGAGCTCTTATTGACAGATACTGGATCAAGATCTAATTCCTGGGTTATATGCATATACGTATATCTACGCGGGAGTAAAGTCCCTATGGCACAGCTGTGACTGGTCTGGGTCAGCTGACTCAAGCTTGTGGGGCTTGGGCTATGCAGTTAAAAATTGCCAGATAGACATTTGGACTTGGGATGGTATTTGAGCCAAAAGGAGAAAAAGGTATTTCAGTGAGCAACAAGGAAGATAAGAATTTTATTGATAGAGTACATGTAAGATTTAAAATGACACTTGGTCACACAAATGGAAGTAATACAGAAATTAACTGATGATATAAGGAGCTTGTTTTCCACACGACAGCCATGAAAAGATGAAATAACAGGGAGAAGGAAGTGGAGAAGAGAAGGAGTAGAACAGCAATGATATTCTTGTCTAGTCTTGAAGGGTTTGGTAGCTGGTTATTAAAATAATGGATTTGACTGGGTAAATTACCTTAGTTTCAAATGAATTTTGCAGTTGAGATGGTAACATAAACCGCTTGTCATCAGAACCCTTTGATTTTGATTTATAACTTGGCCATCCATCCATCTCCATTCATCACCTTCTGTGTATTGTATACTTCTGAGATCTCACCTCCTCAAAATTGGAGAAATCATTGGAACTGTAAAGAAAAATAGAGTTCTTTGAAGTTCTAATAGTTTTGTTATCTTGTGTGAGTCAGCCTGTGTGGGAGCTGTAGTGCTCTGTAGAACCATTTGTTAACTCTGTGCTGCTGGTGAAGTTTAGCTTTTAAAATAAGTTCTGTGAAATGAATGCATCATCTAACTCAATCAATTTATTTTTTCAGTTTTTGCAACAAATCTGTTTATACAATATATTTGGGACTGGGTTAAATTCTTCAATGTTAAATGGATTGCTTATCAGTTTTTTCATATTATTAAAGCGGTACACAGTGTTGCCAAGCTCGAGTTTACTAATTGGTTGAATTTAAAGGTGAATACAGATGGTAAGCCTATTAATAAATTATGGCTAGACAAGTACACATTGATTCTAAGAGAAAAATGTTATATGTGCAGTGTACTGAGTAATTTTAGATAGGACTGGATATCCATCTTCACAGAATTTATTTTTATATACTTGCAAATTAGACTTACTATGTGTATACTACAGAAAAAGACAACTGTGGTAGGATGGAATTGTTCTGTTTTTGAGGAAAAATAAAAAATAATCTCATTAAAATAGCAAGTTAAAAATAAGAGTGAACATCATTTGGCTAGTGATAAATGAAAAACCAATTTGAACCAAAAGTAATGTTTTTCTCTTCATTGGAAGAAAATGTGATGAGTCACTTCTGTAACAACTAAATGTGTAATTTCAGAACTCCACAAAGATGTTCCATGTGCTTTTTGAGGCTACACAGGCAGTGACAGGAGCCAGTGGAATATATGACAATGTCACAGTAAGTTAAGACCAATGGCTAATAATAGAAGACTTCTGTGTGAGATGGACATGTTGCAATGTAGAAACAATCACAGATGACACAGCCATAGTCTTGGAACTTGGTATTTTAGGTTTCAGATGTGATGCATGGGTAAAGTGGGTTAGGTATTGGCTTACTGCTGGCATGCCCTTCCAAAACCCCTGTAATATAGTGGGATGGTTACAGAGGGGGTTTTACATATCAGGGTGGAGAGGTAATAATTCTTTTCATGGAGATTTGCTAAAGAGAACGTAAGGCCATACTCTTATTTTGATACACAGTTTGGAGCTGAATACTATAGAAAAGGCAGATAAATTATGTTCCATCCTGTGTCAAGTGAATGGGAATTCTGAATGTGGAGGATTTGCTGGATTGCCCTTAGAGAGGAGCAAAGCAAAAGACTCCCTCATATGATCCTGAATTTCTTTTGATTTCACTTAGAATGAACTTGCTGCCCCTTCACCTTGAGATCATGAACATCTCTTACCTAGCATACAGACTATGGAATGTTAGGCTGCTCTTGGGCAATGTTAGCCCCATAGATCTGTTCAGAGTGAGATAAGCTTTCAGATAAGGTACTGCACCTCTTCTCCTTACAAACACTTAGTTTCACCTTGCAAAGAAGACCTTGGAAAGAGGACTACATCCTTTTGATTGCCTTTGTATGGATTTTAAGGCCAACTCCACTCTTTGGCTTCAAGCTCCATTCTGGCCCATAAGCACCTTAAGTTTTCTTTTTTGTGGACAGGAAAGCATGAGGAGAATTTATCCTTTTGCCATTGAGTTAAAAAGGATCTTGACAAGATCTCTAAGTAAAGTATGCTGGTGTGGTGGAGTCTGTGTTTCTGTATCCTGGCCAGTGGGAGGGGGTTTAGTGGCCTGGGAGATCTTATGCAGCTGCACCTGAGTGGATTTCCAGAGTCAAACCTGCATGCTCCTACTGACACATGACAGCCATGAGGTGTTTCAGTAAATTGCAATGCTCTTCAGACAATATTAGAAAATTTAAATGTGATCTCTATACTCACAGTAAAATAACCTTATTTTAGCTGTGGCTTTATAAAGGAAAGCCTTCCTGTATCAAAAAATCCTACACAATTTAACTTTGGAGATGAAACCAATAAGGTTCAATAGTAATTAAACAGAGTTCTATAGAAATTACTCTAAAAATTTACTGAGTATAACAGGAAATGGAATCCCTCCTATTGAATGTTTAAATTAGCCATAGAATTGAATAGATAATTATCATCAACACTGAACATTTCTAAAGGTTTGTTTGAAAATTGTGGAGACAAGTTGTCAACTGCTGTTGAATTCTACAGGGTGATCCCATGAAGACTATGTGATGGAGGGGATCTAGCCCACACTGCAGAAGCCCAGCAAACAGTATGGGCTGCAGAAGCTCTGCCTCCAGAGCTCTGCTGAGCATGCTCAGACCACTGCCCCAGCATAAAAGGGAGCAGCTCAGCTCAGTCTGGGCTGACCAGTAAAGAGGGAGAATGTATGCTGGAAGCTTCTGCTCAGGAGCTACATCAGCCCCAAACCGCGGAAGACACTGCCTCGAGTGAGAGCCCTAAGAAGCAGCTGCCCTGCAACGAGCACCCTAACGCTGATGCGCAGA
This sequence comes from Podocnemis expansa, assembly GCA_007922195.1. Taxonomy (NCBI): domain Eukaryota; kingdom Metazoa; phylum Chordata; order Testudines; family Podocnemididae; genus Podocnemis; species Podocnemis expansa. Next base: position 11,186,195 of record ML681998.1, on the reverse strand, counting down.
ACCCGCAGGGAAGCTGACAACGGCTGTCCCAAGAGGGAGGAAGACAGACTAATGCCCAGCAAGAACTTATTCCTGGCCCAGGTAAGAGGTGGCCCAGGGGGCCCGAAGGATAAACTGGGGGTAGTGGGAGAACCGCTCAGCATGTTGTGGTGAGGACTACTGATGATATGGTGCTGTAACCCCCGGCACCAATAGGACCCTGGGTTGAGGCTCAGTGGAGTGGGAGGGCCTGAGCCCGCCTATCTGGGCACTGTACCCCATAGGGGATACTTCGTCTGCCATGCTGCCCTAACCTGAGGGCCACTCATAAACTCTGCATATTGACGCTGTGGCCATTAGGTCATGCTGCCCTGTCCCAAGGGCCACTCATAGACTCTGCATATTGACTGTATGGCCAATATGCTGTGGTGCCGTGACTCAGCCATGTACTAACTGTATTATTGAGTCTGTGGCCATCAGGCCATGCTGTCCTGACCCGAGGGCCACTTACAGACTCTCCTTATTGACTCAGCAGCTGCTTGACTATGCTACCCTGACTAGAGGGCTGTGCATTGTTGGTGATATTGAGCACTGAGGAGGTCACAGAGGCACCCTCCCTGCTCATTCCCCTTGTGGCTTCCCCACCAGAGGGAACTAGGGAGGGCTTACCCTGGAACACATTACAATTATTGTAATCAATTGGAAAAATTGCAGGTGGACAGAAGTGTTATCTTGTCCTGATTTATAAATAGTTAATTTTAGTGCATTTAACATAATATTCTTTCTGAATTACATTTGTGGACATTGTCTGTCTGTTTAATTGCAGTCTCTCTTCTGGAACTGCTGTGATTTGAACCAACTTTAGCAGTTTTTATCTTAACTGAATGGTCAAAGATGTTTTTAGCTGAATACAGAGTGAAGTGACAGCTTAGTAAACAATTAGCTAATAGTGTAGTGGCTAACACCTCTGCTTAACATGCAGAAGGTCCTGGGTTCAATTCCCTGGGGGTTGGATGCAATGATCTCATGAGGTCCCTTCCAGCCCTATGATTTGATTTGACTATACTTATTCTAATTGTCCTATAGATAGTTTTAGGCTATGTTATATGTTTCACTAATTCATTTCTGTGAGAAATTTGTGGAAATTGTCATTTTAATTACCTAGCCTTCTACTCACTGAACTCTAATGACTGCAAGTTCTGAATTGGCTCCGTAGATATGTATTACCTGCTACTGCTCATAAAGATTTCAGATCAAGTGACTGTATGGGTGTGTTCACACAGCATTCTTATTTTGAAACAACAGAGGTTGTTTCGAAATAAGAAATGCCATGGCCACA
>ML681998.1:11137855-11184477 GCA_007922195.1 Podocnemis expansa | reverse complement strand
TAAACAGAAAAGCTTCTAGCCAGTCAGTGGCTGTAAATTTGGGAGTGCAGTGGGCCAAAGCAGTTCTACAAATTTCAAACACATTTTTAGGTTCCCAGCCTCATTTAACCTATATAACACACAAAACAGCATGTTGAACAGGTTTGTGCATGTGTGAGGGTTCTCATATTTGTGTTTCAATCACTGGTTTACATCATGTGTCATTGGCTTTTCAGAACGTTTATAATGCCATTTACAGGGCCAAAGTAATTTAAGAGTCAGGCTTCCCATGATATCTCAGTTCTTAGGTGGAAGATTGCTCTTGCATTATGCTCACCTGACAACTGGCTTCCTCAGGCAAAAAATATAAACACAAATATGAATACTGCCATAGGCAGTCCTACTGGAGAGGTCACAGTCATAATGCAGATGTTTTCCTACCCTGCTAACCTCCAAACTCCCAATTCACACATCAGGGAAAAGCAGGGAGGATGAGAGACAAATTCGCAGTTTTAATATTTATCACGTGTTTCTGATTCTGTGTCTGTACTGTACTTTTAGAGATTTCTAAGTAGAGACTTAGGCACAGCTCCAATTCTCAATAACGCCTCACTAATCACACTATCATTTGGCACAGAAATAAAATAATATGCAATAACACCTTGGACTCCTATATGCCTTTTCATGCAAGAAGCTCAAAGTTATCTTATCATTATTGTTCTTTCTTTACCCACCTTGTCTGCAATTTTGCTGAGGTTGAGTTATTCTAATTAATGCACAAGAAATTGATTTTATGATGTAGTCTACTACCCCCAGCACTTATATTATTATTACAACACTTAATTTAAAGGTGAGAAACAGGCATGGGCTGTTTAAGTGACTTGCCCAAGGTCACAGAAGAATTTATATCAGAACCAAAAATAGAACACAGGAGTCCTGGTTCCTTTGCCAGAAGATCACATCTCTCAAAACAAACCAAACTAAAATCCTCTTTCCTTCCCCAAGTGAAATCATCTTGGTACTTAACTAGTTCATGGGTGGTTTCCCAGAGCACCTCATTCTTTAACAGTAGAAATGTAAGTGATTTATGGGGAGCTGCAGATAAACTTTTAGTATCTGTGATGTTGCCTTCTGGGATGTCTTCAGTTAACCAGGAAGCAGCAAGAGATTTTCGCAGAGAAGCATAAGAAATTAAAAGAGGTTTCTTACAACTTTATTTCTGTGTCAAATATCCTGAAAAACCTGTCTGAAGGGCTGGAAATCTGACCGGTCCTGCCCCCAGCAGGAGCGGGGCACCGGGGAATCCTGGGGCTGCGCTCACCCCAGCCCCTGCAGCAGCGGGCTGACCCGGGCACCCCTGACCCCGTGGCGGGGTTTGGGGGCAGCCCCAGCGGCGGGCTCCAGCTGGGCGCCCCTGACCCCACAGTGGGGTTTGGAGGCAGCCCAGGCTTTAAGCCGGCGGGGTGAGGCGCCGGGCTGTGCTTCACCCCACGAGTGCCTGCAGTCCCCTCCCCAAGCGTAATAGCATGTTCACACTGTGGACATGCTATTTCGCTCCCTTATTTCGAAAACACTTTTTTTGTCTTTCAAAATAAGGTGTTTTGAAATAACCCTTTATTTTGAAATAGCTTGTTTCGAAATGTCTTGTGAACATAGCCTATGTGGCTGCATAACGTTTTATATCATAATCTTTTTGGCAAGCATCAAAATGTTAGGTATCACACAGAACAAGTAAGGAGGCATCTCCTGTCCTGAGATCACAGACTCTACATCAGGGGTCTCAAACACGCGGCCCGTGGGCTACATGCGGCCCTTAAAGCTATTTTCTGCGGCCTGCAATGACACGATCATTACTGGTATTTGTAATATCATTGTATGGAAAGGTTTCAGTGGTGGGCCCTTGGGCTACCATACTCATCCTCATGCGGCCTTCTACTAGTCCTCATGCAGCCCTCGTGGTGATTTGAGTTTGAGACCCCTGCTCTACATTAATATGACATAAATGAGGGTTATAACAAAGGCTACATCCACATGAGGCTTTTAATTTGTAACAACCACCGTTGTTTCGAAATAAACATTGAGCTGTCTGAACAATGTTTCTTTATTTCAAGATGACGAGCCCCCGTCATTTCGAAATAACATCTATTATTTTGGAACAATAAAACTTAGGGTGAAATTGAAATAACCGTTGTTTTGAAATGATTGTTTCGAAATAACGCCGTTTGGACGTGTTATTTCGAAATAACCATTTTTTCGAATTAACACTTTTGCCCTTCTCTGTCTGAGGGTGCCTTCCTTTTTCTATATACTGGGTGGGGGCATGGCCCAGGGAGTGGGCCATGTTGCCACACCTCCCATGGTGCCCTTCTTCTAAATCGAAATAGCAAGTCCTGTGTCTGGACTTGCTATTTTGATTTGAGGTTTTCCCTTATTTCGATTTAATATTTGCTTATTTTGATTTAAGTTATTTCAAATTAAGGACTTTATTTTGAAATTAAGCATTTACGTGTGAACATAGCCAAAGATTCTGGGAAAGGGGATGAAAGAAGAGAGGAAGGGTAAGGTGATGGTAATAATGTAACAGGGCTACAATGAGGCATATATACATCTTAATTCCTTTTTTGGTTGTTTACTTTCCCCTATACTTCTTATAGGCAAGATGATGGAAATGAATATTTAGGAGCAATTAGAATATGATGGGGATGGCAGTTTAGTGCAGTGTTTCTCAGCCACTGTGTCAGGACACATTACTGTGTCGCCACACAGTGATAAGTGTGTCACAGAAAGCCAGGGAGATGGCTGGATTCTGCCTGGGGTGTGTGGGCTGGTGTGTCTTGCAGGGTCGTGATATGCCACCAAGTGTGTCATGGCCTGCAAAGGGTTGAGAACCACTGGCTTAGTGAACAGGTTTGTGTGAGGACATGCCATATATCACAGTGCAGTTTTTTAAACAGTAAACATAAAAATTGCATCACTAACTTTTATAGGCAATGTCATTTTGAATGTCATTGTATATATTTCTCTAGATGGTGAAATCCAAGTCCAGTCCAGTTAGTAGCAAAACTGTCATTCTTGAGTGCAGCCAAGAATTCCCCCATATTCTCCATTACTTAAAACATTTTCTGGAGACACTGAGGAGAAAATTATGTAGATTATAGGGGAGGGGAAGAGTGTTCTTCTAAAGTGTCTTAAGTGGTTTCCAATTTTCCAAAACCTACAGTGGTCAAATCTACATCATCTTTACAGGATCGTGAGATGGTCCTTCAGGAATACTTACAGTAGGTGAGGACTGCAGTTTGTGCCATTTCATGATTAATCCTTTGTGTTCCTTGTACGTGTCTTCTGCATTTCACTGAGACTTTCTTCACTATCTTTAATCTCCCAAATGTAGCCATATTTTTGTTATCTGCCTATGTATCAGTAAGAAAATTTACCCTTCCAATTTATGCCTGATCTATACGTACAAGCTACCATGGTTTTACTAACCTTGTTTTAACTAATCTTTAATTAAAACAATGAACTTTTGTGCGTGGGCACTCTAATAGCAGATTAAACCTGATTTATATGGATCTATTACTCATTCAAGCTAACAAACGAGGTTTAAACTGCTATGAGATTGTCCATACATGGCACTGCACTGATTTAATAAAATTAGCTTTTAAATCATTTTAAGTTACATTGGTGCAACATATGTGTGTAGACAGAGCCTTAGGATTTTTTCTTTTGTATATGTAGAAATAATAATAGTATCATTCAGTGCTGTGCAAACAATAGGCCTTAGCCTTACAGGTGCTGAGCACCCACAACTCTCACTGACTTTAATGACAGCCTCCAAAGCAACAGTCAGACAGGACATCAGGGATGTAGTGGGCAGGAGCTGGCAGTTTGTGGTGCATGGGTAGGCTGGACAGTTAATTGAACAGTCACCTCAGGGACTGAAAGGCACTTTTAGAAATGTCCTTCATTTGTGAGTGAATATGCAGCTGAGAAGGGTTAAAGAGCTTTCTATGAAATTTGGATCCAGAGCTGGTTCTGGTGACAACTATTTTACATGTTTATCTTGCAAGCACAGTTGCAGATCTGAGTTTGGTAACAGCAAGCTGGTGGTGACACAAGCTTGATGGTTAACAATATCCCAGGTCTTAGTTATATAGAGTGATGCTACCCCTTGGAATCTACTGGGTTGGCACTAGGTAGGGAATTGGTAGTGAGAGTTATTTCAATGAACACTGATTAACTGAGTGCAGTTATTGTTTGTTTCTGGTATGCATGAAACAGCTGGGAGATCTGACATAGAACCTTTATAACCCTGCTGTGATCGTCATCTATTAAATGGAGTTTGATAATTGCAATAGTATGAATAACATAAATAAATGATGGTGATTTGCTTTGCTTTTTTTCTTGTTGTTGGTTCCTGGGGTTTTATAGCAGGGTTGTGTGAAGTCTGTAGGCAGTCTGTTCCTATTAAAAACTATTAATCATTTTCACTAATGAAATTCCAGAAATGATATAGTATGAATTTTAATATTTTTAAAACAATTTTATTGAGCTATTTATTGTATTTGGGTAAGTTGTGCCTCTTCCCACTCTCATGGAACAATAGAACAACCATTAATTTTAACAAAAATTCTTTGCAGTGTAAGCTACTGTCCATGGGTTGTATTTGTCACTGGCCTCAGCAATCCATAGATAAATTCAGTGATGAGTTGTGCCTGATATATCTTTAGTGGTGGCCAAAATATGTGTATAAACATATACACCAAGAAAAGGCAAAAGGGAAATTGACTGTATTCCTTTCAAAACTTCAACTGACTTAATTGGACTTGAATCCATATTATTTTCCTTTGGGAAGAAAGCTTGTCAAGGAAAATAGAAGGAAACCAATGTCTCGGGTCACTTTTGAGTGGTTAATTGCAGGCCGTTATAACAGAGTTCCAAGGCTTAATAAAATAGAAAGCAGATTGCTATAGCACACAAAATAAATTTTGGTCTCTTGTACCTGAGTGTAAATCCAGAGCAACAGAAGATCTACACTGGGATAACTGAAAGCTGAATTTGGCATGGAGAGAGAAGAGGCAGAGACAGACAGGAGGAGTAATTGTGAAATTATGCCACTTTTAGATCAGTGTAACTTCCTTGAGTTTCAGTGTAACAAAGAGGAGACTTGGGCTCAGGATGTATGTTCGGAGAGTAGAGAAGTACATGGAGGAAAGAGATGGGTTCCTAATTTTCCTCTCTCATTGCACCAGTGGAACTCTACTGAGTTCAATACAGTTACTCCTGTTTTACATTACAGTTAGTGAGATCAAAAACAGGCCACATAATTCTTTTGCAAAACTGAGTAACTTGTAATTTAAAAAATAAGATATTTCAATACAATTCCTAGCAGTTATTGTACACCATGTCTGAATCCAAGGATTCCAATGACAAAAACCACCAACATTTCTCATAAGTCACATGAGTTCCCTGTGACTCTGAAATTTGTAATCAGCTAGAGAAGCAGCATCTAATCCCCCTTTTGCTGCTGCAGCTGCCACTGTGAGACATTCTATGTCAAGGGAATGGAGGTGCCTCACTGGGAGGGGAAACTCAGGGAGATTTGGTTTTGTCATGGAGGTGGTTTGATGTCAGTGGAAGAAGGATGGAAATGGATTAGGGAGATGGATGCATTTATTATATAAAGTTAATAATCATTTCTGAATTATAGGGCTAAAATTCCTCAGAGGCTGAGTACTATACAAACCTGCAAAACTTTACTTTTCTGGTTTGATACTGCTGGAGCTTCTTGATGGAATTATATCCCCATAGTTCATGCATGCTTGTCCATTGTTTATTCTCTCTGTCACATGTATAGTGAATCAACATGTAGTGTGTGTAAGCAAGCCTTCATATATTTGATTTTATTCATGTGTGCACATTTCTATGATTCATGGATGGGTGCATGAATGCCTGACAAAATATGACCTCTACACATGCTGAAGTGTATTCCTGTTGTGTCTGAGAAGTGTGTAACAAAGAAACTTATGCTGTTCTCAAAAACTAAATAGATGGAATTTAAAAAGCAATTATCCAGAGACATAAGAACAAACAACAAAGAATCTTTACCTATAACAGAAACATAAGAGAATTGATCAGATTCTGGACTATCAGAGGGTTAAAGGAGCAATTTCTTTGCATCAGTGTTTTCCATAGAGGATGTTGGGGAGATACTTACACCAGACCTACACTTATCAAATAATAAACATAATCTAGTATCAGAGACTGAGTTTTTAAAGAGGAGGCGCAGGAACAAACTGATGAATGAGCAACAAGCTTCTAGGACTGCATAGTGTAACAATAAAAAATTCTAAAGGAACTTAATAGTGAAATGGTTGAGCTGCTAACACAGATGTACATTTTCTCATTAAAATTATTAAGTATGTTGTGGTAGTGAATGGTAGCAAGTATTGTAACTATCTTTTAAAAAGATGCTAAGAGATGATCCTGGGAATTACAAACCAGTAAGTTTTACTTCAAGTAATTTGGTTGAAATGCTAATTAAAAATGGATTTATAAAGCACCCAAATGACATTTTATGAAAAGGACAAATGAATGCTGCTTCTATCAAGGAAAATCTTATGTCTCTAAGCTACTAGAAGTCTTTGAGTATGTCAGCAGAATAGTGACTAAGGACAGACTGGATGATATAATTTATGTGATCTTTCAAAAAGTGTCTGATTTCAGTGGGAGTATGTGGAATAAAATATTATACATGAGTTAGGAGGATTGGATTGAAATAATTAAAATTAAAACTTGGATTAGGTTAATGATTTACTTTGAGTTAAGAGGCCTGAGTCTGATTTCACACTGAAGTAACCTGTATATGATTCAAGAATAAAGATCAGGAGTAACATATATGATTTACTCATAAACTCATGATTAAATTCCCCAGTATTTTAATAATCACCTCCACTCAGCATTATTTCAGTCTCTAATTCTCTCTTAGTTGTCTATTTCATCTATATATATATATATTTAGTTTATATTGACTTTATTGGTCTAAGTTCTCATCTCTTTAACAATAATTGATCTTCCTTTTTGTTTATTAGATCAGTTACTTCTTAGGGTTTTAATTTTAGGCTTTCTGCAAGTTTCTTCCCTGAAAGCTAGTAAAGATACAATTCCGTTGCTTTACAGAACAGGAGACTTATGTAGGCACAAAAATGATTGACACTCTAGTCTTTTGGTTAATGAGCAAGCCTATTGGGAATCATGCAAGTCCAGAGATTCTAGAATTTCTTCCAAAAATGTGGCATTTTTCCAGTGGATATATATAATTCTTGAATGTGTATAGTGCACCTGGATAATGTTTTATTTTCAAATTCTCAGAATCTAATGCACCTGTCTGCTCCAAAAATAGTTCTCTCTTTTGCCATCATTCTCATTGGACTGTGTTACATCATAAACAACAACAATATGAATAATGATGCTAGGACTAAATCTTCTATAGGTGAAAGTGCACTTGCCAGAAGTAATTCTCTGAACTTGCAATCATTTTTCTACAAATTCAAATAATGCTGATTCTCTTGGTTAAATTACTCCTGTAAATCTAGATCAGATAAATAAATAGAAGTGGATTGCTAATGGTTGATAACAAGCCTGAATCTGCTCTCACTGCTACTGATTTCATAGCAGTGTAACACCATTTGCTCGATGTTACTCGGTATTGATAATGCTGCATTTGGCTGCCAACAATACCTCAAGGCTAACCCTGAGGGACTAACATTGCATCGGCATAATTGCATCAGGCATGTTAGCTGTCAAGTGAACAAGATTCTTTCGTAGAGAAGACTTAAAATATGGTGTACTAATTGAATTACCAGTTTTCCCCAGTATGAACCAAGTACTCATTGGGTTTGTGATGAGAACACTGGTCCATTGCCCACTGTGTTTCTCTGCAGCAGAATATTGTGGTGTAGTTTGGCTCCATTCATTGCACGTCAAGTTGGTTGACTCACAACTTCGTTCAGTCATTCTCATCATAATTAGGACAATTCAGCCCATACCAGAACTGTGGCTACCCACATTAAGCAACATGATTCCTCCATACATCCATCATGAGGATGCTTAAGCCAGAATGGGTGAGAAGATCAGGGCAAACCTGAATCTACCACTGCACAGAGCTCATCAACCACCAAAGAGCGCTTTTGTTGAAGAAGGTATGTGTTGTGTACCCATTTGCCCAGCCCACATTTCTCTGATGTAATCTGGCATTAAGAATGGTCTGCAACTGACATCAGAAACAAGTCTTTCATAACTGACTTAGCCAGGTGTGTCCCTGGCTTTGATTTTCTTTGGCCTTTCTGAGCCGATTACAAATAGACCAGGGTCAATTTGCAGGCAGCCTTCATGTCTGGGGCCAAAAAGAGGATCCTTCTGTGAGTTGGCCAAAGATTGACCAAATCTGATGGTGATCTGAGGCCTCTGCACTTTGCTGCTGCTGCTGCCACAAATTAGTTTGGCAATCTCTGCATCTAATAAGAAAAAGACTCAAGATTTACATCTCAGGGGGATGGGGCAGAATGATGATCACTTGATTTGCTTTCTGAAACTATATATAAAGATGTTTTTTATTGTCATTTTATTGTATTTATTTATTTTTGCATACTCAGTAGTTTTGTTTCCATCCTCATTCTCTACTTTGCTGGATCAGGAATCAAATTGTGATACCCTTATATATGATGAGAAGCATCTTTCTTTACGGGTAGTTCTTTTAGGTGAAATTTCTAGCCCCAGTGAAGTCATTGTGAGTTTTGCAATTGATTCTAGTGGGGCCAGAATTTCATCCGCAGATTTAAGTGTGGCTACTTATGCTCTAAGTCAGTGGTTTCCAACCTATGGTCCATGACCACTGGAAGTCCATGAGGGGGAAAAATAGATAATTACTACAGGTAAATGTACTGCGACAAGTGCAATATGTTTGTGAGTGAGCACAATAAACTACTAGACATAGGTGCATTTTTAATACTCCTTGATGTATTTGACTCCCATCAGCTGTAGGCTATGCTAAAATGTTGAAAACATCTTGCTTACATGGTGGTCTGCAAACGTTTTCGATGATGATGTAGTGATCCACATAAAGAAAAATGTTGGGAACTGCTGCTCTAAGGTGCTGTTTAGTGTCAGTCAAGGTATCGCAGATGGAGCCCTAAATTAGAACTCTTATTGATTACTCATAATTAGGGATGAAATTTCAGATTTAGGGTTTAATTGTTGCTTCCTTTACACTGATGTAAAGAGTTACTCTTCAGAAATCAGTGGACCAGCACAAGAGCTGGTGTAAGTGAAAGACCAAAGTCCATTGTTTTGAAATTTCCAGCTGGTGTACTAATTGAAGCACTACTTATATATGGGTCCAAAGTCTGTATTCATCTGCATACATCTAAACTCGCTGATTTTAATGATGCTGCACAAGCAGAAGTGTGTAGAATTTGTGTCATAATCCTTTGGAGATTGGATGTTTTAAAGAACTAGCTATGAAATACAGAGCTTTTTCATTCTGGATCACTGGTTGAAATTCAGCCCAGAGTCTCAGTAATTGAAAATTATTGTCATATGACAGCTGGAAGACAGTAGATAGCCCCACTCCCTAGAAATCAGGGGCTTTCATCGCATACTTGACCTAATAAGTGGTACAAATTAGTAGTCCTGTTGGCAGTTGCCACAGAGATCCAAGACTGAGTAACAGACTTGCTGATCTATCACCTCAAACTTAGTTGTGCGGGTTGAGGTACATTGATAGAGTACTTTGCAGTAACTTGCACTGTCATAGTCCACCTGGTAAATTAAAAGGACCAATAGTTAGAACTCTCTGCCTACTCTCTCCTGAGCAGTATATTTCTTAAAAACAGCAAAGAAAAATGTTGAAAGATTGGTGGCAGGCGGTGTGGTGTGATGACATTATTGCAGTCATTTTTTAATTCATTTGCGTAGTTTATGCTTACTTAAAACAAAAGTCAATTATACTTTTGGGACAGTAGGCCCTCTTGGACTGTTATAAATTGTTACCTAATGACATTATTAATAAAGCATTTATTTATTTATTTATTAAAATCCATACATCCTTGCAGTTTAAACCCTGGATAATATTGCAGTTTGGTCTGGAACCATTGCAAGTTATTGTCTCCAGAAATAACCAGGGACTCTTAAAAGCCTGTGTTTGATTTACTGAATAGCAACTAAAGTGTCTCCTAGAGGGCGACAATAGCTGCTGCAAACATGTTGTAATTAAAGGTGAATACAGGCACAAATTAATTTTTCATATTTATAAAGGCCAATGAACTAATTTAAAGGATTTGTAATGAGTTTTATTTTTACATATTTTAAATGCTTCATATTTTAAATGTTAGCATGGTTATTATAATAATCAAGAACTGCATAGTCTAGGGATGGCAGCAGTGTCTAGAGAAAAGGGCAAAGGTTTGGGAATCACGAAGTATTGTATTACAATCATACTTCTGCCACAGAGTTATTTCAGCACTGGGCAAGTCATGAAAATTTTCTTCAGTTTTCCATCTACAAAATGAATGTAATAATCCTCATTATACTTTTCTGAGGTAGGTGAATATCCATTAACTTTTTTTCTGTACAGCACTTTGAACATTTGGGGCCATGGTCTTTTTTGACATCTTTTGCAACCTAGCTGATGGTCCCACAGTGGCATCAGTCGGGAAAACATTGGGGGCCAGAGTCTCTAATACTTTCTGGCCCCTTTTGCTTTTCTCTGCTGTCACAAAAGGTACAGAAGGATGTTGGATTTCCCCAGCTGGGGATTCTCCTGGTCTGGATATATCAACACTGCTACACCTACTAGTGGAAAAGGTGAGTGTATTGAAGGTGTTGTATGGGGGTGGGGCATGACTGCTGCTCTGTGCTCTGGTTGCCCTTGACTGGCAAATTGCCCCTTAAAACTTATGGACAGCTACTGTAGATTAGGATAGCCCAGAAGCTAATCTGATGCATCCTGAAACTATAGTAGAAATGGTCCCAGAATCAAGGGACACTTGCAATTTTCCTCCAGTAGATATTGGGCAAAGATAACACTATAAAACACCATGTCCATTCTCTGTCTGCATTTTTGGTTCTTGGCTACTGTTTTGGAAAGAAGCCAACCATCTTTGTATTTCCTTGCTGTAGATCCTCCTGAGAGAGTACATAATTAGGGCTGATTCTGATCAGTTATCCTTGTGTAAATTGATAGTAATTCTACTGAATTTTCTTCAGTGTAACAGATGAAAATTTGGTTTCTGATCTCTATTGCTGATTCTGTGCATACAGGTGAATAAACTGTATCTCTTGTTGTGGATATTTGAACCTAGAGATACTGTGTAGTGCCAAGCACCATAGTATAGGCTCAAAATTTAACCTATCTATCTTGTCAGGAGAACAGCGAGGAAGATTTAAAAAAAAAAGTTTGTAACAAAAACTATGGGGGCACGGATTCAAACACTGTTGTGAATGAATAAGGGCTGTCTCCGAGGTGGGGTAATACAGGAGTGTGATTTCTAAATTGCACTAATGTGTTTCTCTTGAACTGGACTACATGGACCATGTAGATGTGCTTTACTTTTTGAAATAATACTGTGTTAAAGCATGAGAGTAGCCTTTAGCAATAGCAGGGATTGGGTGATTGTGAGGGAGTTTTGGATGACATGTCTGTAGTGCCCAAGGACATACTGCTAGAGGCAGAGAAGAAATGATGGTGGGAGAGTAGAAGTATGGTAACAGGGAACTGAGTGGTGCATTTGATAGATAAGTCCCAAACGGGTAGCTATATTAGTCTACTTCAGCAAAACAAGCAAAGGAGTCCTGTGGCACTTGAAGTTCAAACTTTAGTTTGAACTAATTGCAGGCAAGATGTGAAGTAAGGGTTAGTTCAAACTTAAAAAGTTCAAACTAGCCACGAGTTCTAGTTCAAACTGAAATGTTAGTTCAAACTAGAACATGCACCTAGTTTGAACCAAAAAGCTGCGGTTAGTTCAAAGTAGCCCGAGGTTAGTTTGGACTAACCTTGGACTTCTTTAGTTTGGACTAGCAAATTAAATTAATTAGATTAAAGATGATTTGAGTAGTCTATAAATACCTATGTGGGCAACAAATCTTTAATAATTGACTCTTCAGTATAACAGAAGAAGGTATGATAGGATGCAATGGCTGGAAGTAGAAGTTAGCCCATTCAGAAATGAAGTGCATATTTTTAACAGTGAGAGTAACTAACCATTGGAACAACTTACCAAAAGTTGTGGTGGATTCTCAATCACTCAAATTTTAAATCAAGATTGGAAGTTTTTCTAATAGATTTGTTACACAAATTATTTTGGGGAAATTCAATGCTCAGGATGTGAAACTGGATGGTCTCATTGATTCCTTGTGACCCTGGAATTTATGAATATCTGCCTACAATGAATTGATTCTTTATGGAGTTTGTGTTAGTTTTAAGTGCCACAGGACTCCTTGTTTGTTTTACTGAACTAGACTAATACAGCTGCCCCTTTGTCACTTTCTTCTCTTAGTTATCCTGCCATGGATTACTGAACAGTGAGGGGGCAATTTTGTCCTTGATGATTAAGTAAAAGATTGACAAACAAATATTTTTCAGTTTGGTGTAGGGAGTTAAAAGTAGGTGTGATGCTGTTTATAAGAAAGACGATCATATGTATCCTTGTAGCTACCACTGTTATACAATTGCATCAGATATTGTCCAAAGATGCCATATAATGTATCCATGGAAATATTAAATTCAGTCAAGTATGATTATTTTGGTTAAATCAATATTGTATGTAAAGTTATGAATATTGACTATGTATTGGTATCCCAAATGTGTTTTCCTACATGATGCTTCTCAAATAGATTTACATTGAGACTAGACAGCTATGTACTGATGGCCTATTAAGAACATTTCACTCTAACAATTGGTCATTGAAGAAACTCCTCTCATTCTGTAGGCCTAAAACTGTGAGGGGACAATGGCCACTCCCTGTGATTCAATAAATTATGTCAGAACATGTGATATGCTCATGTGACCCTGAACTCCATCTTGGGCCTATAACTTTCCACAAACTGGCTATGTGGGCTTTGTTTGGGATAGTATATTTCTATGCACATGGCAGAGGATAATAAAAGGCAACTGAGACATCTCTGTATTTTCTTAATTTCCTGCTTTGTTTCTTTCGACTGGGTTGCTAATAAGGAAGCTTTGAACAATAACTTATTATCCCCAATCTGTTTGGGTGGTTCCAGAGAAACTTTTGTAAGCTTGCAATTTATTCTATCACTTCTATAATTCTGACCTATGAGCACTGAAAATCACTTGTATGCATATGATCTATTAACCATTTACAACTCTCTGCTTATTTTATTATTAAACCTTTCATTTTTAGTTACAAAAAGATTCACATCAGCATGAGTATTGGGTGAGAGCTGAGTTATATAGTGTCCTGGCTAAGTGACTGGTGCCTTGGGTGGAAGCAGCCTATATCTGATTAAATTGATTTTTGGTAACCACTCATCATAATGTCTAATGTCTGATCAGTGAGCCAAGGCTTGGAATGCCTAAGGAGACTACATTTTGACTTCTTGTTAACCAATGTGCTGATGCAGATGTATACTTTTATTACTGGTTTGATGTAATCAACTGTTAGAATAGCCACCAGTTTGGGGTGTCTCTGTCCTATTTCTTAGCAGTCGATGCTAAAATGCATATTCTCAGCTGTGACCCACTGAGGCACAGTGACATTAGGGGTCACAGTTGTGACAGACCGCTCCCCAGATCAGGTCCAGTGTGCTGCCTTGACCTCCCAATTCTTACTCCTGAACCCCGATTCACCTGACTTTGCCAAGTGACCACTCACTCCTGAGTCAGTCCACTCTGGCCTCTGGCATGCAATCAGTCCCAAGCAGTGGGTGTACGCCCCCTGGCTACTTGAGCAACAGTTCCCCAGCAAGCACCCCTGGTGTCCGTTGCTACACCAGAAGCCACTATCTATAGAGACTGGGACCCAATCCCAGTCACTACATACTCAGATCCATCCATTTGACAAAGAAACGGATTGTGCCCAGCCTTCTTCACTCACACCCTGTAAAGATCACACAGCTTTAGAGAAAACAACTGCAAGTTTATTCATAAGATTATAATTCTAAGTGAGAATATGGCCAGTCATGGCAGAATCACAATATGAATGAGTAAGAAGAGACCACAAGAAAATAAAAGGTAAAATATGCATGCCAGCCTAATATTTCTACTTTAACTAACCTCATAGTCCAAACAGGTTTATGCTCAAGGTGTTTGGCTGTTAGATGTTTGCACAACCAGTCTCTGCGTGAGGCCAGGCAGGACCCAGATCTTGCTTGAAGTTGTTTCTAGGTGGAGCATCCCAGGCAAAAAAACCCTAAATCTTCCAGGTCTCTGTCTTTGTTTCCAAACCCTTTGGCCCCTGCATTTCAGGGCTGAGGTGATCCCTTTGTCTCTTCACAGACATCTTCATTAGCATACCTTTGTCTCTTCCAGCTCACTGCTGCTGGGAGAGCTCTGTGGGTCACTTTACGCCTTGAGCCATGCTAAACATGCTACACATGTGAACACATGCATAAAGCTATAAGAAACACGATATCATAGTAATCATGTAGAATAGGTTATGAGCATCCATAAAAAAAACATTGCATGGTGTAATTGGCAACAAATCATACAATTCCAGTGTACAAATGAACAGAAAAGTCATATAGATCATAACTCGGGGTGCACGAATATGCCCTCTGTGACAACAGTGTCCTCTAAAAATAGAGCAACACTATAAAGAGGAAGCTCAAGAAGAAGTATTTCACATAAAGCACAGTAAACCTATAGACTAGGCTATTGTGGAAAGCAATTGAAAAAAAGAATATAGATGAGGTTCAGAAATATGTACTGTTGGGTTTGAAGAGGAAACTACACCTTCTGGTGTAAAAGCCTGAAGCAAGAATAAAAGTATACTAGAGGACAGAGACAGAGAGAAGGCCAGGTGTGCTGGTCCAGGGGACCAAAATTTTTTATTCATAAACTTCCTTAGTTTTGTAGAGGACAAACAAAAAATCCATCTGAGCTTTCTCATCATCTTTTAATTAAATACTGACTTATTCCCAATGCTATATAGATAGCATCAGATATTATGTTGGCACATAAATGGGGAAGTAAACCACAGTGTAAAGATCAATGTTAATTTAATCTCTATTGGAAACAAAGGGATACAGAACCATGTCTGCCAGATGGAAAAGGATAAAAACAGTAATTTGCAAACATTTTAGAGTATCTTGAGAGAGAGTGAAAGAAAAGTCACTTAACAGTAGGGCACATGTTGCTCTTAGTTATGCTGTGTAAATCCATGGAAAGTCTATGGACCTTTGGGGAATTACTTCAGATTTTTACCAGTGCAGCTCACTTCAGATGAGCTCCAGCGACCTCTGCAGCATCCTTATTGGACATTCTGCTGCAGAATGCTTTCAGAGTGGCAACTTGGATCTCTGTGCACACATTTGCATCACACTGTGCCCTCACTCAAGCTGCAGCTGTGGATGTAGCTGTAGGAATGACTGTAGCATGAGTATCTCTGTTTCTTCGTATCCTTAGAACACTGCTTGTTAGTCAGCCATATGTGGAATACACATAGGCTATGTCCACACACAAAGTTTTATTTTGAAATAAGTCATTTCAGAATGACTTATTTTGAAATAAAAACCTTATTTCAAAAGGACTTATTTTGAATTAAAAGAAAATTAATTCAAAATAAGGCAGGCCCCTTCAATCGAAATAGCATGCCCTGCATGTGTTGTTTAAGCCCTGCACTCAGAAAGACCGAGAGAACTGCTTGAAGGCTCTTCTCATGGAGGCAGTGTTAAAGCCCCCAATGGACAACTCGGAGGCCCCCACAGTACTGAGTACTTCTTCGTGGCTAAGCACTCAATTGGCCCCGGTACTGGCTAGAACAGTGGAGAAGTCAGCGTCCTCAGCATGAGACTTTCCCCGGCACCGCAGCTTCTCCCCTAAGAAGAGATTGAAAAGGTGCCACACGGACCTGGAGGCTCAGAAAGGGACTAGGACCATGGGATTGGCCCAGAACATGCCTGCTTTCAGGGGGTTCTGGCCAGACTGTGATGTGGCCATCCCTGTATAGAGCCCAACCCCCAACTCCTGGGTGTGGAAGGGTGCCTCTACCATGCCCAGCCCCCTCCACCACAGAGGCCTTTCAGGCTATGAAAGATCTGCTGTCCCTGCCTAGTTCACAACAGCAATTGTCTGTGGGAAGGACACAGCTCTCGGCAGGAGATCAGGCCAGGCCCCAGACCTGGTTTGCAAAGCCTCCAGCCTGGCTGGAGACAGAGCCATTGCTGGAATTGGGGATGGTGGCATCTTTGGCACAGTGGCAGCTGAGATTGGGAAGCAGGCACTTGTGCCATAGCATCCCATAGCTCCACCTCATCCAGCTCTGCAACATGATCCCTATCAGTCCCAAAGTGGTGGAGGAAGAGGGAGAGAAAAAACAGTGGTCCATGGTATGCAACAGACTGCTCATCATCCTGGTCATCTTCCAGCAACAGGAGACGCTGTAGCTGTGGGCATGGCTCAGCGTCCTCTTTCTCACCAAGCAACAGAGGGTGCCAGAGTTCCCAGTGTGGCTTGTCTTCGCTGCTTTCAACCGGCAGCAGGGATCATGGGAGCACTGGCATGGGGCTTCCCTAACCTCACAGAGAGCATGGCGCTATCACTCCTGGCATGGGTCCCATGCCCGGTGAGCTTCTATCTCACGAAGCCTGAGAGAGGAGCCTAGAAGGGATCCCAGGACCACTCCCACAAACTCCTGGACTCAAAATCGGTGGCCTGCCCAGTGGCCATATTGGGGTCCCTGGCCAATCCCACAAGCTTTGGAGCCACAGTCTTTCCCACAGATAGGGATGCCCCCAGCCCAGCCCATGCTGTAGAGTGACCACCCCTCTGACTGGGAGCATTCAGATACTCTGGGAGGCATTTCCAAGGACTGCTTGCAAAGAAAGAGTGATCAGAACCTTCGTCTTCATCCTCATGGGCCTTGGAGTCGGGGAACCAACACCCACACCCTCTGTCTGAAGATTTCAAGGCCTACCAGCACCTGCTTAAGAGGGTAGCCTCTAATCTAGGGCTATAGGCTGAAGAGCTGATAGAATCCACCAATGGGCTTTTCAGTTTCTTTCCTCTACTGCTTCCCCTTGGGTGTTGAAGGTGTTCTAAAAATTGCAAAAGACTTATGGCAAGCTCCTTCCTCAGTTTCCCCCACATCTAAGTCAATTGAAAAGAGATATTTTGTTTGTGCTAAAGACCTTGAATACCTCTTTACACACCCAATCCCAGGCACTCTGGTAGTCGATGCAGCAAACCAGAGGGACAGGCAAGGTCAACCAGCTCTAACCCCAAAAAATAAAGAGCTCAGAAAGTTCGACTCCTTCGGAAAGAAGATTTATTCCTCAGCAAGTTTGCACCTTCAAGTGGCCAATCATCAAGCCCTTTTTGGCTGCTACAATTTTAATCTCTGGAACTCTTTCCAGCGCTTCAGGAACTTGCTTCCTCAGGAGCATAGGGCTGACTTCTCCACACTCCTTGATGAAGGCTTGGTGGTAGGAAAGTGATCTTTCAGACTGCACATGACTCGGCTGACTTGGCGAGCCACTCTATGGCCTCAGTCTGTATGCACCACTCCTCTTGGTTCCAAGCCTCCAGGCTATCCCAAGAAGTGCAGAAGATTCAAGATCTTCCCTTTGAAGGGCTCAACTTATTCTCTGAAAAAACACATGAGAAATTGCATAGCCTCAAGGATTCCGGGGTGACCCTGAAATCCTTGGGTCTCCATTCTCCTAAGTCTGCATGCTGCAACTTCAGACCTCCTCCCTCCCCTTAGTTTAGATCTCAGTCTCAGAAGACACCCCTCTATAAGCAAATGGACAGAAACAGGAATCATGGGAGGCATACCTCTTACTCAGGTTCCAGGTTGGGAACCTCTTGTCACAATAGCTCCAGATGTCCGCTTGGCAACAATAAGCGTCACTTTTGAGGACAAAAATCAAGGATGGCCACCCCGCCATTGCCAGGGATCCTTCCCCGCCCCTCCTGGATTGTCTTTCATTTTTCATCTCATTGCTCCAGGATCACCTCAGACCAATGGGTGTTGGACACCATTTCCAGAGGTTATTCAGTACGATTCAACTCAAAACCCATCTCTTCTCCCCCTTCCTGTCCCTCTTCACAGACCCATCTCACGAACTTCTTCTGATCAACAAAGTCAACTCCCTCCTGGCCTTGGGATCAGTAGTACCAGTCCCAGCAGGACAAGAGGGAAGGGGATTTTACTCCCAATATTTCCTGATCCGAGGCCAGTGGGGATCCAAGCCCTATCCTAAACCTCTGAAAGCTCAACAAGCACATAAGAAGAAAGAAGTTTTGCATGGTTTCACTGCCTGCAATAATCTCCTCCCTGGATCCAGGGGACTGGTTTGCTGCCCTCGATTTGAAGGACACATACTTTCATATTTCTATCTGCCACCACCACAGGCAATACCTGTGGTTCATAGTGGTGTGTCACCATTATTAGTTTACGGCCCTGCCATTTGTCCTCTCTTCAGCTCCCAGAGTATTCACCAAATGTATGGCCATTGTGGCAGTGTTCCTCAGGCGCAGAGGAGTTCACATCTTTCCTTACCTTGATGACTGGTTGCTGAAGGGTGCCTCCCTGAGTGAGGTCAAATCGAGCTTGACTTAACTGTGGACATGTGCATCAGACTGGGTCTGTAAATAAACTGAGAAAAGTCCACTTTAGCACTGGTTCAGCAAATAGAATTCATAGGAGCAATGCTGGACTACACTTGTGCAAGGGTGTTTCTGCCCGAGTCAAGGTTCGGGGTGATAAAGGAGCTGGTTTCACATCATCAGGCTTGCCTGGTGACAACAGTCAGACGTTGCCTCTGGCTGCTGGGGAATATGGCATCATGTGCCCACGTAGTGCCCCTGCCTGCCTCAGGTTGTGCCCCTTTCAATCTTGGCTATCACAGAACTATGCCCCTGCCAGACACTTGCAAGAGAGAATAGTTACAATTCTGCAGACAGTCCTGTCCCAGATGTCCTGGTGGAAGGAACCCAAGTTTGTCCTGAAAGGAACCCTGTTCCTGGAGGAGAGTCCCTCACTAACTCTAGTATCCAATGAGTTGGACATTGGGTGGGGTGCGCACCCCAGCACAGAGGACCAGACTCAGAGCCTCTGGTCTCAGAGGGACAAACAGCTGCACATCAATGTCAGAGAATTATGAGGAGTCCAGCTGGCCTGCAAAGTATTCTTCCACTGACTGCGGGGGACAGTAGTATGCATTCTAATGGACAATGTGTCACCAATGTACTATATAAACAGGCAGGGAGGGGCTCACTCTTCCCCTCTCTGTTGGGAACCAGTCAGATTTTAGAATCTGTCAGTGAGACATGGGATCCAGTTAACAGCTTCCCATCTCCTGGAGGTATGGAATACAAACCCAGCAGGTGCTTTTTACCTCTGCATGATTCATCTCTCCACCCCAAGATAGTGTCCATGATCTTCCGGAAGTGGGGTTATCCCCAAGTGGACTTGTTTGCCAGGCACTGGAACAGGAAATGACCATGGTTTTGTGCTCTCTGGGGCATGGAGTACGGAGCGATATCAGACACATTTCTAATCCCTTGGTCAGAAGGGCTACTTTATGCCTTTCCCCCAATCCCATTGCTGCACGAGGGACAAAGCAAATATGATTTTAATCACCCTGGCCTGGCCACACCAGTCATGGTTTTCAAAGTTAATGGACATGGCAATAGCTCCCATCTGGGAACTTCCATTGCACCCAGACCTCCTACCACAGGAGGCCAGGATGTTACTCCACCCCAGCTTGCAGTCGTTACATTTGGAAGTCTGGAGACTCTATGTCTGAGTGCAGAAGAGAAAGCATGTTCCTTACCGGTGCAGGGGGTGGTGTTGGGGAGCAGGAAGCCTGCTACTCAGAAATCTGACTTGGCCAAATGGAAACGCTTCACTACTTGGGCCCAGTTGGAAGGCATGTCGCCCCTATTTGACACTATCCAATCAATCTTGAGTTACTTGCTTCACCTAAAATGTCAAGGGCTCTCCTTGGCATCCCTCCGGTTCCACCTTGGGGCCATCTCAGCCTTTCACCAACCCTATCAAGGCAGATCCCTCTTCTCCTACCCAATGGTCATTCTCTTCCTTAGAGGTGTTGAGCGTCTGTTTCCCCAGTTTAAGAGCCCACCACCTTTATGGGACCTGAATTTGGTGCTTCATAAATTAACAGGCTCACCCTTTGAACCCCTGGCCATTTGTTCCCTCTGTAAAAGAATGCTGTGATAAAATGCAGAAGTAAGGGATTTTAACTGGTGCCTCTCTGTGCCTCCCTGCTCCAGACACCAAGCGTTCTTGACACGTACCATCCTGCCTTATCATACTGGTACAAGCTGCCTCAATCCTGTTGCTATCAATTTGTTATGTGAGATTCTCTTCCCCTCTGACCTTGGTCACTTTTAAGGAATAATGTTAGTCTGTACCAATAAGAAAATGTTAGATCTTATTACTGCTACTTTATGTATATGCATATATGTTAATGTTGCTTTTAAGCTATAAAAGTTTCTGTAATGTGTAAATTGGGTCACCTACCAGGTGGGCTGCTTTGATCATCTGAGGGCAGCCATCTGCAGTCACAGCTGCAGGGCACACACAGCACACCCGGACCCTGCCTTCTAGCCCACCCCGGGCGAGGCAGCCAAGGTAGGCTAGGCTTCAGCTCCCTTACAGAGCAAGCACAGTCACAAAAGGTCCCTGCCTTCTAGCCCACAGCTGGGCGAGGCAGCCAAGGCAATCAGGGCTTCAGCCCTCTCACAGGGCAAGGTTCAGTGTTGAGGGTTTGTAGCAGTAAGCATTGAGGGGAGGGAGACGCAGGCCCACCCACTCCACTGCATCTCAGCCTAGGGCCCGAATGGGTGGTCACAGGCCACCCGATAGCTAGTGGTGTACCTGCCGAAACACACTAGCCCTGCAGGGCTAGTCTGCACCCCTCCCCTGGGCTACTTCCTCCATCTTCCCTACCAAACTCCCAGGTACCTTCCCAGTGGTATGCCTGTCAGGCCTTCAGCCTTTGCCATGGGTGGGTTTGGACCTCCCACTGTATCTTCAGCCAGCAGCAGTTCCTGCAGGTCACAGGTACTGGGCAGCCCCAGGTCAGCCATGTCCTCTGCGGAGGGCAGTTCATCCAGGTCCTGCAGGCCCTGCTCATCTCCTCCACCTGGCAGCTCTTCCACCAAAGGTAACTCCTCCAGGTCCTGACCCTGGGCAGGGTCAGTGGGGTCATCAGGACTCTGGTCACACCCTTGCTCCTCCCAGTCAGGGAGATCTACCTTCCATCTGGTGCACCTCCTTCTCTCCTGTGGTTGCTTGGTCTGGCCCCTTAAATAGTCCTCCCTTCCTCCAGCCCAGCCCCTTTGGTTCCCGGCCCACACTGGGTCTGTGCCTTTCCCTGGCCAGCAGGGGGAGTGTAAGAGCTTGGGCCTGGGTTGCACCTTGCTACAAATGCATTATAGGGGGGAGACCAGCACCTAACTGCTCTCTCCTCCACTAGACTAGTGTTCCTGTTATTTACCGGTAATAAAACTCTTAGCTTTGATACTGCACTCAAATTTTGTATTCTTAGTTGTATTTTTTTTTCTACAGCACCCTCCAGCATGTATCATGGAAAGTAGCCTTTTTAGTGGCAATAACTTCTGCCTGGCAGGTATTGGAGCTATGGGCCTTGGTATCTGAAACCCCTTATACAATGTTTTTTAAGGACAAGGTACAATTGAGACCGCATCCAGCTTTTCTTTCAAAAGTGGTCACGCCCTTCCACTATAACCAGGGGCGTCATTGGCGCTGGGCACACGGGGCATGTGCCCTGAATCCTGGTGCCAGTGCCCGAGGTCTGGCGAGGCCCACCTCTCCTTGTCTCTGGCCTGATTGGGCCGGAGATCCAGGGCCCAGCCGCCTGCGGCTGCAGCGGCCCCATCCTCGGCTGGGGATCCAGGGTTCAGCTGCCTATTGCTGTGGAGCCCATTCCTGGCCCCGTCCCTGGCCGTGGATCCAGGGCTCAGCCACCCGCGGCCACGGCGGCCCCGTAGGCTGCTCTTGGCCTCGTCCCCGGCCAGGGATCTGGAGCCCAGCTGCCCACAGTAGCAGCAGCCCCGTCCCCAGCTGGGGATCCGGGGCTCAGCCACCAGCGGCTGCAGCGGCCCCGTCCCTGACCGGGGATCTTGGGGCTCAGCCGCCCACAGCCACGGCAGCCCCATCTCCGGTGGGGGATCCGGGGCTCATCCGCCTGCAGATGCAGAAGTCGCTCCTGGCCCCATCCCTGGCTGGGGGTGTGGCCTGCGACCAGGGGGCATGGCCTGGGCCGGTGCCCCGGGTGCTTCCCTGGGGCAGTGACGCCCCTGACTGTAACCAGGTTATAATCTTACCGACATTCTTCCTGAAACCACACAAGTCCAGGAAGGAAGCCAGATGCCATACTCTGGATTTTTGGAGGGCTCTAGCCTTCTATATTGAGTATATATATTAAACTGTTTTGCAGGTCTACCCAACTGTTTGTAATGATCACAGATAGGATGAAGGGACTGCCAATCTCTTCCCAACATATCTCTGTTTGGATCATCGACTGCATCTGATCCTGTTATTCCCTAGCAGACCTACCTTTGCCAGGACATGTAACGGCCCATTCCACAAGAGCCCAAGCTTCCTCTTTGGCCTTTGTGGCAAATGTGCCAGTTGTCTACACCTGTAGAGCTGCCACTTGGTCTTCGGTTCATACGTTCACCAGCCACTATGCCATTGTGCAGCAGGCCAGGAACGATGCAGCTTTTGGAAGAGCAGTACTTCAGGTTACTCAACATTAACCCAGCTCACCATCCAAGTTATGGCTTGTGATTCATCTATATTGAGAACGGACATGAGCAAGCACTCTCAGGAGAAAGACGGTTGCTTACCTGTAACTGTCGTTCTCTGTGATGTGTTGCTTGTGTCCATTATCCACCGTCCCACTGTCCCTGCTTTCAGAGTTAATGGAAAGAAGGGACTGAGTGGGCGTAGACCTCAGAAAGCTTATTATGCTGAAATAGTAACATGGGTCTCCAGGGGGTTCTCTAGCCGGGTCTACGGCTATTGTTATAGGGAAAAAGTCTTCCGGTGACTGGGCATGCAGGCATGCATACATAGAAACACAGGGTTCGAAGGGACCTCATAGGTCATCTAGTCCAACCCCCTGCCAGAGGCAGGACCACTCCCACTAAACCATCCCAGTCATGGTTTTGTCCAGCTGGGCCTTAAACACCTCCAAAGATGGAGACTCCACCACCTCCCTAGGCAGCTCATTCCAAGGCTTCACCACTCTCCTAGTAAAAAAGTTTTTTCTAATATCCAGCCTCGACCTCCCTAACCGCAACTTGAGACCATTGCTCCTTGTTCTGTCCTCTGTTATTACCGAGAACAGTCGAGCTCCATCTTCCTTAGAGCATCCCTTCAAGTAGTTGATGGTTGCTATCAAATCCCCCCTCAATCTCTTCTGCAGACTAAATAAGCCTAATGCTTTCAGTCTTTCCTCATAGGGCTTGTGCTCCAGCCCTTTAATCATTTTGGTTGCCCTCCTCTGAACTCTCTCTAGCATGTCCCTGTCCTTTTTGTAGTGGGGAGCCCAAAACTGAACACAGTATTCTAGATGTGGCCTCACTAGTGCAGAATAGAGGGGAATGATCACATCCCCTTACCTGCTGGTAATACTTCTTTTGATGCAGCCCAGTATGCCATTGGCCTTTTTGGCAGCAAGAGCACACTGCTGACTCATATCTAGCTTCCCATCCACCATGACCCCCAAGTCCTTTTCTACACTGCTGCTACTTAACTGAATGTTCCCCAGCCTGTAGCAGTGCATGGGGTTTTTCCGGCCCACGTGCAGGATTTTACACTTGTTCTTATTGAAGCTCATAAGATTTCTATTAGCCCACTGTTCCAATTTATCTAGGTCTCCCTGAATCCTGTCCTTGCCCTCCAATGTGTCTACTGTTCCCCCCAGCTTGGTGTCATCCGCGAACTTACTGAGAGTGCAGTCTATTCCATCATCCAGATCATTGATAAAAATGTTGAACAGAACTGGCCCCAGGACCGACCCCTGGGGCACACCACTCGTTACTGGTTGCCAGCTAGACATGGATCCATTGATTCCTACATGCTGAAACCGTTGATCTAGCCAGTTTTCTATCCACCTTATAGTCCACCTATCCAATCCATGCTTCCTTAATTTGCCAATGAGAATGCTGTGGGAAACTGTATCAAAAGCCTTACTAAAATCAAGGTATATCACATCAATGGTTCTTCCTGCATCCAGAAAACCAGTCATCTGATCATAGAAGGAGATGAGATTGGTCAGGCATGATTTACCCTTGGTAAATCCATGCTGACTGTTCCTGATCACTTTATTTCCCTCTAAGTGTTTGAGGATGGATTCTTTGAGAATCTGCTCCATAATTTTTCCAGGGATTGAGGTGAGGCTGACTGGTCTGTAATTCCCTGGATCCTTCTTTTTCCCTTTCTTGAAAATAGGCACTACATTTGCTTTTATCCAATCCTCTGGCACCTCCCCTGTTCTCCATGAGTTTTGAAAGATAATGGCCAGCGGTGCTGCTATTTCATTGGCCAGTTCCCTTAGCACTCTTGGATGCAGTTCGTCCAGCCCCATGGACTTGTGCACATCCAGCTTCTTTAAGCAGTCCCTAACCTGACCTTCTGTCACCAAGGGCCTCTCTTCTCTCCAATCTGCCATTCCCATCGTAGTGGTCTGGGAGCTGACCCTGCCTGTGAAAACTGAAGCAAAAAATGCAGTGAGCACTTCAGCTTTTTCCTCATCCTCTGTCACAAGTATGCCTGCCCTATTCAGCAAGGGACCTAAATCATCCCTGATCCTCTTCTTGTTACTAACATACTTGTAGAACCCCTTCATGTTATCCTTTACATCGCTCACTAGCCGCAACTCCATTTGTCCTTTGGCCTTTCTGATTTTATTCCTGCAGTCCCTAGCAATATCTTCATATGCTATCTTTATATACATGTATATTGAGAATGGATATGAGCAACACATCTCAGAGAACGACAGTTACAGGTAAGCAACTGTCTTTACTTACTGTAACTTCATGTTCTTCATGACATGTGGTCCCTAGTTGCATTTGACTATCTTCCCTTCTTCCCCTCCACTTCAGATTCTTTTGGATTTTGGCAAAAGGAAGACCTGGAGAGGCATCAACTTGCACCGCCTCTTATATCATTGTGAAACTGACCATTATCCCTACTATTTATTAGCTATCTTTTAACCAGTTACTGGTGCACAAAATCACCTCTGTTGTTCATCCAGTGACTACCAGTACTTAGTTTCCTTAAGAGTACCCTTGGCCTTTGGTGATGGAACTTGTCAGAGACATTCTGAGAGTCCAGGTACACTATATTGATTGGATCACCCTTATCCAAAGGCTTATTGACACCCTCAAAGAATTCTAATACATTCATGGGGCGACTTCCCTTTATAAAAGTTGTATTGTCTCTTCCCTCAAATCATGTTTACTTGTGTGATGTCTGCTTTTTGTTGTAGTATCTACTAATTTGCCTGCTACTGAAGTTAGGCTTACTGGCCTGTAATTGCCAAGATTGCCTCTGGATCCCTTTTTAAAAACTGGTGTTACATTAAGTACATTCCATACCTCTGGTACAGAGGCTTGTTTCAGCGACAGTAGTTCAGTGAGTAATTCTGCAATATCATATGAGTTCCTTCAGAACCTTGGGTGAATACCATCTGGTTCTGGTGACTTATTACTATTTAATTTATCAGTAGGTTGTAAGGCCTCTTCTACTGGCACATCAGATAGAAGTAAGGATTCTTCTTCGAGCAGTTTCCCTGACATGCTCCACTTCAGGTGTGTGGGCATACCCCACACCCTGATCGGAGATTTCACAACAGTAGCCCTCATGGGGGAGAGGCACGCTACAGGAGCGAGAGAGTGATTTTCGTACCAAGTGTGACGTGTGTGCCTCCCCCCCCCCCCCTCAGTTTGCCTGTTACTGCTCCAGCCAAAGGATGGAGATGGCGGCAGCTTCCAAACCATCTCCTGTCAGACTTAAATCACCCCTTACAACTCACCTTTTAACTATCTAAAGGAAGAAATAAAAGAACAAAGACGAAAAACATCAAATCATTAAACAAAACCATCAAAATTAAAGACCGAAACGAGATGCAGAGCCCCTCTGGCTTCAAGAGATGCGCCTCCTGTCATGAGGCTATGCCGGCATCTGATGGATACAAACAGTGCATTAAGTGCCTCAGCGAGATACACATTACGCATAAATGCCAACAGTGTAGAAAACTCATCTCTAGAACTCGAAAAGAGGGAGGGGAAACTTAAATTTTTATGCATTGAAGGCTCTCTTAGACTGGCATCAGATCCTGGTCCCTCTCCACAGTCATCGCATGGAGCGCAGAAAAGACGCTCCTCAGAGCTGTCCCCTGTGCCACCTAAAAGATCCAGGGGCACAGCGAGGAGCAATGATACCCTTGAGGTGAAAGGTTCCTCGGGTATAGACACACCGAAGAGTGGGGAATGCCCAAAAACTGCTTCCACAGAGCACGGGCATAAAAATAGAACGGCGGACTGCACAGCGGCTCGGTCAAACGATCCAGTGGCTGGCTCGGTTCCATCAATGGCTCCCTCCATGCCGTTAATGGTCACTTCGGCACCGTTACCAAACAACCTGCATGGTCCAGCACTGTTACCTATCTCGACACCGGCACCTGCCTTCCTCCATCTGGCACCAATTCTCATGCCTCAGGCTACACAGCCCTCTCAGCTATTGAAAGACCTCTCAGTGCTGATACAAAAGGCACAGCACACTGCCTTGCAGGACACCGCTCCAAAAAAGCATCAAGGAAAGTCCCACTAGTCTGAAGAGAGGATTTGCCAATTGATTCATCCCCAGTTTCCCCACTTTTTGGCACAGATACTTCTCCAGATTGCCTTTCACCTCTTTGATTATTGCATTCTCTTCTAATAACAGCCTGCTATTAGACAGCGTTGAAGCTCCCTCTGCTGAGCAAAATGCTGCCATTACAACAGCCTCAACCTATACCACAGAATCCTACTGTAGGCTCTCCATGGCCATACCCTCAGTGGGCTATGAACCCAGCTTTTAACATACCATGCATGCCTTGGAGCAACTGGCCACAGTACAGAATGATGCCTACCACTCCATCTACCTCGCAGGCACCAATGCCCAGCCACCAACCTGTACATTTGTGACACAACAACTTCAACAGACAACTACGAACACAAACCAATCTACTAATTATCAATCCTAAACAACCAGAGTCTCCCAAGAGTCCAGCCTAACACTCTAAAGCTGATGACTCAAAACAATTTCAAGAGCTGTTCAAGCAAGTGGCAGATAGTATGGACATCCCCACCCAGGACACGTCCACTGCTCAACACAAATTATACAGAATCCTACAATCATCTGTATCCACCAAGATCGCAGAGGCAGCTATGGGATGAGAATATCACGGAGCCTGCTAACATAATATGGCAAACGCCTGCATCCTCCACCCCGACCAACAAGAAAACAGAAAAGAAGTATTAGGGCAATGAATTTTTGTTCACACACCCACAACCTAACTCTTTGGTCATTGAGGCAGCAAACCAAAGATCTAAGTAGCCTCATAACAAGTCCAACCCAGCAGACAAGGATGAAAAGAAATTAGACGTTCTCGGCAGGAAGGTTTACGCACTAGCCACATTTCAGCTCAGAGTCGCCAACTATACTACAGTCCTGTCTAATTATGATCATGACATACACACAAAGATGATAGATTTTATAAACTTTATTCCAGATGACAAAAAGAATGATTTCAATGCTTTCATTAACAAAGGACAACTTGTGGCATGAACAGCATTACAAGCTTCTTTGGACACTGTGGAAGTAGCGGCAAGAATGATAGGCACGGCCATAGCCATGTGGAGATCTTCTTGACTCCATGCAGCAGGACTACCTAAACAGATGCAAAATACGATTGAGGACTTACCATTTGATAGAGAAAAACTCTTTGCCAAAAAGACCAATGAAGTGATGCACACTCTAAAATATTCCAGGGCCACACTACATGCACTTGGCATATACACGCCTGCACCAAGAAAGACATATAACATACCAACCTTACAACTACAGATACTCCCAAAACCATCAGAATAGAAGATCTGACAATCCAAGAACAAGATCTAGACAACAGAACAGGAGACAGAATAACCAGGCAGCCTCCAATGCCCAGACCAGCAATCTGAAACAACAGTTTTGGTGGTTTGATCAAGGGTTCATTCGACCACCCCAATCTCATGCCAGATGTACCTCCAACAAAGCTTCTGTCTTTCCATGACCGAATACTGCCATTCTTCCACCAATGGCAAAACATAACAATGGACAAGTGGGTCATAGAAATCATCACCAAAGGCTATTCCATCCCCTTCATATCGAAACTCACATCCCATTACCCTTCCCCATCCCTATTTAGGGACTCCAAACATGTACAAATCCTACAACAAGAGATAGACAACCTCATGCAGATTGGGGCAATAGAGGAGATTCCCACTCAATTCCTGAGGAAGGGATTTTACTCTCGGTACTTCATAACCGAGAAGTGCGCCAATTTTAGACCTCTGCAAACTCAACAAGTTCGTATGCAATCAGAGGTTCAAAATGGTTACTTTAGGCATGATACTCCCATCTCTAGAACGAGGTGTCTGGTTGATGTCCTTCAGTTTCAAGGATGCGTACTTTCATGTGCCTATTCACACAGGACATGGAAAATTTCTGAGGTTCCAGTTTCAGCACAGACACTATCAATACATCATACTCCCCTTTGGCCTTTGCACTGCCCCAAGGATATTTTCAAAACTCATGGTTGTCATCATAGCCTTTCTTCACAGACAAAACATCAAAATCTTTCCTTATTTGGACGACTTCCTCATAAAGGCCAAATCCTATCATGAAGCACTACTAGCAACCAAAACAACAGAAAAGATGTTCCTTTCACAAGGCCTAGCAATAAATCACAACAAGTCCTCTATAAACCCGACACAGGAAATCCACTTTATTGGGGTCCGTATCAACACCATCTCAGCAAGGGCCTACTTACTGCAGCAAAGATATCTTACAATAAAACAGTTGCCAGTCACCCTCCAAACTTCAATAACTGTGCTGCCACACATCTGTATGCAAATGCTTGGGCATATGGTGGCCACAACTTACCTGGTCCACTACACGAGGCTCTGCATGAAGCCCTTCCAAGTCTGGTTCCTCAACCAATGATGGTGACATGGCTGTTTTCCCAGTCTCGTCCTCTCCATCCTGGCACTGGTTAAGGAATCACTAACCTTGTGGACAAGCAACATCAACTAATGTCAAGGTGTCCCATTTGCCATTCAAAAACATTCAATACTGATCACCACAGACACCTCCCTCATAGGCTGGGGCACACACCGTCTACAACAAACTGCCCAGGGACAGTGATCTATGCAAGAAAAAGAGCTACACAAACTTCTCGAGTTCAGGGCTGTCCCATATGCATGCCGTCACTTCCTTCCAAGCATATCAGGCAAAACAATAAAGATTCTCACAGACAACATCACGTGCATGCATTACATCAACCGTCAAGGGGGAACATGTTCCCACATACTAATGAGACTGCCATTTGAGCCTTTTGCAACAAATTCCCTCCTTCATATGTCTATGAAGATGGCATTAATCGTAGCAATCACCTCAGCCAGGCAGGTAGGAGAACTAGCAGCCCTTATGGCACATCCCCAATACACCATTTTCTACAAGGACAAGGTATCCCTCCTCCCACATCCTAAATTTCTTCTGAAAATCACATCTTCATTTCATGTCAACCAAACAATGTATCTTACAACTTTCTTCCCAAAACCACATACTACACCCTGGCAGGCTGCTCTCCATACTCCCAATGTCAGGCATGCCCTGGCCTTCTACTTGCAGAGAATGAAGGACTTCAGAAAAACCCCCAGACTCTTTGTTTCCACCACAGAACTCTCTCAGGGTAATCTGATATCAAAACAGAGACTATTGAACTGAATTTCTTCACGCATAAGAACAGCCTATACATTATCAGGAACTAACCCACCTGACATGATTCGAGCCCACTCTACCAGATCACTTGCCACATCCATGGCTTTCCTCAGCAATGTCCCACTCTCAGATATTTGCAAAGCCGCCACATGGACCGTGGCGGACACCTTTGTAAAATATTATGCTATAGACCAACTTTCCAAGCTTGATATCACTGTTGGCCTAGCACTCTTGGGAACGTCACACACCCAACCCTCCGAAGTTCTCACCTCCTCTGCAGAAAACTGCTAAATACTAACCTGAAGTGGAGCAGTCGTGGACGCTGCTCAAAGAAGAAATGGAGGTTACTCACCTTGGTGCAATAGCTGGAGTTCTTCGAGATGCGTGTCCCCGATGTGATCCACTATCCTCCCTCCTCCCTTCTACTTTGGAGCATACCTTCTATGTCTCGGTCTCCGCGGTAGACAGGGAACTGAGGGAAGGGAGGGGGGGAGGCGCGCGCGTCACACTTGGCATGAACATCACTCTCTCACTCCCCAAGCGTGCCTCCCCCCCACCAGGGGTACTGCTGCGAAATCTCTGATCCAGGTGCAGGGTGTGCCCACACACCTGGAGTGGAGTATGTTGTGGACATGCATCTTGAAGAACTCCGGCTACTGCAACAAGGTGAGTAACCTCCATTTTGGTAGTACAGGCACAGCATGCTGAAAAATCAGAGAGGGCATTATGGGGGGACAGAAGAATGGGGAAGAAAATTGACAGTGTGTGATCCCCAGAAGAAGGAAGAGAAGAATCTATCTACCCCCAATACACATAGA
The DNA here is from genome assembly GCA_007922195.1 of Podocnemis expansa. NCBI lineage: Eukaryota > Metazoa > Chordata > Testudines > Podocnemididae > Podocnemis > Podocnemis expansa. The sequence goes on along the minus strand of ML681998.1, from coordinate 11,153,420 downwards.
GGTAATCAACCATTTTAAGGCTCCCTACATAGGTACTACTTCACATGATGGCTTGGAAGAGTCATGTAAAGGAAGGGATCAGAAGGCAAACTTATAGAATTATAGAAACTGGAAAGGCCAATGAGAGGTCATCGATCCAGTCCCCTGCACTCCTGGCAGGACCAAGTACCCTCTTAAATCATCCCTGACAGGTGCTTGTCTAAACTTCCAGTGATGAAGATTCCATAACTTGCCTAGGCAACTTATTCCAGTGGTTAATCACTGACAGTTAGGAATTTCTTCCTAATGTCCGACCTAAACCTCTTTTGTTGTAAGTTAAGTCCATTGCTTCTCAACCCAACATCGGCAGTTAAGAAGCACAATTTTATTCCCTATTCTTCATGACAACTTCTTAGATACTTGAAAAACTGTTATCATGTCCTCTCCTAGTTCCTCTTTTCCAGTCTAAACAAACCTAACTCTTTCAATCTTCCCTTATAAGTCAAGTTCCAAAGGGGCAGCTGTGTTAATCTAGTTTAGTAAAAAAACAAGGAGTCCTGTGGCACTTGAAGACTAACAAGTTTATTTACTGCAAGAGTATTCATGGGAGAAAATCCCACTGTGTCTGACAAAGTGGGATTTTCTCCCATGAAAGCTCATGCAATAAATAAATTTGTTAGTCTTAAAATGCCAGAGGATTCCTTGTTTGTTTTCCTTATAAGTCAAGTATTCCAGACTGTTAATCATCTGTGTTGCTCTTCTCTGGCCTTTCTCCAGTTTGTCCACATCTTTCCTGAATGAGGTGCCCAGAACTGGACACAATACTCCAGTGGAGTCCTAATCAGGGCAGATTACAGTGAAAGAATTACTTCTCATGTCTTTCTTACAATACTCCTGGTAACACATCTGTTGCGGGCTGCTCCATCCTGCTGGATGGCATGTCAGTCATGTGTTGATGGGGTAGTGGCCTGTGTGCCTCTACTTTGTATGGCGCAAGCTCAAATAACTTCCTCTCCTTCAGGAGGAGCATGGTTGGTACTACAGAAGCCTGTGGAACCACTCTCCAGCATGGGGGTACATAGCTTAATGGGCGGAGCCTTTGTAGAGGCTCACCCGCTTTGGCATAGCGTGACCTCGTCGCCAGAATTTTTGTAAAGGTTCCCCTGCTTCTGGGTAGCATTGCCTAGCAAACAGAGTCTTTGTAAAGGTTCCCCTGTTGTGGAATAGTGGGGCCTAGCAGCCAGAGTCTTTGGAAAGGTTCCCCTGCTTTGGGGTAGTATGGTCTATTGGCCAAAGTTCTTGGTGGGGCTCCTCTGCTTTGGGGTTGTGTGGCCTAGCAGTCAGTCTTGGTAAAGACTCCCTGTAGCCTTTGGCTATACATATATTGAGCTTGCGTGCATATATTACTCTCTATCTATTTTATACAAATATATCTTTCTTTATATAAGTTTAAGAAAGCATGGTTTTATAGTATTTTGTTTCTTATAGGTAAGGAGCTTGGTACTAATTCTTTCCATAAGCTGCAATGCATGTATCCCGCAGATCTTTGCAAAAGGTGTGACTCAATTTGCAAAGACTGTAAGTAAGTTTGCTATGCCATAGGATGAGATCCTGCAAGCTTTTAAAACCAAGGTTTGCATCTATCTATGCAATAGAAGAAAGCTAACTAGGTGAGAGGTGAGCGTAGACCGTGCAGAATTTGGCAAGTTGGGTTTTTGATCATGCTTTGCAGATAAACAGGTGGAAAATATATCTGCAAACCCACAGCAAAACCCACAAGCTGGTAAACAAGAAAATGGAAGAATATGCCAGAAAATAGACGTTAATAGACCCCTGAACCAATAATCTAAAAGTACCCCCAGCAATTTCTGGAAAACACCCATATTTGGGCCAGGAAGAATGAGATAATTCAATTTATTTTTGGAAGGGTATAAAAAGGTAAAACCCCCGTACTGTGCAAAAAGGGTATTTAAAGCCCCAAAATTTGCAGAGGGGTTGAAGCTTCCAAGTTCCAGCTGATGAACTTGAACAACACAAGAGGAAACTGCACAGGCCTTCAGCAACACTCTGCCGGATTTCTTTTAGCTAGGTCTCTTTGTTTTATTTTAGTTGATAAGTTTAGGATTGTTAGCTCAGTACTTCAACTTATCTTCACTTTGAATGAGTATAATTTTTGCAATTATATTTTAAGGATAGGAAATCTTAGTGGCAATACTGTTGATAGTTATTATAGAAATGCATTGATGTAATTCTTTACCATCTATTCCACATTGTATTCATTTGTATCCTTATCCATCACTGCTTTATGCGGTTAGCAATAAAGAATTGTTATAAAATCTCAGTCTGAGTACTCCTTGACTGCTTGTTTTCGGGGAGGAAGTCTTATTTAATTAACATACCTGTAGTCAATCTGGACTAAGAACACTTGTCCTTCATATTGGTTTATATTGGCTATCCCAAATTCCTAAAGGATTACAGAATTTGGCTACATCCCTTGCTTCAGGGTAGCATGGTCTGGCAGCCAGAGTCTTTGTAAAGGGTCCCCTGCTTTGGGGTGGTGTGGCTTAGTGGCCAGGTCCTTTTGGAGTCTTCTCTATCTTAGGGCTTGGTGGTGTCTCACTCCTCTGTGGGTTGGTGTGTGCTTTCCTGGAGGAGCACCAGCAGATTGCTTCCTCCCTGGTTGGCTGTCCGATTGAGCTGGGTGGCTGGCTTTTATACCCTGAACACACCCAGCAAATGTGTGTGTGTGTGGGGGTAATCTTCGGCTTGTACAGTTTCTTTAAGCCTTGCTTTACCAGTGGGGGGGGGATGGTGATACACCCTGTCACAACATCCCAGTGTGGTGTTTGCTTTTTTTGCAACAGCATTACACTGTTGACTCATATTTAGTTTGTGGTCCACTATGACACCCAGATCCCTTTCCGCAGTTCTCCTTTCTAGGCAGTCATTGCCCATTTTGTATATGTGCAAAGAATTGTTCTTTCCTAAGTGGAGTACTTTGCACTTGTCTTTATTGAATTTCATTCTGTTTACCTCACACCATTTCTCCAGTTTATCCCAATGTTATTGATTATGATCTGGTCCTCGAAAGCACTTGCAACCCCTCCCAGCTTGGTATTATCGGCAAACATTATAAGTATACTCTCTATGCCATCATCTAAATAATTGATGAAAATATTGAACAGAACCAGACCTAGAACTGACCTTAAAAATTGGAAGGCATGGGACACATTGTTCTAGGGATATGGGTTCCAGAACCACCACTCCCAAAAGGAGAAAATAGGTGGTGGTGGATGGGGAATCCCTCTTAAGAGGGCAGAGTCATTCCTCTGCCCTCCAGATGAGGAAACTCAAGAATTGTGCTGCTTGCCTGGAACTAGAATTCAGGATGTGATCGAGAGCCTGCTGAGACTCATCATGCCCTCAGACCACTATGCTTTCCTGCTTCTCAATGTGAGCACCAGTGATGTGGTGTCCACCTTGAGTAGACCGCTTCAGACAATGTGGTCCTGGAAAGAAGGATAAAGCAGTTTGAGGTGCAAGCAATGTTTTCGTCCATTCTCTCTATTGAAGGAAAAGTGTCAGATAGGGAAGTAGACCAATGGTTACACAGGTAATGTCGGAGAGAGAACTTTGGATTCTTTAGCCACGGGATTTTGTTCCAAAATAAAGGATTGCTAGGAAGAGACAAGATCCAGCTAACAAAGAGAGGGAAGAGCATCTTCACAAACAGGCTTGCTAATCTAGTGAAGAGCACTTTAAACTAGGTTTGCCAGGGAGTCCTAAGCCCTGAGGTAAGTGGAGAAGTGGGACACCCGGAAGAAGCATGAGAAGGAGGGTGCAATGGGGGAAGCCTTCTGAATCATACTGAGAAAGTAAGGCAATTGACTAATTATCTTAGGCTTCTTGGGTTCATGTACAGGTACCTGAGAAACAAGCAGAAAGAATTGGAAGTCCTGGAACAGATGGGGAACTATGATGTGGAATAAGACTTGGCTGGGTAACTAAAATGACTGAAGCACTGTCATGGGTCAGTATAAACTCTTAAGGAAGGACAGGCAGGGGAAAAAAGATGGAGGAGCTGGATTGTATATAAGAGGGCAGAATGATTGTTCAGAGATCTGGTATGAAACTGGAGAAAAGCCTGTTGAGAGTTTTTGAGTTAAATTTAGAGGTGAGAGCAATAAGGGTGATGTCATGATGGGCATCTGCCGTAAACTAGCTAACCAGGCAGATGAGGTAGATGAAGCTTTCCTCAGACAACTAATGGCAGTTTCCAGAGCACAGGCTCGGTTCTTTTGTGGGGACTTCAGTCACTCTGATATCCATTGGGAGAGCTATACAGCAGTGCGCAGACAATCCAGGAAGTTTTTGGTTTTGTTGGGGAAGACATCATGGTGTAAGTGCCGGAGGAACCAACTTGGGGTTGTGTTCTTCTTGACCTTCTGCTAACAAACAGGGAAGAATAGGTAGGGGAAGTAGAAGAGCATGGCAATCTGGGCAGCAGTGATCATAAGATGGTCAAGATCAAGAGTCTGACAAAAAGAAGAAACAAAAGCAACAGAATACAGACCCTGGATTTCAGAAAAGCAGACATTAGACATCCTCAGGGAATTCATGGGCAGGATCCCCTAGGAGACTAATATCAGGGCAAAAGGAGTCCAGGAAAATGGTCTGTATTTTGAAGAAACTTTATTGAGCATGCAGGAACAAACCATCCTGCTGTACAGAAAGAAGCAAATTTGACATATGACCAGTCTGGCTTACCAGAGAGGTTTTGGGTGAGCTTAGATACAAAAATGAAGCTTACAAGAAGTGGAAGCTTGGACAGAGGACTAGAGGTGAGTGTAAAAATATTCTTCAAGTGTTCAAGGGTGAAATCAGGAGACCAAAGCACAATTAAAGCAAGGGACATAAAGGGTAACAAGAAGAGCTTCTACAGGATGCTAGCAACAAGCATAAGGTCAAGGAAAGTATGGCTCCTTTACTGACATGTGATGTGGAAAAAACTGAAGTACTCATTGCTGTTTTTGCCTCTGTCTTCATAAACAAGGTCAGCTCCCAGACTACTGCACTGGGCAGCACAGTATGGGGAGGAGGTAAGCAGCCCTAAGTGGTGAAAGATTAGATTAAGAGCTTTTTAGAAAAGCTAGACATGCACAAGTCAGTCAGATGCAATGAATCCAAGAGTGTTCAGGGAGCTGACTGATGTGATTGTAGATGCATTATCTTTGAAAACTCATGGTGATTGCGAAGATCCTGGATGATTGTAAAAAGGCGAATATAGTTCTTATATTTAAAAAAAGGAAGGAGGAGGATCTGGGGAACTACATACCAGTCAGACTCACCTTAATCCCCAGAAAAATCATGGAGGTTCTCAAGGAATCCATTTTGAAGTACTTAGAGGAAAGGAAAGTGAACAAGAACAGTCAGCATGGATTCACTGAGGGCAAGTCATAGTGGACCAACCTGATTGCTTTCTGTGACAATATGACTAGCTCTGTGGATGTGGAAAAAGCATTTTATGTGATATACCTTGACTTTAGAAAAGCTTTTGATACAGCCTGCTGCAGTATTTTTGCCAGCAAATTGAAGATGTGTGGGTTGGATGAATCAATTGTAGAATGGATAGAAAGCTGGTTAGATTATTGGGCTCAAGCGATAGTGATCAATGACTCAATATCCAGTTGGCAGCTGGTATCAAGCGGAATGCCCCAGGGCATCTTCATTAATGATTGATGATGAGGTGGATTGCACCCTCAGCAAGTTGCTGACGACACTAAGCTGGAGGGAATGATGGATGTGCTGGAGAATTCACAGTGACCTGGGTAAATTTTGAGGATTGGGCCAAAAGAAACCTTCTGATGTTCAGCAAGGACAAAGGCAAAATTCTGCACTTAAGACAGAAGAATCCCATGCACTGGTACTGACTGGGGACTGACTGGCCAGCAGTCATTCAGCAGAAAAGGGGCTATGGGTTACCGTGGACGAGAAGCAGGGTATGAATCAATGATATGCCTCTGTTGCCAAGAAGACAACAGCACATTAGGCTGCATTAGTAAGAGCATTGCCAGCAGATTGAGAAAGGTATTATTTTTCTCTATTTGGCAGTGTTGAAGCCACATCTGGAGTATTGTATCCAGTTTTGGTCCCCCACTGCTGAAAGGAGTTGAACAAATTAGAGATACTCCAGAGGAAGGCAAAGAAAATGATTAGGTGGCTGGGGTACATGACATATGAAAAGTGGAGGGAACTGGGTTTATTTAGTCTGCAGAAAAGAGAAAAGCAGTGACAGTTTTCAGCTACCTGAAGGGGGGGGGGTTCCAAAGAGGATGGAGTTGGTTTTTCTCAGTGATGGCGGATAACAGAACAGGGAACAATTGTCTCAAGTTGCAGTGGGGGAGGTCTAACTTGAATATTAGGAAAACATTTTTCACTAGGAGGGTAGTGATGGACTGGAATGGGTTACCTAGGGATGTGGTGGAATCTCCATCCTTAGAGGTTTTTAAGGCCTGGTTTGACAAAGAACTATCTGGAATGATTTAGTGTGGTTGGTACTGCTTTATGCAGGGGGTTGGACTGGATGACCTCTTGAGGTTCTTTCTAACCCTAATCTTCTAAGATTCTATTATCAGCGTGTCGCAATACTTCAGATTTGCTATCTTCTTCAGAGCTATCCTTTTTGGGCCTCTCCCCCACATTCCCTACAGTGAAGACTGATGCAAAAAATTAATTTAGCTTCTCTGCAATAAAATTGAATTCACTGTTTGGCAGTCTTCCTGCTTCTGAAGTTCTTTAAAAAAATTCTTCCAGTAAGTTTTTGCATCTTTATCAAGGTTGCTGCTCAAATTCTTTCTTTCTACTTATTGTTACACTTCATCTACCAGAGCTTGTGATACTTCCTATTATTGTCACTAGCACAGGACTTGTAGATTTTAAAGGATGACCTTTTGTCTTCAGTGGACTACATTACTATGCTGTTTAGCCATTGTACCATTCTTTGGTCCTCCTATTGTTTTTTTCTGAGTTGAGGTAGAGTCTTAATCTGAGCTTCTTTGGTTTTTTTCTTTTTTTTAAACCATGCGGAGTGCAGGCCTTTAGCCATTCTCACAGGTGTCTTTAATTTCCATGTTACAAACATCTTCATTCTTGTATTGTTTGACTTTAAATTTAAATGTTATCCTGGTGGGACTTTTTGGTATGATCTCTCTCTGTGAGGATATTAAATTTAATTTTATTATGGTCACTGTTACTGAGTGGTTCACTTATTGTTATCTATTGGATGAGCTCCATTTAGGACTAAAGCAAGAATTGCCTCTGCCCTTAAGGGGTCCAGGACTAGCTTCTCCAAAAGCAGTCATTTATAGTATCTAGAAATTTTGCTGATCCATCAATGTGATATATGTCATCATGTGCCTTATATATTAGACAAACTGGAGAGTCTCTGTGCAAAAGAATAAATGGACACAAATCTGACGTCAGAAATCACAACTTTCAAAAACTTGCAGGTGAACCCTTCAGTCTTCCAGATCACTGTGTTGATAATTTGCTAATAGCTGTACTCAAACAAGTGAATAACAAATTAAAGCTTCAAAGAGAAACTGCAGAATTGGAATTCATATGCAAATCTGAGAGTGTTGTTTCAGGGCTAAATAAGGATTTAGATTAGGATTTTTGGATTTTTTCTCATTACAACAGGAGATGTGACCTCCTCTTCCTCTATATGCTCTTCCTCAGTGTTTGAATCTAAACTACTGCATTGATTTGCTGTAACAGTCTGACCTGATCCTGTGACTTACACTTCCCTGCATATATTTTCCTCCCATTCTGTAAATTCCCCATCTTCAAAGCATCTGATGAAGTGGGATTTTCTTCCACCAAAGCTCATGTGATAAATAAATTTGTTAATCTTTAAGTTTGTTTTGCTGAATTAGAGTAACATGGCTACCCCTTTTAAGACTAGAAATTTTATGTCTGCATCATGCCCTGTAGTGACATTTACCTAGTCAAGATGTGGATAGTTCAAATCACCCGTTATTATTGCATTTTCTGCTTTTGTAGCTTCTCCAGCCTTCATTAGTCTTTCAAAATCACTGTCACCATCCTAATCAGGTGGTCACTAATATATTCGTACATCTATACTCTTTTTACTCAAACATGGAATTTCTAGATGTAGAGATTCTATGGTACAACATGTAGTAACATTTTCCACCTACACAGCATGGTCTGTCATTCCTGTATATTTCGTGCTGTGGTATCACCATATTCTCTTTTCTGCAAGTTTCCATGATATCTAATGTATCAATATCCTCATTTAATGCTGGGTACTGTACTTCACCCAACTTAGTACTTGGGGGATGGTATTTGTATATAAGCGCTTGTACATTTTATCAATACTCAGTTGCTTGCCTTCATGGGCTATTCTGAAATGAGACTGTTTCATTTGATTGTTCCACACTAACTCCTACTTGTACTTTACTAACTACTTTCATAGCTCTTTACTGGGATATAGAGCCCCCCTCCCCCAATAAATGCATCCCTAAGGGATGTCTCACTGAGTACTTCTCCACATCTCTAAACTTTCGCCAGCTCTGTTTTTAAATTCCTCTGTGATGTTTTTGATTTACATACCACCAATCTGGTTTGGTTTTAGTTTAGGTAGAACCCATCCCTCCTGTATAGGCCACTTCTTCCCCAAAAGGTTCCCCAGTTCCTAATAATTTTAAATCCCTCCTCCTATGCCATCATCTCATCCAGCCACTGAGACCTTTCAGTTCTGATGTCTGTCTCATTCTGTGTGTGGAGCTATAATTTCAGGGAATGATACTATGGACACTGAACTGTAATCTCTTATCTAAATTTGGCATCTAGGACCTCTCTCTTACCTTCTCTCATGTAACTGGTGCCTACATGCACCACAAACACTAGCTCATCTCTAAAATTGCCTATAATGGTATCTGCTTGTCTTGTGAGGTTTACAATTTTTGCATCTGTCAGGCAATTCACCATATGGTTCTTGGGTCATCAAAAACCCAGCTATCTTTAGTATTTATAATTGAAACCTCCCTACTATTGCCTATATCCTTCTACTGACTGGGGTCCCTGGCTATGTAGGGATAGCCTCAGTGTGAGAGGATATCATGACCTCATCTAGAACAGTGGTTCAGCCTTTTCAGTAACACAGCACACTTCAATGTGACAAACAATTCCATGGCACACCCACTTTTTTAGCTGAACTGATTGCTCAGAAACATCACATTTTCTTACATTTACTATGGTTATGATCTTATTAGTGAGGTTTGCAACACAGTGCATACAACAAGCTAAAGAAGGATAAAATTGCTTTAATGTTTCAAATCCACTGGGAAAAAATACCGGTCATCTCAGTTTTGCCTTTGGCCACCTGTGTTTCAAATGTTCGCATTTTAGAATCAAAAGACTGAAACCTCATTTTTAATTTGATGATTAATTTTTGTGAGTTTTGAGTTGTAATTTTGGTTGGATAGAATATAGTTTAAGATGAAACAATGATTGTTTTACATTGGTCTTCATTACCTTTGTACAAAATTTCATGGCATACTTGGACAGTTCTCATGGCACACCATTCTGCCATGGCACACTGGTTGAAAACCACTAATCTAGAAGGGGGATCCCAGCTACAGGATAATTTCCCTCTACTCCAGCTTGGTGGTCTCCTGTCCTGAGACCTTCATCTTCCTTACCTGTTTAGGGACTGTTGGACAGGAGCTGGGAGAGTCTTCTATGGCTGAGCTTGGTGTACCATGACTACCTGCTCAGGAGGTTGATAATTATGCATGTTGCACTCAGTTCAGTAAACTGGGTAGCTTCCTCCATGCTACTAGTTTTCTGCCTGCCTTTTAGCCCTTGGGTATTTTTATGCAACCTAAATTTAGAGTATGTTCGTTAGTCAAACTGTGTTTCCTTTATTATGTTAATTAATTTTCTTGGGGACTGGGTCCATTTCTAATTTTTGTAATTCTTCATACTCCCCTTGCAGCTGAATTTTCATTGCATCCATGCTCTCCTCATCTTGGCTGATAACTCTATCATGGACCCCCTCCTCCTGCAGTCAGGCTCTCACAGTAGGCCTGTAAAATTATATCTGTCGTTAGGGAATCCCTATCCTCTACCTTCTGTTGATTACTTGGGTACTGACCTCCCCAGGCTATCCCTTTGATCAAGGAATATCGTTAATTATAATCACTACGTTTTGATAATAAACTGATATCCAGTAGGAATATTGTTTTAGTTAATGAGCCTGGTGTGCAGTCCTTGAGGTATCTGAACAGGAAACTGAGGCAGGTGTGCTTGTTATAGTGTGGTCTTCTGCAGGATGATGCCCGATGCCCCTGTCATTGATATTCTGAACTGAAGTCAAGTGGAATTTTCAGTGTGATGTGACTGCAGGATTAGGTACAGATAGTAATACGGGTGTACTGTATCTCATTTAGATTTGTCTTTTGACTGAGTTTGCTTTCCAGTATTAGAAGAGAGTAAATTATTGCTGTGTACTCTAAAATAGTTCTAATAGTATTTTTTAGAAAGAAGAGATGTAATTTTCCAGTTGTGGCAAATTCTTCAGTAATATTTCTCTTTAATTATTTTGCACTGTTAAAAAGAGATGTAATTGGCACCTCAAAGCGATACGATTATTCTAAGAACCTATTTTTAAAAAAGTGGTATAAACCTAACAGAGAAAAACACAGTTTTTTCCCTTCAATGATGCAGTTTTTTAGTTCAGATTCATATTACAGTCAATGCATTTCTAATGAAGACTTTCCTGGAACATAGCATAGAATCTTGATTATGCTGTACTTGAGGGGTCAGTTCTTTGTTTTATGAATATTCCTCCATAAATATACAAAATGTTTCAAGTTAAGTATGTTTAAGAGGCTTTTTTGTTGAAAACTAATGCTTTCTGTCATGTTTGTAGCTCAAGGATTGTGGAGTTGGTCAATGATGCCCTGGGGTAGAGCAGCAGAAACATTTACAGTGACTATAAATGGAAGAGAATGACCAGGCATTGCCCCAGCAGGAAAAATTGCTAACTAGGAAGAAAGGATGAGATTGGACCCTGGGCTATGCCCTTCTCCTGCTTTCTGAAAGGCCAATGTGCTTTAGCAGTAGTTGTTGGCTGGGACAACAATCTTGAGGCATGCTGACAGCATTTCCATGTTCTTCTCAGGAAGTTTCCTTTGTATGCCCCTTTGCCTTGATAAGAAGTTCAGGCCCATGAGCTGTAGTAGGCAGGAACCAGAGCAGGGAGAGATGGGGCATCTGGAGGCAGAGATTGCTGTCCTGCTTTCTTTTTCTGCAGGGATACAGGACAAAATAAATACTTTCATGACTATTTCTCTGAGTTGGCCTGTTTTGGGGGTGGGATAGACATGAATAAATGCATGTTGACACAGAAGAAAATATTCTTGCATGCAGATAAATATTCTGGAGAACTGCAGATTTGGTTTCAAAATCACATGAAAAAGCTCAGATAACAAATTGTAGCACTTAACCTATTGCTCGTTCCATCCCTTTACAGGAGAAGGAATAGGAAAGAGGGATTACATATGTCTTTTAACCTGCTATGTTAAAAATTGCTGAATTGTTCAAAGAATAGGGTAATAAAATATGGAACTATTTTTCCATTAGTTACCAAACTGAATCTGGATCCATTTGGTAATGGTAGCAATGATAATTTGTCAATGGTTTGGTGGCCTGTTTGAAATGAGTCCATAGTGTAAAGTCCAGTTTCTAGCAGACAAGTGGCAACTGCCACAGAAGCTTCCAGTATAATGGGAATACTTCAACACCTTTGTTGGGAACTTCAGGAGAAAGACCAGGTCCTGATTAATGCAGGGCTTTTAGGGGATGTAACTCAAGGTCTCGGACTAAGGCAGGCTCTGGCAGGACCCATGGGTGGGGAAGAGCCTGGCATCAGCCACGACCAGTCCCACTGATGGCATGAAGCACAGCTGGTTGTAGAATCTTCTCAGCCTGCAGCCATTTTTCCAGTTTGGTGCTGATCCCCTGGGCAGGAGTGGCTGGACACCACAGGGTTGAGTCTGGGGGAGGGTAATTAAACACCCAAACTTATGATGATTTTTTTCAACCCCCACCCTCTGTGTCTCCCAGGACTAATGACTGTGGAGGCTGAACTACTCTCTTCAGGTCAGTGTTTGGGTACTTTTTGCCATTAGTGGGGAAGACTGAGACTCTGGCTATGTCTATACTTATACTTTAAATTGAATTAATGATGATTAATTTGATTTAAAGTATTGCATGGCTACACTAGCTTTCCTTAGTTTGAAATAAGGACCTCCCTCAATGTGAAGTAAGGAAGGGTCATTTTGAAATGATAAAACCTCCCTTAAATTCGAAACAACAGTTAAATCAAACTTATTAGTTTGATTTAACCTAGTGCAGCGGTGTTAATTCAAACTAACTATTAGTTTGAATTAACACTTTTGCCCTTCTTTCTCCCAGGGTGCCTTCCTCTTTCTGTATATGGAAATGCTAGTTCGATTTGGCTTTCTAGTAGAGCCACGTTAATTCGATTTAAGTTAGTACGATGTAATGATTATTAGTTAGATTTAATTAGTTCAATTTAAGTCAATTTGATTTAACAATCTAAGTGTAGACATAGCCTATGAGACCTTGCTAAGTGTTGTGTAATGCTCATATACAACATATCTTCTATGCTGTATGTTACTGGAATGGTCTGTAAATGAGGGGATGGGTGTTAATGAGTAATTGTGCCAGACATATATAGCGTATTTCTTGGATTTAGTAAAACCAGTGAAACCTGTTCACTGTAAATGACTTCTTGTGTGTAGCTCTCTACATGGAACTCTGTTAACAGTCTGCTGAAAATTCCAAGTTAACATATGAGGACGCAGAGCCTTCTTCAGCAACAGCTACTCCATCTATATTTTTATTGCTCGTCTTGTCCCCTGTGCATGTCTCCTGTATTGCAAATATAATTTATAAAACCATAACAACTTCTGCATGCTACTCCATAAAGTAACAAATAGCAAATATGTAATTAACCTTATGTGAACAGGAAGAGAAGGGATTGTTACAGTTAGGGCTGAGAGAGGAAACTAAATAAAGGCATCTTCATTTGATAAGGACCAAATTTGTAAAAATGGAGGCCAATAGTCCAAGTGCAAAAAATGGTCAAATGCTGCCTACATTTGTGTGCACAATTACCGTGGTTTAAAGTGGCTGTTTAAGAGCCAAACTAACTTGTGTTACATGTCATTACCTAATTTGCCATGCAGTTGTGGCAATTACACTGACACATGCAGGTGTACAATTGCATACATCAGCAAGCATCTCCTTACTAACAGCTTTGTCCCCAGAATTTGTATGAGAGGGATACAGGCTGACCATTATGTGTGTGCGCAACAAATACCAATGATCTTCTACAGCAATCATTACTCTGGATGAATTCCATGTACAGAATTCCCATTGTATTCAGTAGGAAGTACATGTAAGAGCAGTTGAAGAAATCAGCCAACAGTGGTGTTAGGGTAAATATGAAAGCCTAATTATCGAGCCCGTGAGCTCAGCTGTAAAAGGTATGTTGAAGTTCATAATATTTCATAGTAATATGTCTAATAAATACTGATGGGAAAAGGTATGAAGGGGAAACATTTGACCTATTTATGACCTCAGGTGCATTTGGTTTTATCTCCAACAACCAAATGAAATGATTACTGTAGCTAGTCAATAATCCAGGTTTTAAACTGACCCAGGAGACATTAATGTCCTATTTGTGATGTCTAAATTAGATGGCAGTCAGGTATGTATACTCTAGAGCGGATGTTAGAGTGTACAGATGTGCTGAACTAATGGTTTATAGTGGGTATTGCAGCAGGAAGAGTCCCTGGAGAAAAATCAGACTTTGGCAAATAAAAAAGGGTGCTTTTTTATAAGCTAAGTTTAATTGTAACAATTATGTATCTTTAAAAAAGATTCATTTTCAGAAAAAAAGTAAATTATTTAATTAACATAAACTATGTAATGGGGATATATAATTTTTTTCCTAAATATGTAGAAATAGCAGCACTAAACCATAAATGCAATGTGGAGTTGTAATACACAGTAGAGTCCTATTCATAGTGCAGCTAAAGCTTCACACATGTAGGCAAAAATGTCCATGATTTCACTATGCAACCGAGAAATAACCAACATTACTCCCCCACCACAAAGAAAACTAAGTGCACAAGTGACCTATGTAGCAGCATCTATGCAAATATCAGGCAGATGCAGAGATTTATATACACTTTACACACCCCTGAGGAAATACCCATTTTATATAATTGATGGAGCAGATGTATTTTCCTGTGTGAACAGAATATAATCAGAATAAAGTGTTCAGTGTATTCAAAACAAGCAAATGCACACACCATCTCTTAACTTTACTGGTAAGCTGGAATGGATCGCAATGTCATAAGAGGTAATTAGATGCTTTATTGCATGCTATGACTATATATTTGCAGGGGTGCATTAGCAGAGTCTTCCAATTGTGCTGAAAAGCTTTACCTAGACCAAAATAAATCTTATGTTTTGATTACAGTTAGCAGTGATAAAAAGCTCCCAATGCAATTAATATCATTCCTTGGAAATTTTGATGTAGATTTCCAGTAACTTTTGCCTCTGAATCTTTTAACTTTACTGAGACAGAAGAAGAAAAATCAAAACAGCTTTGGGAAAAAATCCATCACTCGTAGAACCTTTTAGAGTTACCTACACTGTCAGTTATTATAGTATTGCATCTGTACATTTTGTAACAGGAAAGGGATTCTTATGCTTCAATGTGAACTGGTGGACTTCTAACTGTTCTAGTATCATATAATCAAAGCATGGTACACTTAGTTTCTGTGTAATTCTAAACAACATAAAATCAGATGTATATTGATAATGTCAAGGCATTTGAATGAATCCTGTGGCTCAGACATAGACAATTATAGACAGATCTATGAATAAAACATTTTTGGTGCATAAACAGAATAGAGACATAAGTAAAAGAAACAGAATGTGTGCAATAATGAATCAAGAAGGAAATTCATCCTTTAATCTTTTCCAGACTTTGTATCATAGCATTTCAAGTGAAGCAGAATTACTCATAGTAATGTCCAGAGAAATACATAATTTACAGCCTATGTACAGCAGAGATTTTAATCCTCAATTTTGTATGAACCCTGCAGATGGATAGATTATTGTTAGTCTTTCTAAGCCTTTGATACTTCAGTGACGAGATTCAAAAAGACGGTGCATTAGTGTCCATAGATTTAAACACAGGATTAGCATGATGTTACTGCTGAATGCAGGACAAAGGAAGCCAACATCACAAAGCAAACAAGTCACTTATGCTGTTGCTGGTATCAGCTGGCATAACTTTGTAAGGAACACTAGCATTCTGAGGAACCTGTAGCTCATAAAGTGACAAAAATGTCAGTATAATGAAAGTTTCCAAAGGGATAGCCGTGTTAGTCTAGTCCAGTAAAAAAACAACAAGCAGTTGTGTGGCACTTTAAGACTAACAGATTTATTTTTTGCATGA
>ML681998.1:11022030-11137455 GCA_007922195.1 Podocnemis expansa | reverse complement strand
GAAGCATCTGAGGAAGTGGGATCTTCTCCCACGGAAGCTCATGCAAAAAATAAATCTGTTAGTCTTAAAGTGCCACACAACTGCTTGTTGTTTTTTTAGTAGAATGAAAGCCTAGGAAAATGGAAGATGTTTGGCAATAGCTGAGTTATTGAGGGGTTAAACAATGCAACTATCAACATGCCAGATGATATGACAGCCAATTTTGAGATGTGAATTTTTAATGCTGAATAATCCAAGGAACTCATTTATCATGTTCTTATTGAATGCTGGACAGACAGTTTTGGCACGCTTTACATGAAAAACCAAGTTTTGCTAAAGACACACAATACTAAAGAGATTATTTACACTGGCTAATGAAAATGAAGAGCTCTGGTTCTAGAAGAGCTTCCTGTCACTATAACATTACAACCAATGAAATGATGCAAGAAATGCCTACAATACAAAATGTCCCTCAAGATTATTTCACGGAACACTTTAGGCTTTTCTCAAAGCACAGAGCTTTCTGTTTGCAATATTTAAAATGATGCCTTACTCTGACTAGCGGAAAATGCAGTAGTTATGAGCCAGATTCTCAACAGTACATACCTCAGCCTACTGCATTGCAGTCAATAAAACTATACCTGGTTACACAGCTAGGTGCCTGTCCCTAAATGTCCGTGTTAGGTTAGATTAAGAGGATTCTGGTTAAGTTTTTCCTTTTTTTTTTCAAGAATTGAAGACTTGCAAAATTGTAATGAAAATTAGCCTGAGCACAAAAGCTACTCTCTCAGGTTTTGCCATGATAAATGATGATAAGAAAAAAGTTGATTGATTGAGTGATTGATCGATCAGAAGTGATTGAAAGTCAACATTTTTCCCTTCCCCAGGACCTTCAAATATTGGGGGGCTGGATAAATTCTTTCCCTTTTCGAAAGTAAAATAGACATTTCATGTGGTAGGGAAATCCTAAAACATTTCGCTTATAAATAATATAAATGTTTTGAAAATATTTAAAATGAATTTGTGCTTGGGAGCCTAAGCCTTGAGACTCGCAGCTCAGCCATTGTTCCCAGGACTCATTGTTGTAAAGCTAAAAACCTAGACCCTGAAAACCTTGGCTAGAGCTGAGATTCCCATTGCTGTTGGGCTCCTGGCTCTGCAGCAAGGAGTGTGGAAGTTCAGGGATGCCTCTACTAGACCTGTGGACCCTGGAAACTGTAGCGTCCTGACTGACACAGTTAGCAGTCCACCACAAGCTGTCGTAGGCAGTTTTGAAACCTGCTTGGAAGGCAGTGTTCCAATAGCTCTCTGCCTGTGTTCCTTCAGAAGAGTTATGAAAATTGGCATGTTTCCACAAAATGTTTTAGATCAGCAGTTCCCAACCTTTCTCTTTATGCAGACCACTACATTGTCATCAAAAGCTTTTGCAGAACACCACATAAGCAAGACGTTTTAAAGTATTTTTAACATAGCCGATGACATCACGCAAAAGTGCCACTGTTTAAATTCAAGAAATGTTATATTATACAAGGATGTTTGTGAAGCGAGTTACATTGGGAATAATAATGTAACATTAAATGTGATACATAAGATATTTACAGTATTATATTATTATTAATTAGCCTCCCTACCCCCACAGACCACTTGCATTACCCTCACGGACAACAGGTTGGGAAGCATTATTTTAGCTTTAGATGAATCTTCGTTTTCTGATGGAAAAGTATTTCATCAGAACACTTCCAAGCAGTTTTATAATTAATACAGTGTTAAGGCAGTTTAAGCAATCGTCCAATCATGAGTCTAGTGTGATACCTTATCCTATCACATGGAGAACCTGAAGCCAAGGATGCAAGCTCAACTCAACAGTGTCAGGCACAGAAGAGAAAGAAATAGCTTAGGGTAAAGTAAGACTGGTAATTGGAAGAGAAGACTTACTCTGCAAGAAGATGACAGGAAGAACAAGGACTGTGTGAAATTACCATGCGTTTATCATGCCATTTTTGTAATTGTGTTTTGTCTGTTTTCGCAGATCTAACTTATATTTTCATTTAAATCAGTAATTTGGCTGTGAAAACTAATGAAATTCTTGACATTTGCATGGATTAGTAATGAAATACATTTCACTTCAAAATGCTCCTGTTTTTCATAAAAATTATCCTGTTTCAGTGCAAAATTAGGATCCATTTCCAAGTCACAGTGCGATTTAAAAATTGTTTAAATGTTAAGTCCTTTGAATGTAATACAGATATTTTGTGAAGCTTTCCTGGAAACCATGATGGAAGAAAGATAATGACCACAAAGTAAAGCTAAGGAGTAAAAAGGAGAAGGGAGACAATGAAGTTATTGTACAGCTCTCATCTTTCAAAGTGAAGGAGAGAGTTGGGGAAATTGATTTTTTGTTGACCACAGCAAGGAAGAAAAAAGCCCTGTGTATGTGGCATTCCTGGAAATATAGTCTGAAAGGTGTCTTTTTAAATAATTCAAGACTGGATGCAAAGGATTTTCTGAAGCTTGGACCCTACAGGGCTGAACTTACTTTTCTTGTTCACATGAAATGGACATAGGGTATAATATGGCAATATAACTAAATATGAGTCAGTTGGAGATGCTTGTAATCCTGGCATAAGGAACACTGGTAATTCAGTTCATGAGTTTATCCATTGCAATGGCCTAGCTTGTATATATTTTCTGTACATTTACAGGATTATTAAAAGGACATTTAAAATCTTGCAGGTGAAATTTGATAGCCACTGGGAAATAAAAGGGAACGTCTGGGATCCTTCTGATGTCAGAATTTGATTTGTCTTTTTTAAAAATTTTGCCATCATCCTTTTATTTTTTATTTTTTAATATTTTCAAATCTTGGGGCAGACAGAGAGTCCAAAAGATTCCATAGCTGTATGTTCCCACCTCACGCCACTGTCGTTGATTGCATTTTTCCCCCTTTCCCATATGACATATGAGCATCCACTCGATGTGTACTGCCTAGCAGAAATGCACACATAGCACTTGTGTTGGCCAATTATACCCTGAGAAGTGACAACGATAATTTTGGCCACAATCGTGGAATGCATTTAGCATGTACATTGTTTCAAATACATGCGTAATTCCCTTGTATGTCAATGACCTTTTAGTATCCATTCCCATTTCGATGGAATAGGTGGCTTGTCTAAATTTTCTTAGGTATGTTAAATTCAGGAAGACTAGTATAAAAAAGAAAAGAAAAAGGCGTAAACTAGTTGGTTTTGGATCACTCCAGCATTCCTTGTTTTTTTCAAGTGGGTAAAAGATATAAATTCCCAGTTGACTCAAGTCCTTAACACTTTTTAAAACAACAATCTTCTGACATGTTAAATACGTTTATTTACATCCTTACATAAAAGGGTATTTTGATCAAAATTGCTTTTCTGTGTGTGAACTTTAGTGGTCATAACAAATAGTTGGTGTTAACTGTAATGCTAAAGATACCTGTGCACTGGGAACATCAGTGAGACGGCTAATTCCTTACAGGTCATTCAACACTAATTTGATGAGTGTGTTTTTCAGTTACTTTTGACCATGATTGTAGCTAATGAACCCTAGAGATGAACAATTCTATATCCTTTAGCAGTCCTATGAACCACCCACATTCCCCGGTAGGAAAGATTTTAAAGAAAACATAAATAAAAAGGAATTAGATAAAATTTTGCTGTCAGCAGTTTCATTACAAGCATATTTTCTTGGAATGTGTTGTGACCTGATGACTGTCTAGCTTATTTTCTATCATGAGTTCTTTACTGCAGTTGTGTGCATTTATCTGAGCAACAACTAACTTCTTGCTAATTATGCAGATGATGTGTGAAGTTCATGCAAATTTCTTTTCTTGTTTCAGTTCAGTGCACAAACAATGGCAAAACTAACATACAGCTGTAGTCTCAAAGGTAGAAGTTAGTTATATGCTGCTGATGTGCTCAAATTTACATTAGACAGAGGAGTGAACTTTCTCCTCCCTCTTCATGGATTTCCTAATCTAGTTTTACAAAAATGTATTGAACACCTCATCTGGATATGTTGAGTCAAATTCTCTGCTAGCATAACTCCATTGAAGTGATTTTGAAATGATTTCATTAGAATTACATCAGCTTTAAAATTTAGTCCTTTGTATCCAGAAAGAGTGTCAAGCTTTTGGTTTTTAATTTAAAAAACTTTCTTTCTCCCCTCTCAAGAAGCCAGATAACCCAGACTATCTGTTCGTCCCATTGGACTTGACCCTTCATAGCAGGGTCTTCTGCTAAGCCCAGCATTCCTAGTAAGAACACAAAGGGCAGGACTTTCAAACATAGATCTCAGTTTTTTCCATCTTTACTGACACATACTCTCCTCTTTATTATCAGTTACAAACTCCTCTCTTTCTCGTCTCCTAGCGGTTTTGCAATTCTGTTTCTTCCTACGTGTCTGTTCTTGCATCACCCCATCTCCTCTGCTTCCCTCGACCCCTCAGTGATGACAGCCTTGTCCATCCATTTGTCAGCTTCTCTCACGGACATCTCTAAGCCCCTCTTTGGCCCCTTATGCATGGGATGTGCTCCTTGATCTGATCTCTTTCTCCCATCAAATGTCTCCTCCACAGTGGTAGTCTAAAACAACAGTTAGTTAGTGATGACATGGAGGGCAGATGGTTTAGGAGGAATTTGTTTATCTATTGATTCAAATGATAATGAGGATTATTTGGATTCTGAAAAACTGACAGTGGTCACAGTGGTGTTAAATGTGAACTGTGATGCACCAGGGAGTGAGGAAAAGGAGCAGCATCAACAAAAGCAAGAAAATAGAGTTGTTTTGTTTTTTTACCTGTTTTATATGATCCCAGCATATAACCTGAATCACAGTAAGAAAGGCAAGAAGATTCAGGGAGTGGGAATGTCTGGAAGATAGGCAGCAACAATGTACTGGCAGGAAGGTGGCATGAGCTCAGCATACGTAGCAGCAGCAGCAGCAAGTGGCAACAATTCTCTTTGCTCATATGCTGCCATCCTGCTTCCCTATGTTAGTAGAACAGCCAGCAGAGTTTTGGTAGGCCTGTATCTCTCTTTATAGGATTGATCCAAAGCATATTAAAGTCAATGCAAAAACTCCCAGTGGATATTGAATGTGTATCTGTGTTCCACACTCACCCTTCTCTAATCCTGTGACAGAACAACCTCACAATCACTGAAAGATCTTTTTTTAATTAGGTATTTTTCTTCACATTGAAATTTAACAACAGTTAGATTTTTGTCTCTCAGAGCAGTACATTTTTTCACTCTCAAAATGAGCAGAGAAAATCTATGAAGTACCTAAGCTTTTGTCTATACTACAAATACAACTCCGTCAGTTAACATGGTTGTCTCCAAACCCCATTGCAACAGGGTTCCATTTTGTAACATAGACTGAATCTCAACCATGTTCCATAACCATGATAAATGCCAGGTGGTCTTTAACGAAGCTTTAGCCTTGTTATAAGCTACATAGAATCATAGGGTTGGAAGGGACCTCATGAGGTCATCTAGTCCAACCCGCTGCCAAAAAAAGCAGTTCATGTTTATTTTAATATTGAACCTGTTGTTACCTAGGTTTGTGTAATGATGTGCTGTAAGCATCTTGCTTGACATGGTAGTCTTTGTATTGTGAAGAAAGTGCTATTGGACACTCTGAAAGTTACTACACAACACAAAGTGATTGCTTTAGAAACCAACTATCATGGCAGTCAGCTGCTGGGCTGCATAAGGGGCCTGGGCTGCTCACCACAGCAGACACCCTGGTCTGGGGCCCCAGCCCCCCACCACCTTGGGCCGCCTCCTGCCTGTGGCTCCAGCACCCCCCACTCCACAATGGTGACCTGGGAGTAGGCTGGCACGGGGGAGGGGGTCCCCTTGGGTCAGAGGCCACTCTTCTTAGCACTCCAGCCTTGTCCCTGTGCTCGTTGGTCTGCCCTCAGAGCACAGCAGACACATGCCAATGTGACCTATCCCTGGGGTCATACCAGCTGGCTGGGGGCAGGGCAGGAGCATCACAGACCCCAGCCTCTGGCCCCAGGGCCCTACCCTGCCCAGCACGGGCAGGGCCCCCTCCAGAAGCCCCTAAAGCCCCTGCATTGATCTGGCCCTGGACAGCTGTGTAAGTTTATGAAATAATGAGACTCAGTTCTTAAAAATGCCATCATTTGATTCTGTTGCTTATGTTAATTAGCAACTAACTCTATAGACAGCCACTGAAACCAGTGAAGACTATTTTCAGAGTAAGATACTTGCCAACATGTGTAAGGGAATCAGGCATTGTCTTTAAACTATCACATAGAAGCTATTTCTGAAGGAAAATAAAGCAAGAAGAAAAGGCAATGAAATAAAATTTCAGTACCTCTTTCTCTGTCACACACTTGTACTCGTTATTACATTTCACATGGCCTTTCACAAGGCCGATGAATCTGCAGGAACTGCTCAGGGGTTAATCAGTTTGGTTTACTTAAAAATTCTAAACCGTGATAAAAACATTTTAGCACCTAAGAGGAAAGATTGCTGGTGAAAAACTGAAGATACATGATTTATCACTCCCCTCACAAATAAAATTTATTCATTGCATCCACCAGCCATCACACAGATGGTCAGAAAATTGGCTTTGTGTAGGGATGTGGATTCAGGCATGAATATTAATACGAGACAGATGTAAACGCATATTAATATGCATTTGCTTTGCATGGACTGACATTACAATATTTTCATTAAACAATCCGTGTTTGAAATGGAAAGTATAGGTCACCCTTTAAAAAACATAAAATACTATGATACAGTGCTTTTACCATTTCCTGAAAACAGAAACAGTTAAATAGTGCCAAATTCCACATTTTTAGTAGAATATTATGGATGCAATCATTTTGCTTTGCTGTTAC
Organism: Podocnemis expansa; assembly: GCA_007922195.1. Classification (NCBI taxonomy): domain Eukaryota; kingdom Metazoa; phylum Chordata; order Testudines; family Podocnemididae; genus Podocnemis; species Podocnemis expansa. The sequence continues at coordinate 11,130,572 of ML681998.1, read as the reverse complement.
ACTACTTTTGTTTGTTTGTTTGTTTTTTTGTAAGCATTCTGTTATTCTACCAGTAATGAATACAGCAGTGTCCAGGTGATCCATATAGAATTATACGTAAGCATAAAGCAAATTTAAACTATACTAGCTAGGTTAAAAATTCATCCTACCTCAAAGCACCTCTTCCAGTTTCTTATTGTTTCCAATGGCAGTAATGCATGAAAACATGAGATTTATAAAGATACAATACTTGTGTCCTTTGTGTGGAACAGTTTATGCTGTACAGAGTTAGTATCGGTTTATGGTAACATTATGAGTTTCTCCCAAAATGTGTGGTAGTCTGAAATTCTATTCACAGATACTTGCTACTGCATTTGCAAACATATTGTATGTTGTAAAAGATACAATATTTGCAAATAAAAACGTGCATGTGTTCCAATCAGTAGCCAGAAAGATCAGAGTACTTGAATGTATCAGTTTATAATTATAACTGAATATACGCTACACTAAAGCTAGAATTGATAGTAGTATCAGGCTATCCGACGTTATCTAATCCAAAGAATCATTGTTATCTAGATATTATGGGGAGGAATGAGTTGAAAATGTGTTCAAAGGTAGATCTGCTGAAGGACCATAGTCTGGATTCTTTTAACAAGACCATAGCTGGATTCTGTCAACAATAAAACCTGCATGTATACTATTATGCCACTCATGTGCAGGAGATGGATTTAGTAATCTAATTGTTCTGTGACTGCACTCTGAAGATGGCACAAGTTTTACAGTAACATATAGAAAATGACTCCACTGGCAAGAGATAGAACTCTGTGTGTAAAATGAAAATAATGATGTGTGTGCCAACCATTGGAAAGTCTGGAAGAAAATCACTGTGTATTGTGGGCCCAAAACTGTGAATGCAGGTTGCTTGTGTCAGAAATGGAAACTTAGTGGATCTTTTTGGTTTGTCATCTTTTGAGGAAGCAGGACCCTGAAATGAAATGTTCCCAGGGCCAGTGGGGAGAGGCCAATGCAGCAGGTCAGGCTGATTGATTAGGGTGGACCAGGCAGGCCAATTATGGAGCCAGAACTGGTGGGAACCTTGTGAGCTGGAGCTGCTTGCCTGTGCCTGGGCAGGGAGCAGAGTGAGCTAAGGACAAGACATTCAGTGGCTGGGAGGCCAGAGAAACCAGATCAGGGAACTGGCCTGAGCAGCCTGGGGTTGAGATGCAGGAGGCCAGAGAAGAAGCTCAGGGAGTTGAGCTGATCTCACAGCAACAGAGCTAGTGAGGCCTGAGGAGGAGCATTCCAGAGAGCCAGACCACGCTGAAGCAGAGTGGAACCGGGGCTGGGGTTGGGCTGGAGCCACCTGGAGCTGAGTGTAGTGAGCAGCTGGGGGAGATGAGGGGGACCCCCGGCAGGGCCCAATGCAGGGGAACATCATCAGTGAAGAGGCCTCGCAAGCCAGCCTTGGACAGTGATTGTGACCCCAACTGGATGGCTCAGCTGATGCTGGGGAAAAGGGCACTGCCCCCTAGAGCCTGGGGACATGTAGCCACTGCCAGAACAAATGTCTGACTCTGCGTCCATGTAGTGTAGCCAGGACCTGGGCAGAAGGCATGTGGTGTGTGTAAAACGAACTATGAATGTCCCTGATACCCCAGAGATACAGTATGTAGTTCCCTGTGCACGGGATGGCACTGGGTGTTTTATTTTAACCTTTTTCCTCTTTTCTATTATTTATATTTGATTTTTGATTGCTGTGTGCTTAATAAATTATATGGCTTTGAACTATATGCAACGATTAGTGAGTAAGAGAAGCTCCCAGTGCAGTTGGTACAAATGTTCCCTGTAGGCTGTGTGAGTAGGCGGTCGCACAGTGGCTGTTGCTCACCTGCACAGGCAACACTATAGCCCATGCATGGCTGGCAGACACAGACCCTACCTGTCCCGAAGGTGCATTCCTCTGGGCTCCAGGCTGGGGCTGGGGCCAGCAGAATTTAAAATCTCCCACCCTAAGCATGCTCAAATGCGTGATCAGGGTGGGAAAAGCCTGGTTGCTATTACAGAGTAAAGGTTTTATTGGTAGGGGCTTGGATGGGGTTACAGATAGCAAAGCCAAAATGACTTATGTAGGTGATTCCAAATGAGCACCAATGAGCCCTTTATAACACACTGCACTCCTTCATCTTTTGAGTATGCCATGTTTTCCAGATGTTTTTAAAGATGTTATTGGAATAATTTTTGTTTTTCATACACTTTCATCTCTCAATCAGTTGTAAATAAGGGGCTTGATACTCTGGTGTGCAGGGCAGCAGTAGGAGCAGGACCAAGGTGGCTTTCACTTATGTCTGACCCTTCTATCCTGGCACCATTTCACTCCTCAGAGCCAACTTGTAACAGCCTATTAATGTCTATTACAAGAATCAAGCATAGGGGACTCCACACATATCCTATTTCAGTCATGACACATTCTGGTCTGGCCTTGGCACATCACTCAAGGATTTCCCTTCCCCTCCATTGCAAGAATCTTCAGCTAGTTATTTAAACTAGTCTTCTAGTCCCTTTGAATGGGGTTCATAGTCTAGCCCCATATATTTTAGAAAACTCTAAAAATAACCCCCAAATAACTTTTCGATAAACAGTAATGTCCCATAGGAGCTGTGGCCACAGACTTTTTGCATTTCTTGCAGCGGATACTGGGATCACTGGAGAAGCATGAATCCTGTGGTCTTTGGTCTAGCCTCCTCTCAGATGGTTGAAAAATGTGTATTCGGGTGGGTAGTAGTGGAGGAGGAGGGTGAGAGACTTTATTTTGTTTCTTATTTTTACATTTTTCTTTTACTGCCTTCTAACTTAAAGTTTCAAGCAGAAAACTGTTCTCAACTCCTGAGAGCCCACAGTCTTCATTTTCCCGGTGGCCTAATATTCACTATCTCCAACTCAGCTGTCAAGCAACATGAAACAACTTAAGAAAAGTAACGCAGAGGGGACCAAATATTCAGCTCATTATATAGTTCTGTCAGCAGGGCATAAGAGATTTCAAGCTCATACTGTGTATCACACATAACTTCCTCAAATTCCCAATCGTGTATCTTACTAATTCAATAAACTGCGGTCTGATTCATCTGTCAAAACAGTGACTAGCAAAAGTTTAAGCAAATGTGCCCCTTCATGTCCCCCACCCCTGGTGAATCCTTGCCATTTTGGTTAAATCTTATATTCCATACTTCTACATTGTGACAACTTCCTGCACCAGCTCCACTGAATCTGGCCTAGTGTATGCCAGTTGATTTAACATCTTACTCCAGCTGATTGCTTCTTTTTCTATAATGCTTTCTTTGGACTCCTTCATATTGTAAATTACATCAGCCGCATTCACTTTCACTGACTTAATCTTAATCAGACAAAGTGGAACTCATTTCACCACTTATTCCATTTCTTTGGTGTTGCAACTATCAGTGGAGTAGATTACCTCAGAGATTCTTTACTAACCCCATACAGTGTTGGGTCTATTCTTCTTGTAAACTTAAAGTTTCTTTTAATGAATTCTGATAGGGTTAAGAAAAACAAAGCTAGTTTTCCTAAAGAAATGACAAATTGGTTGATTCCTAAAGCCATGGTGTCCCTTTACCTATGTGTTAGTATGTAAAGGGGAAGTGGTATGTTCACTGTACTTTCCTGTGAAATGGCTCCTCACCTCTGTTTACTTATGATGTTCAGTTTTACTCAACATAATCTCTTCTTATTTATTAACTAGAAAACAAGAAAATGTGGCTAGTGCTATACAAGTCAGTCCGTGATGAGTTTCACAATCAAAATAATCTCTTCACCAAATGTAAAAGGCATCAATTTTGGAAGTAGCCTTAACTTGCAGATATTCTGAGGCTAAGATGTTGTTTGCTGAAACACAGCATAGAGCTTCTTGATCTTGTTATACCATGACCACTACAAACTTCTTTCATAAGAAAGCTAGAGCTGAGGGAAGAATTTGTAGAAAAATAACGTCTATTATGAACTTAGACTCTTTTTTGTTGCTAATTATCCATGAGCTTCCTATGAAATTCCTGAATTTATTCATGCTTCAGTGTTATTCATTGGAAATTTTCTATAAATAATTCTTAGTTTGTAAAGTGTTTGCCAACAAGCTGTCACAAGTGTTGGAAAATCAAGATTCAAGCTGTTTTAGTTAGCTTTGATTGGACACATCATTGTTTCTGTTTCTGATTGGATGACTAACTCATTCAGTTAGATTTCTAGTGTAAACACCACTGTTTGAGAGTTCAAAATTAATTTTCTGTGAAGATTCAGTAGAATTTTCTAATAATTTTATTGTATGCTTCAAAACTGCTGCTTCTGTGAACATTCCTCCCAGTAAATTCATTCACAGAAAGTGACTGCAAAAGAGATAGGAGAGGTACCTGCAACCATGGGTCTGCATGGCCACCTGAGAGCTTCAGACCTGGCTCCCAGGGGTCATTCAAGGCATAAGGTGCAAACTAAATTCACTTGGAAAGCTTGATGAGTGTGGCCAAAAATAACATAGGTTTGCAGCCAGTGAGGTCATCATGAGAATGATGAAATGCATGCAGCTGAGAACAAAGGAGGCCCCCCGATGAGACATGCGGAGCAAGGACTGGACAAGGGACTTGCCCCCATGGCTGAAAAGGCCAAGAGGATGGTTGGACATATGAGGTCATGGAGCAGAGTAAACTACAAGCAACTTGGGAATTTGATTTGTGTCCCTTCCCCCGCAAGGGACTTGTGCACATTAGCTATGTACTGTTATACAAGATACTGGTCACCTGTATTTAAGAAAGATGAAGTCAAACTGGAACAGGTGCAAAGAAGGGCTACAAGGATGATTCATGGAATGGAAAATCTTTCCTATGAGAGATGACTTAAAGAGCTTGGTTGGTTTAGTCTGACCAAAAGAAGGCTGAGAGGAGATATGATTGGTCTTTATAAATACATTAGAGGGATAAATACAAGAGAGGGAGAGGAATTATTTGAATACAGCACCAATGTGGACGCAAGAACAAATGGATACAAACTGTTCTTCAGAAAATTTAGGCTTGAAATTAGACACAGATTCCTAACCATCAGAGGAGTAAAGTTCTGGAATAGTCTACCAAGGGAAGTGGTGGGGGCAAAAACCTTAGGTGCTTTCAAAACAGAGCTTGATAAGTTTATGGAGGGAATGATATGATGGACAGTGTAGCTTGGCCATTGTCTGTCTTTTACTACTGGTGATGGGTATGATAGTGACCTGGGAAGGGGCATTAGATTAAGTGGGTTCTGAGTTATTACAGAGAAGTTCTTCTTGACTGGCTGTTGTGGACTTGCCCTCATGCTCAGGGTTTAACTGATCGCCATATTTGGGGTCAGGAAGGAATTTTCCCCCAGGGCAGATTGGCTTGGGCACGGATTTTTTTTTGCCTTCCACTGTAGCATTGGGCATGGCTGACTTGCTGGTTGATTCTCTGTATTAAAGTCTTTAAATCATGATTTTAAGACTTTAATAGCTCAGTTATGGGTTGGAGGTTCATTGTAGGAGTGGGTCAGTGAGGTTTTGTGGCCTGCAGTGTGCGCGAGGTCAAACTAGATGATCATATTTGTCCCTTCTGACCTTAGAGTCTATGAGTCTATGAGTCTACAGTAGCCAATTAGTCTGGACTAAGCAAGCTTAGTCCTGACTAATTTGGTCTAGGTCTACACTAGCCTTTGACTAGTCTGAACTAAAAAAATTCTTAGTTTGGACTAGCCAAAGCTTAGTTCGAACTAATAAGTTTGAATAGTTACTCTGGACTATGCGCTTAGTTCGAACTTTAAGTCTGAACTAGTGTGATGCAGGCCTGGACTAATGGCTTAATTCAAACTAAAAAAGTTTGAACTAAGCCATTAGTTTGAACTAGCCGTGCTGACTAGTTCTAACTAAAAAGTAGTCAGCATGGCTAGTTTGAACTAAAAAGCCATGGTTAGTTTGAACTAACCCGCAGTTAGTTCAAACTAACCAGTGTGAGATATCAAGGGCAGTAGGCAGTCTGAGGGTGTTGGAAGCTGAGATATGTAAGCCTCAAAATGCGGACAGCTTTGGTCCCTAGTGGCTAGTTATGGTTACTGCAGTGCAATCAGAGGCACCTGAGAACAATTAAGACCCAGCCAGGTGCCAGATAACATCCTTCCTGCTACAAACAGACTAGGCACAAACTGGAGGTGGAGGAGAGAAGTGCTGTGTCATGTGGAGGAGTGTTGTGCAAGTTTTGAGAGGAGAGCAAGAGAACTGTGGAGGAAGGTACCAGACCCTGGGAAGGGGGAGAGTAGTAAAAGGACTGAGTTATTTTCTAGGTACTAGAGAGGCTCAGTACCAGAAGCTAGAAAGCCAGAGGGGAGAACTAGACCAGGGGAAATTACTGCAGCTGTGACTACAGCAGCTGCAGTGAATAGCTGCCATGTGAAAGGCCCCTGGGCTAAGACCAAGATGAATGGGTGGGCCAGGGTCCCTACCCCCCTCCTCGAGCCAGTGGAGGAGCTTTTCCCTCACTGGGGAGACACGGAACTGGAGTGCCCTAACCCACAAAGGGAAATGAAAGCAGGAGATCCACCCGGGGAACTGGCTTTTTGCCATACTGGGAAGTGCTTAGTTTGGTCTAAGAAAGTTCAAACTAAATTTTGTGATGTAGACATAGCCATTAAAACTTGTAACTATAATGGAAATAGTTTTCAAACATGGTTACAGTCAAACACTGATGTAAGATTTTTTGAGTCCCCACGTAGCACAGTTACACAAATGGTTTCAAATGTTAAGAATCCTTGCAACATACAGTTAATATTTACATGGAATCTATTGCCATAGCAAAAAGCATGGGCATAGTGGGTGGGATCCACAAAGGGATGTAAGCATCACAGTGCCTAGAAAATCAGAGGAACAACACTACAAATCAGAAAACTGAGTTCGGTGTGTAGGCTCCCTACAATGAATGTGGAGAAATAGATGTCTTAGAATACAGATCAGTAAAAGCCAGCAACTAGCCAATCTGAGATACCAAAGAACAGGATGTATGGTAATCTCCGCCCTGGTCTCAGAGGGAGACTTCTATGTCTGGTCTGCGTGGAGGTGCCTCACTCCACTAGTGATCCACAAATGGAAACCTGCTGCCTGGAGTTAGAAGGCTTAGCCATTTCTTGAGGGAATGAATTAGGCTGCTGCCTCACTCCACACAAAGCAAAGGTGTGAAGCGATAGTAACAGCCAGCTTACAATATTTAGACCAGTGATTGGAGCACTTGCCTGGGATGGGGGTACCCAGCTTTAATTGCCCCCTCCCCCCAGTAGAGGAGAAAAGATTTGATCAGAGGGGGTCTCACTGTGTTTGAGACTATGTGAACCACTAAATTATGGGATAGCTTGATGTAGAAGCTCCCTCAGACTCTCCTGGTGAAGTTGTTCTACTTTGCATAACTGGATCTGAGGTAGACTGGAGTAGGAGTAGAGTGGCATAACTGGACGTGGAGTCTCCTGGCTCCCAAGTTGGTGCCCTAATGACTAGGTGGCAGAACCATTCCCGCTTTCTTGCTCTGGCTCCTCTGCTAATGACTTATCCACAGCACCCTCTCTTCCTCTGTTAGGGTGAGAGATGGAGGTGAGGAGAACAGAATTCTCACTGTTATTTGTACAGCCCTTTGCAATCTACTTCTGTAAAACACTTGGAGATCATTTGACAAGCCCTGCACAAGCACTAAGCATTTATTAATAAACTCAATGGGGTCATCATTTGTTAACTCTGTCAAAGATTCAGGCCTACAAACAGGAAGTCACGCAGAGATCCAGATAACCTACATAAATACAGCTTAATGAAAACTGTGTTATACTGGCAGCATACAGAGCCACCTTCAGTAGTAACTACCTAACCCCCCCAACTCTCCTTAGTGCCAAGTTTCCACTTTAAAGAAACATTCTTTCCCAGCATGTGCCTCAGGTTCTAGGCCTTTAAATCTGGCAGAGTAAAGCAACTGTGGCCCTGTTCCCCCAGGCAGAGCTGCCAATAGACTTGTTTAGTTCCAACCACGTCAGCTTTTGAAAAGCCATATCATGTAACTGCTGTGCCTGGCAAGTTCCTGGGACAGATAGGCAGCCCAGCTCTTTATCTGTCTACTTCCCTTGTCCTTGTCAACTTTCTTTCTTAGCTTCAGGCAGCTGACTGTGTCTCCAGCATCCACTGGTCTGTCAGGCTCTATGAGAGGCTTCAACTGAGACTGAAGGAGAGGTCATCTCCTTAGGGGAAGACATAAGAGGGAGAAAATGGGACACTACAGGTAGAGGAATGAGGAACATGGAATAAGGAAGTAAGGGAACAAAGAGTCATGGGGGAGCTCTGAGAGAACAGGAGCAAAATGTTTCACGGGATATCTTTTCAAATAGTTCAGATGTCTGGGGGCTGCTGAAGGGCTTCAAAATCACACTTGCCCCAGAGTGAACATAGAATCGATGGCTATGTCCACACATACATCATTATTTTGAAATAACCTATTTTGAAATGAGTTATTTCAAAATAAAAGTTCTTATTTCGAAATAAGTTAATTCGAATTAACAATTTGTTAATTCGAATTAAGGGAAAGCCCGCTTTCGAAATGGCTGTTGTTTCGAAATGGTTGTTTCAAAACAAGGCCATTCGGACATGTTGTTTCGAAACAGTTGTTTCGAAACAATGGTGTTGTTTCGAAACAATGTGTCTGAACGCCAAGATGCAAGGTTTAATGGTTTTGAAATAACGGCCGTTATTTCGAAACAACGGGTCCCGTTGTTTCGAAATAATGGTGCGTCATGTGGACATGCTGCTTCTTATTTTGAAACAACTGCTGATGTTTCGAAATAAGAAGCCTGTGTGGACATACCCTATGATTCTGTGTTCACTCTGGGGAAAGTCTGATTTCTCTTTCCTTCACTTCTTGCCCCTTCCAGTATCTAAAAGAACAATGACCTAAAAGTCAGGAGAATGTGGACAGAAAGGTAGGGCCAAATCCTGCAACAATTTACTCATTTCTGTAGTTTGTTGACAGGAATAGCACCACTGAAGTCAATTTAACTATTCGTGGTTAAAGTTAAGCACTTGTGTAAGTGATTACAGGACTGGGGCCTGAGTGTTTATGATCATATTTAAGATGGAAAAGTTGTAGTTTGCCAGTAGTTTTAAAAGGAACATTTGTTTGTGGCCAGCATGTTTTTTTCATTTGAAAATACAATAATAATTAATAAATTAATAATAAGTAATAAAATATCTGCCTTTATAGAATACTTTTCAGGAGTATCTCTCAAAGCACTTTATGAACGAGGTTGGTATCATATTCCCATTTTAAAGATGGGAAAACTGAGGCATAGGACAGTGACGTGATTTGCCTGAGGTCACCTAGAAGGCAGTAGTAGAATCAGAAATAGAACCCAGGTCTCCTGAAACCCTTGTCACGATCTTCTAGGCCACACTGATGTCACATTTTCTCACTTTCTGGTTGCTTTGTGTTTTAGTCATAATTTTGTCTGTGCTATAAAAAAGGAAGTATTTATAGTCTATTTTTCAACTATGAATTGAAAACCTGTTTTATGTAATCATTTGATGCTCATTTGCTTTTATTGTTAAAAGGGAAAATGTGTAGCTTCGCAAAATGTTTTATCTTTTTAAACAGATTTTTTGGTGGAAAACTGAGAACAATCTGGTTCAAACTAAGTTGTTTAGTTCATTTTGTTTTTCTTTCTTTTTTTTTTAAGAAAAGAGAACTTTATATAGCATGATAGTATGAAATTATCATTTGTGTAACACATTAGATATCTTTCCTAAACATACAATTATCTTGCATGCTATTTTGCATGTAAATAGCATAGTTGTTTTACTTACTTTACATCCCTCCCTTGCAAAATCCCTGATCCACTGCTGCATTCACACCTAGACAACATAGGATGTTGCTTACCAAATGACACTCCTGACTAGAACTGAGTGAAATGGAGGAAAAGTAATTTCTGAGTTACTTTTCAATTTAAGCATGCTTATAGCCCTTTATACTCACAATTTCACAAATATTGTGGCAAACCACTATTCTTCTGGTGAAATATCTGTGTTCACATCTAACCAAGAACATTTGTGTGAAATATGGGGATTGTCTATTTGCTGTTGCTTAGAAAGTTTCAGTTTGGAAGCTAAAGCATGTTCCCTGTGATTTTAGGTGACTGTGCTCCAACAATGATTATTATTTTGTGGTGAAGCTAGGGGCTCCATCGTGCTGGGCACTGTACAAACACAAAACAAGTCTGTGATGAGGCAATAGGAGAATGCCACAAATAAACATAAGGTAACAATGAGAAGGAAGTATAAGGTAATAATGAGAGAATTCAGAACAGTTCAGAATTCAGAACAGTATGGTAAGTGTTGGTCAGGTGACTAGAGAACAGTTTTACAACATCCCATAAACTGGGATATATCTGCATAAAGTGTTCATCAGCCAGTTAGAAATAACTCATACAGGTGGAAGGATCTGAGTTTATCTTCAGAGAATTTGCAACCAGACAAATGAATTCAGTTAAACAAGTAAGTAGATCACTACCTACAATGTGCATAGCCCTGCTACTGACAGTGTTTTCGGGGAGAATTAATTGGCCAGTTTCAAAGAAGTGGCTGATCTGATTGTTTCAAAAAATACTGACTCACTGTGATTTGCATCCATGATGCAAAAATGTTTCCTGTTTTTGATAGTGTTGCAAATGCTCATAATCATCTCATTGATTCCTTGTCCATTACTTGTGCTGGACCCTGAATGAATCCAGCAGGGAAGGTAGAAGTAGCTTCGATGAATCCAACTTCACTTTCCCTAGCACAGCAGCAGATTCTTCATCTATCTCTGTGTACATAGGGAGTCCTGGGAGAGTCCACTTGCATGGCCATGTGTACTCAGTAAGCAGTGGAAAAGCAACATTTCAGCAGCCACAGAGGCGAGGCTAGGATTTGTCCCTTATGGAAGGCACTTCTTTGTTTCTAAGGTGGTTTGCACTAAGATCTTGTCAGTGGGTGGCATGAATATTTGTTGGCCATTTTTCAGTTACCTCCTGATTCTTTAGAGTTGAAAAAAGAGTTACTGTAATAGATCATTGTTTTTCTCGGTGCTGCATGAGGTTGCATCTGGTTATCATCAGTGGAATGTCTCTAAAGTCATTTTATGTAAGGTCTGCAAGTTTTTGGGTGCCTTGAATGAGGTTGCATTATTATGGCATTATTAGAAGGAGTATTGCTCACTTTGGAACCTATTTCTTGTGTTTTCAAAGCAGTAGATTTATCTCATCTGAGTGATAAGTTTTGTAGTGTTAAATTCAGTGTAAACCGTTCTTTGTGCCACTTGATTGTTTCCTATAGGTTTGCTGTCCTTAGAACAGTTATTGAAAAGTATGACTTTGCCTTTCCCTTTTTAGGAAGATCATATCCACCTAGGATTGTTTTCTGCATGGGCTGGATTTTCAGATATGGAAAAGTTCCAGTGGTCTATAGCTGAATCCAAGTTAAAACCAGAGAAGATAGTTTTTGATTCTCATCAGGAAATACTGTCTAACCAAAATGTCAATAGATTTCCATGTTAACTTCTTTGATTCCCACTTCTCCATCTGTGAGGCATTTGAGAGGTTTGTTGAGCCAAAATCAATTTATGTATCTATGCTGGGCACCCAATAACTGTACCAGTGAAGACTAGGATTCAATATTTACAATGTAAAGCTATTTATTGGAAAGCAGGTATCACAGACAAACAGAAAAAACTGAAGAATGCCTCTCTTTAGTAAGTTCCAAGGGAGTATCTGTGTTAGTTTAGTTCAGCAAAAACAAGCAAGGATCCTGTGGCACTTAAAGTCTAACAAATGTATTTATTGTTTGAGCTTTCATAGGAGAAGATCCCACTTCATCACACTTCTTTCTCACTCCCAAATGACATGATCATCTCTGCCCCATCTACATTGACAAACGATTTCAAGAACTTCCAGAAGTTGTTCAAATGAGTGGCATAGGATCTAGACCAGGGTTGGCAACCTGCAGCTCCAGAGCCATGTGCAGCTCTTTAATGGCTGCCATACAGCTCCAGGGACACCAGGCTGCCAGGGGCGCCCTGCTGGCCCTAGCATTGGCAGTGGAGTAAAGGGCTCCCAACCAGCCCAGGCTGACCAGTTTGGGGGTGCTGGGGCCACCCCCACCCTCCCACTGCATGAGCACAAGGCAGCCAAGCGGCTGGTGCCATGGCCTCTAGTGCTGGCAGGGTGTGGCAGGGGGGCATGGGTGGCTCTGGCCAGAGGCCGTGCCACACTTCCTCCTTCCCTCCTTCCGCTCCACTCTGCTGGCAGGGCAAAGCAGTGCTCTCTGTTGCCCCACCTACTCCCAGTTGGCCACCCCTCCCCAGGGGTTGAAAAGCAGCCAGCATGGAGCTGCTGGTTTTTGGGACAGGGCCCTCAAGCAGCCTGCTCAGCAGAGCTTGGGCTGCTTAATTCCACACTGTGGGGGCAGGGAGAAGCCTCATTAAGTTGACTTATTAAGTTGACTTCCCTGAGCCATGTAGTGTAGACATAGCCCTAGAGTGGAGCACCCCACAGAGACAGCACTAGCTGAAGAAATGAAGGTTGGTTACCTGAACTGTACTTGACGTTCTTCAAGATGTGTGTCCCTGTAGGGGTGCTCCATATCCCTCCTCCCCTCAACTTTGGAGTATTGTATATAGAGACCGGGATTGAGAAGCATCTGAGGAAGCTTGGTCACGCTCATGCTCCTTGGAATGACAACGGCATTTTGAGTTACTTGCATGAGCATGACCAGAGCAGGGACTGCAGAAGAATCTCCAGACTTGGCTCGCTGGCCCTGCAGACACCTAGGGTGGAGCATCCCTACAGGGACACACATCTCGAAGAATGTTGGTTATCATTCAGGTAGGCAATCTTCGTTTCTTCGCTTCAGAGGGAGGGGTAGTTTTATAGTGGTCATTTTACAGCTAGGATGTGACTGATATTAGTCTTTTTTAGTCTGGAATAAGATTCATATTGATCTGCAGTATTTGAGATAAGAGATATGCTATCATAGGTTGGTTATACACGTGGTTTACAGAATAAAGCAGTTGTGCTTTTTATTAAAGTAATTTTGTTTCAGATTATATGGGCTTATGCTGGAAGTTTATTCACTAAAAGAATTAATTAAAAATAACTTGTTGCTCTTGCTTTAACATTAATTCACATTCCAGACCCATTCATTTAATTGTATGGCTTGGTGTGATCACCCTGTCCCCAAGCCCATGAAATAAGATAATCCTAGACACAGGCTGAAAATGCAAATTGTTGGGAACTATTTCCAGAAACTCAGTTAAGGTGGAGTAGATGACAGTAAGCTAATAATACAACCATAACTGTAAGGATGAAGATTTCCTGGACTTGTAGGGTCAAATTTTCAATTCAGTGCACCTGCATGCCTAATTTATGTGAACAAATACCAAGCATTCATATAGAAATCAGATGTTTGTACACACACACTTGGCCAGACACATGCCTCCCAATCTGTGTGCCATTTGATTTGAGAGACAGGGTGGGTAAGATAATATTTGTTACTGGACCAACTTCTGTTGATGAGAAAGACAGGCTTTCCAGCTTCCATACATATCAGGTAGGCATGCACCTGTGTGTTCTTAACTTCTTACCACATGAGCAATGGCAATGTAAGGTTCTCAGCGTGCTTCACGACTAATGTAGTGGGCCCACCCCTTGGGATATAGGTTAGTTCACTCTCCTTGCCTAGCCAGTTCTTCACCTTTCTCTTTGATATCACTAACAAGAATAACAAATGTGATGTGGAAAACTGCATGCTAGAGATTTCACTGAAGGCACCAACTGTTACCACAAAGGCTGCAAAACAGCTATTAGGTATGGTAACTGCTTTTGGGCAGCATCAGTCTGGATTGAATTAAAAAAGAAATCTGTCTTGGTGGTTTCTCTTACTCCCTTTTGATTCTTTCATTTGTTTGGACACTTTAGTCCATGTTCTCTGGTCTTTGGTTTCATGCAGATGAACAGTACGGCATTGTAAGTAAGTGGATTTTGTTCAAAACCCCATCTGCAACAGTCATTAGGACATTTATATGCTGTGTTAGTATAACACTTTACAGTAGATGTTAGCATTAAACCACAAATAGAAAACAGTGTTAATTGCCTGATCTAAACCCACAAAAACAAGGAAACTCAGACAATGTAAGAATGATGAAGTGGTATTGAGTTGATAAAAACATAAAAGTTTGAGGCTAAGTTCTTGTCCCCCATAAGTACTACCTTTGTGTAGGGGAGCCTATGGGCTAGAATCTTCCTTTTCAACTTGTAGCTGCAGCACAAAATAGTTGAGGCCTGTACTGCAGCCTCCAAAACAATTGACTGCTGACATTCCCCACCTAGAATCTGCTCTGGTGTGCCACTGTAAACTTTTATCTCCACTTATGAGCCCCACCTTATGCCACTATGCCACTATAGCTCACTTTTGAGTCAGTCCACACCAGCCTTCTGTATGTAACTGGTCCCAGGAGATGGGTGTGTGCCCTCCGGCCACTCAGGAGACAGTCCCCCAGAGAGGACCCCCAGACACTACAGCAGAAACTTCCTTCCTACAGAGACCCTTCCTCAATCACTGTAGACTCATAGACCTTGTCTGTCCATTTAACAATGAAATGGATATGCTCAGTCTCACTCATTCAAACCCTCTAACACAGTTGTCAAACTTTTTTCCTTGGTACCCTGTTCTGGATCCCTCTGCCATGTGGTGACCCTCCACTGAAAAAAAGCGGCTGCTGCCAGAAAATTGAACAGTGACCATGGCTGCAGGGGTGGTGGGGAGGAGCTGCTGCCTTACTGGGAGCAGCACAGGCCAGCTGGGGAGTGAGGGGTAGGCCTCCGCCCCTCTCCCTGGTGGAGCACCAGTGCCACAACTCAGTATCTTTGCAACTTTGACGACCACTGATCATGGAACATGCAAAGGGTGATCCCACATGCCATGCTGCTGTCTCAAATCAGGAAGTATGTAAAGTCTCTAAAATTGCATGTAGCAGCCTGGAATGTATGTGTGGGAGTTCCCTGCAAATGTGCGGGGCGGGGGGTGACTGGGTGGAGAAATGAGATGGAAATGCTGAGACAGGTGAAGGAGGAAAGAGCTAATGCCAGGCTGGAAAGAAAGGTCCTGGAAGTTCCTATCTGCTACTGAGCCTGTCCAAGTCCCTCCAGGTCCTGCTCCCTTCTCCACTGCCCACTCCCAGGAACTGAAGCAGCCTCTCTGAGTTTCACTGTCAGCTCTGCTCTTCTTCTGCTCCCTGTGTCTGCATGAGTTTCCATGAACACACAATTGTCCACAGTATTGTGACTGAAGTGGTGCTAGCCCTTTCTGCTTGGTCTGGTGACCCCTGTCGCTGTCAGTGTGCATAAGGCAGCAACACAACGGGGCTGTCCACTCCCCTTCAGACTGGGACCTTGTTATAACCTGTGTTGCTTCATAGTTTCACTCTGCTGTGGGGCACAGTAGTTTCCAGGACTCCCAGGACTGCTGTGAGATTTGAGGCAGTGGTGAGCTTTAGTGCACTACAAACCTCTCTCTACCTTTTCCCCAGTAAGGTTAAGTTATCTCCCTGCAAGGCCAGGTCTCTGTACAGCTTGAACTTCTCCTTCCAGCAGATCCATCCCTAAGCTGGATTTTATTCTGCAAAATCTTGGGCTCAGGCTTCCAACTGAATTCCATGGCTCACATTACTGGCTGCTATGCTGCAGAAAACTCACAGCTCAGACACTACTGCCATGTTTCACCCACAAACAGCAAAGCTGAATGCAGGTTAAGCTGAACAAGTGTAGCTTTTTAAAATCCTGTGCAACGCTCTGCCTGTGTGGTTCAGTTTCTTCCAGTCTAACTCCCCAGGCTCCCTCAGTGTCCCATCCATAGCAGTCTCCGTTAGGAACATGGGCCCTCTGACTGCAGCTCCACTTATCATGATATACCATCAGCAACAGCTCTATAGCACTCAAAGTGTTAACCTTCTCACTTTGTTTTGCTCCTTTGCACAGCAGAACCACAATGGTCTCATTGCCTTTAGGGCCCTGTGAGACCATGAATATCAGGGTGGGACCATTATGACTGATAACTAAAAAGGGAAGAGAAAAGCAACTGTTCTAGTAGGAGCCTGTGTTAGGAAGTGTGGTATTTTTATTAAAATCTACAAGTTATAACTTGTTTTGCAAGCAAGGGAGTCAACCCACTGAAAAAAAGAGGCAAGTCTTCATTTGTAAAAATAACTGCAACCCTCCCACCCAAAAAGCTCCAAGAAATGGTGATATAAGGGGGTGTCCAAAGTTTTTTCCTTTTCTTCATTGGGTCTATTGCAAAAAAGTTCAAAGGTTGCTTGCCAGTGGCCTCAGTTCTTTTCATGTGATCAGGGGATGCAAGCTGGAAGCTAAAGCATGTCTTTCGTCTGTGATCTGTGAATAACCCTCAGTCCCTCAATCACTTGAAAGAAGCCTCCAAAGGACACAGTGAGTCAGAGAGAAGGAGGCATAGCAATTGCTTGAACGACCATTTGCACCTGATTGTGAATCCTCTATCTACTACCTAAAATCCATAAAAAAGGAAATGCTGGATGCCCCATCATGTCAGGCATTGGCACTCTTACAGCAGACTTATCTGGCTATGTCGACTCCCTCCTCAGACCCTATGTTATCAACATCCCTAGCTATCTTCAAGATACCACAGATTTCCTGAGAAAATTCCTGTCCATCAGTGAGCTTCCTGAAAACACCATCCCGGCCACTATGAATGTAGAAGCTCTTTACACCAACATCCCTCCCAAGGATGGATTACAAGCTATTAGAAGAACCCTCCCAGATGATGCCACAGAACAGCTTGTGACTGAACTATGTGACTTTGTGCTCACCCACAACCATTTCAGATTTGAGGAGTTTATACCTCCAAGTCAATGGCACTGCTATGGGTACATGCATGACCCCACAATATGCCAGATTTTTTAGGGGCAACTTAGAACAACATTTCCTCAAGTCTCATGCCGAAACACCTCTCATCTACTTACACTATATTGATGACATCTTCATCACCTGGACCCATGGCAGGGATGCTCTTGAAGATTTCCACAGAGACTTCAACAATTTCCACCCCACAATCAAATTGAGCCTGGAACACTCCACACAGGAGATCCACTTTCTGGACACTACAGTACAAATTAGGGATGGACACATCAACACCACTCTGTACCAAAAACCTACTGATCAATATAGTTATTTACATCCCTCGAGCTTCCATCCTAAACATACCACATGATCCATTGTCTACAGCCAAGCTCTAAGATATAACCACATTTGGTCTGATCCCTCAGACAGAGACAGACATCTTCAGGATCTCTATCAAGCTTTCTTAAAACTACGGTACCCACCTGGAGAAGTAAAGAAACAGATTGACAGGGCCAGATGGGTACCCCACAGTCAGCTACTACAGGAAAGGCCCAAAAAAGAAAACAATAGAATGCCACTGATCACTACATACAACCCTCAAGTCATACATCTACAACAGATCATTAAGGACCTCCAGCCTATTTTAAAAGATGACCCCTCACTCTCTCTAGCTTTGGGAGACAGACCTCTCCTCACCTACAGACAACCCCCAAACCTTAAACTGATACTTACCAGCAACTACAGACCTAACAACAGAAACAATAAAGCAGGCACATGACATAGCAACAGACTATGCTGCCAACTCTGTCCACATATCTTCACTAAAGACAGAATCATAGGACCTAATCAAGCCAGCTACTCCATCAAAGGTTCCTTCACCTGCTCATTCCCTAATGTGATTTATGTCATCATGTGCCGGAAATGCCCCCAAGCCTTATACATTGGACAAACAGGACAATCCTTACACAGAAGAATAAATGCACACAAAACTGATATCAGAAATCACAACACACACAAAAAAACCAGTTGCTGAGCACTTCCATCTTCCTAATCACTCCATTGATGACTTGTTAATGAAGGTCATCAAGCAGATCAATGGGACATCAAGACTTCAAAGAGAAACAGCCGAAATCAAACTAATTTGCAAATTAAATTGTGTGAAAGCAGGGCTGAATCATGACTAAGGATTCTTTTCACATTATAACAGGTAATTTGACTTCACCCCAGGAGAGAGCTGTATGCTCTCCTGGAGTTTGAATCCTTACAAATGCTCTGATCTGCTGTTACAGTATGACCTGATCCCGTGTCTTACATTCCCCTGCATTTATTTTCATCCAATTCTGTAAGTTCTCTCTCTTCAAAGCATCTGACGAACTGGGATATTCTCCCAAAAAATCTCATGTGATAAATAAATCTGTTAGTCCTTAAGTGCCACAAGACTCCTTGCTTTTTGTGCTTTACTAGACTAACATGGCTGCCCCTTTGGAACTTTTCACATCCCCGGCTTTTGTCTCAGTGCTCTACATTGAAGGCTTATACTATGTTACAACACCTCCCCTTTCCCCCCCGGCTCTCTGGAGAACAGTGTTGGCTGGCAGGGGAGCCCTGTTCTTTCCCCCTGCAGCGCTGGTGCTGCGCCCCGGTACCTACCAGTCTGCGACCCAGTACTGGGTCATGACACCAACTTTGACGACCACTGCTCTGAAGTCCACACAACTTTAGATTAACAAATACAGTACTAGTTTATTGACTAAAATATGATTTTAAGTGAGTATGTAGCAAATCAGTTCACAAGAATCTAATAAAGGAGTCAAGAGTTACCACAAGCAAATAAAAATATAAGATGCATGCTAACTACCTTTAGTGTCTAAGATTACTCATTAGATGTGGCTTTTTCTCCTCATTCTTACCCACAAGACTGACTGCTGGTGGTGTTCTTGGCCCTTCTGGGCATGTGAATAGGTTCAGTCTCTTGGAGTAGTTTTGAAGATGGTGTTTCTCTTGCAAAAAAGCCTCTTCCAGCTCAAAGTTTCTATATTTGTTTTTGATCACCCCCTTTGCTCCACCTTCTCTGTGCTGTTGTGTGATTCTCTTTGTCCCACCTGAGCCAGAGAGCTTAATTTGCATTGCCTTTGTCATGCATCTCTCCAGCCTCTGTTCTCAGATGTAGTCCTGATGGTCTGTGCTATGTAACCTGCTTCACATCTGTACACATACAAGATGCTGCAGGAAACATGATACCATATCAAACCATACAATTCCACTAAAAAGTGAAGAGAAAAATTACACAGATCGTAGTTCATTGTGTATCATGTGACAGGCCAGTACTGCAGCCTCTAAAACATTAGCAACAGTAGACTGATGTGTTGATTGTCAGAGGATCTATGATTTGTGGACTCACTAGCCATACTTCTTCCCACAACTACTATGCTTCCTTGAAGAAAGTCACCGTGGAGAGTACTCTGCAGCATTGCCAGAGTTCAGAATCACTCTGCGTGGCCTTTCTACTGTAGCTTGCTCCTACATGCTTGGAACCACAACTGCTGGGGAAATGTTTTTTTTTGTTACCATAAAAACATCAACAAAATAAAAACCTTCTTTTTTTGTTTAACATTTTTATCAAAAGTTTTCAGGTTTGGGTTTCAGTTTCCCACCCTCTTTCCCCCACTATAATTGAAAAAAGCGGTTTGATGGAAAAAATTTGACCAGTTCTACCCAGTAGGTTCTGGTGGTTTTATACTTTTTCAAACAAAAGAGAATGTAGGGATTTGCCCATTCTTTGACAAGTGTTGTTTAACAGTATATTTGGGCTGAAGGAATCAGATTGCTTGCATCAGAACTGAATTTGGTCCTTTTCCCCCAATTGAGTGCTGTTGTATGCCTCTTTTTTCTCCACAATAGTGAATGGTGTAATGTGCCAGAAGAAGTGGTGGTGAACTCAAATAAGGAACTGTTCTTATCGGTTATGTCTACACAGGACAGGCTTGTTTCGAAACAACACGTTTCAAAACAAGCTGTTTCAAAATAACATGTTATTTCGAAACAACTTATTTCGCAGGACAAAAACTATGTCCGCGATATAAGGAAGCGAAATAGCAGGTCCACAGTGTGGACCTGCTATTTCGCCTGGGAAGGGGACTGCAGGCACCCACAGGGTGCAGTGCAGAGGGGCGCTGCACCCCATGGGTGCCTGCAGAGGGCTGCAGGCACTGCGCCTCACCTGGCGGATGCCTGCAGTCCCCTGCAGGCACACGCCAGGAGAGGCGCAGGGGGGCACCTCACCCCAGGGGCTTTAAAGCCCCCGCTGCCCCCAAACCTGGGGGCATGGCCCCGGCACACGGCTGGAGCCCTCTGCTGTCGGGGCCGGAGTGAGCGCCGGCCCGGAATCCCCGGTGCCGACGCTCCTGCCAGGGGCGGGGCTGGGGCATCCCCCGCGGCCCTGCCCCTGGAATCCCTGGCGCCGACGCTCCTGCTGGGATCCCCCGCAGCCCCGCCCCCAGGTTATTCATCATGCTGTTCTGCCAGTCATCAGAAACCCAACTATCTGCATTTCTAATAATTGAATCGCCCATTACTATTACTATGGAATTGTTTCCTTCCACTCCAGCTTGATGTTCTCCTCTGAGACTTCCATCTCCCTAAACAGAACAGAGGTTGTCGGATTGGGAGTGGAACCACACTCCTGTGCCCCTCTCTGTCTACCTTATCTCTGCCAATTCAGCCATTCTGGTCTTGAGAGCCCCTACTCAGCTTCTGAGAGCCATGAGCTACTTGTACTGAATGCCCACACATCATCTGCCCACAAGGCAGGTAGCTACACATTCTGTGTTGAGTACAATAAACTGGATAGTCCCAATCTGCTGCTGGACTTCTGCCTGCTTTATTTTTTACTCTGCGTTTGTGTGTGTGTGTGGGGGGGGGAAGCTGGGCTTACTGCACTAAGTTTAGAGTCTGTTCATTAGGTGTATCTGGTCCTCATGCTCTTTCTCTAAAGTTGTTCACAAAACCCCATCATTTGCTGCTCCTTTTCACTAGCTCCTCTGCTCTCTTACAAGTTGGGTTTTTAAATTCCGAATCCTGTTTGCTCTGAGTTAACTCTTCTCCTAGTGAAGGGATCCTAAAGCAATTAGGACTCAAGGATGGCAGGCTGGAGCTTTATTAGGAAGTTCTTAATTTTACTAAATATGCTGCTAGGCTCAGCACAGCCACCCAGATAGATCAAACTATGAACTTCAGTCAAGCATGCACACGGCAAGTAAGCAAACAACAAACATCCCAGTACAACATAGTCAGACAATTTCTGACTTTGTATAAACTTGATGAGATTATAGGAGTTATAGCAGTGGTGAATGTGGCCTCTTGTGACTCTTTGTTATAACATATTTTTCTGAAAAGTGAGACCTTCCACTCTGGCAATTCTTGCTATTTCCAGATTAATTATTTGTATATATGCTATTTGTATTTATTAATTTATGAAGAGACTATAGTGAAATAAATGTTGACTAAATGATGAACATCAAACATAAAGTGTAATTAACTTAGACAGTTGTCTCTTGTAAACAATGGCATGAAAGAATTATATTTTTCTACTTGCTGCTAACTCTGACATGTTAAGCAGCCTCATATCACATTAGAATATTGCTGGTGCATGAGAAGTTCAGTGTGTACCTTCAGGGTTGGAAAATAGTTTAGACCAGTTGTATTTTTATTGTCTGGCAGGCAATGGGCTTTGTGTCAGTATCATAGTTCTATTAATTCTTTTGTGATTGAAGGTAACCTATTGTCCACACACATTGATATTACTAGTTACTTTAAAGTGAAACTCGTGGTGAACAGCTTCTGTTTTCTTTCTTACCTAAAATACGGATAATAATTTATATTTTCTGCTATATGATCTTTAGATGCTGCGATTTCACTGTGATCCACAGTTGTTCAACAAAATTATGATACTGTGCAAGCATAATTAGAGCCTTTGATTCAATATAAGTAAAGCATTCATGATCTAAATATAATATATGTCACCAAATTTAAACCTTGATGCTGTAGTTAATTGCATGTGGGTGCTAGGGATGTGCCTATACAGCCAAATCAGGAGTTAGCTCAATCAATCAAATCATAGGGTTAGAAGGAACCTCATGAGATCATCAAGTCCACCCC
This sequence comes from Podocnemis expansa, assembly GCA_007922195.1. NCBI lineage: Eukaryota > Metazoa > Chordata > Testudines > Podocnemididae > Podocnemis > Podocnemis expansa. The sequence goes on along the minus strand of ML681998.1, from coordinate 11,108,456 downwards.
CCCCCGGGGCTTGAACCCAGGACCTTCTGTATATTAAGCAGAGGTGGTAGCTACTACACTATTTGCAGGACTCTTTGGAATAAACTCCAGCGTTCAGGATAAAAGTGCAGTGGGCCAGATTGTGCTTTTCCACTGAAAACACAAGAGAGGGAGGACAAGCTACAAGGGGAAACTCCAGGAGGTTTATTTTAAATTCTCCTCTGGGAGGGGATATATCTATGGCACTTGTATGGCTCCTATTACTGCTGTAAGACACCTACAAATCTTAATGTATTTCCCTCATAACTCCCCTGTGACATAGGGAACTACAAGCCTCTCTACTTAATAGACGGGCAATAGAGAGAATAAGGGACTTGCCCAAAGGTCACATAAGAAGTCAGGCATGTGACTTGTATGCTAAACACTGGATCATCCTTTCCTACCACAGAAGAAACAGTTCTTAAACATGACAACTCCTGTGGGCTCTGTTGGAGACCAAGGCAATAATGACTATTTCACCTGCTGCAGCCACCCACCTAACCTCTCCCAAGCATGGCGGGGGCACCACAAAAAGTTAAATATAGCTTTACGCTTAATTCACTTTCTCATTCACCAATTGTGGTGTGCCTTGTTGCAGCCAGGAGTTGTTAGCCATAGAATTATATACTTGAGGGATAGAAGGGAGTATGAGGGGAAACAGATTAGAAAGTAAAGATTGAAGCTTTGAGCTCCCACTGACTGGAATCTAGATTATAAAGGTGGGGGGTCTGGACCCTGCCCCCTTCCATGCTGGCCATGTTTCCTGGCCCCCTGGGGCTGGACTGGGCTCCTGCTGCTGAGTCTCTGGCAGGTCTCAGGGCCAGATCCTGCCACTGCCTGTGTCCCAGCCCCAGGTCCCTGGCCAGGGTCAAAGCTGGATCCTGCTGCTGTCTGCAGCCTGGCCCTGGGTCCCCAGCCACGGTTAGGGTTGATGTTGGATCCTCAGCGTCACCACCAATGGCCCACCCCTGTTTCCTGACTGGACTCTGTGGTCTTTTGGACTACCTAGGGTCATTGGGGTTGTCATAGTGATAAATGGGAGGGTCGTTTAGGTGCTAGGGAAACCTGTCTGTCGGGTCTTCTCTCTCAGTTTTCTTTCAATAAAGACTCCTTACACAGCTCTGAATATGCTGCCTCTCCTTATTGGATTATAATTTCCCCTAAAACTCTACATCTGGCAACAGAGGATGGGATTTGTGATGGAGTGGCTATCCTCAACAATCCTGGTAACTCTGGAAAACCAGAATACAATGTAAGAAGCAAAACTTTATTTTACTGCTTGCATGGGGGTTGGGTTGTAGCTGTGAAAGCTGATCTGTTTGCCTAAGGGCTAGCTGGCTATTCTGAAGGCTGATCTGCCTGTCATTAAGTACAAGGAAGAGATAAGGCTGGCTGGCTATTCTGAAAGCTGATCTGCCTGCTGTTAAGTGAAGAGACAAACAATAACCACAAGAGGGCATCATGGCTTTACTTACTACAACCTTTGAAGCATATGATCATTTGGCAGATTTGTGGCAGACATATACAGCCCGATTTCAAAATTTTGTAATAGCAAATGACATAACTGATGAGAAGAAGGTACCAGTTTTTCTAACAGTCATTGGAGTTAAGACTTATAATTTGCTATGTGATTTGCTTTATCTGGAGAAGCCAGAGCAGAAACCTTACGGGGACCTAGTGGAAGTTCTGGGAGCACATTTCTCCCCAAAGCCACTGGTAATTGCAGAGAGGTATAGGTTCTACCAAAGGGACCAAGGTGAAGGCGAATCAGTTGTACAATTTGTAGCAGCTCTGCGGAAGCTGGCATGACACTGTGACTACAAGGACATGTTAGAGGAAATGCTGTGTGATAGGCTGGTGTGTGGCCTGCACAGTGAATCAACACGGAAACACTTATTGATTGAAGGTGAACTCACCTTGCAGAAGGCTGTGGAAATTGCAGTCTCCATGGAACGCGTCACCCAAGATATGTAACAGAGCGAGGTCAGTGTCCGTAAAGTGTCCCTACAACCTGCCCCCAGGGCACCAGGGAGACGGGAATGTTACCGGTGTGGGAAGCAGGACCACCTCGCATCAGAGTGCCGGTTTAAAGAACTACTGTGTCGACAGTGTGGTACGAGAGGGCACATTGAACGTGCCTGCAAACAAAGCCAAATAGAAGAGGCAGAGATGAGAAAAATGGGCTGTTGGTTTGGCGGACTAAGAGGGAAATTCTGCATGCAGTAGAGCAGAATACAGGTGATCATAGTGACACCCAATCGGAAGATGAAGATTCCCTCCATGTTTTGTCTATAACAGCTGGCCCACGTAAATTCTGGGTAACACCTGTGTTGGAAGGCAAACTTATACGCATGGAACTGGACACTGGTGCAGCAGTTTCATTAGTTTCTAACATTGTGTACAAGAAGGACTTTAGACATCTGCCACTTGAGCCGACAGTAGTCGTTTTGAAGACATATACTGGAGAGACTGTTCCCCTGCTGGGTACTATTGATGTGAAAGTAGAACTCAATGGACAGACCACAAAGCTACCACTGTTTGTGGTGATGGGTAATTACCCAGCCCTAATGGGAAGATCTTGGATCAGGAAAATCCAACTCGATTGGTCACAAGGGCATCAAGTGACTAAAGAAGAAATTAATCTAGCAGCGGTACTAACGAAACACGCTGCTGTTTTCGGTGAAAACTTAGGCAGCATGAAGGGAATCACTGTGAAATTAAATATAAAGCCTGATTGCCAACCAAAATGTTTGAAGGCCAGGATGGTGCCATTTGCCATCAGACCCAAGGTGGAAGAAAACTTGGAGCGGTTAGTCAAGGAGGGAGTCTTAGTGCCAGTTACCCACAGCCAGTGGGCAACACCCATTGTCCCAATAGTGAAGAAGGATGGCTCCATTTGGATTTGTGGAGATTTCAAGGTCATTGTCAATCCAGTGTTATGTGCAGAACAATATCCTCTTCCCCGCATTGAGGACATATTTGCAAGTTTGGCTGGAAGACAAAAATTTAGCAAGATTGATTTGAGTCAAGCGTACTTACAGATGCATGTTGAAGAAGAATCCCAAGAGTTGCTGACAATCGTAACACATAAGGGGTTGAACAGATACTGTTGTTTACCTTTCGGCATCACTTCAGCCCCAGCTTTGTTCCAAAGGGCAATGGATCAGATTTTGAGTGGTTTATCAGGAGTACAGTGCTATCTGGATGACATCCTGGTCACTGGCAAAAATGGGGAGGAACACCTTATGAACTTGGAAGCTACTCTGCAAAGACTGGAAGAGCATGGTCTACGTGTTCACAGAGACAAATGTAAGTTTTTCCAGCCCTCAGTTGAATATTTAGGACATATAATTGATGCTGATGGTCTCCATAATTCTCCGGCCAAGGTTAAGGCTATCGTGGATGCTCCGCTGCCTCAGAACGTAAGCCAACTTCGCTCTTTTTTAGGCTTATTAAACTATTATGGCAAGTTTATTCCACAATTAGCGATGCTCCTGAAACCCCTACATGAGCTTCTTGGGCTGAAAAAGGCCTGGAACTGGACTGAAGCCTGTGATGTTGCATTTAATGAAGCTAAACGCTCACTGGTAAACTCTAAGGTTCTGACACATTTTGACCCATCTTTGCCCCTACAGTTGGCTTGTGATGCCTCCCCTTATGGAGTTGGAGCTGTATTGTCGCATATTATGCCTTCTGGTGAAGAGAGGCCTATTGCTTTTGCTTCATGCTCCTTGACCAAGACAGAAACTAACTATGCCCAAATTGAACACGAAGCACTGGGCATTGTTTTTGGCGTTCGGAAATTTCACCAGTACCTGTGGGGAAAGAAGTTCACACTTCTCACTGACCATCGACCCCTGACATCAATTTTGGGGCCACACACAGGTATCCCACATTTGGCTGCTAGCCAGATGCAACGATGGGCATTGATACTTTCTGGATACACATATGAAATCAAGTATAGGCAATCCTCTTTGCATTGCAATGCTGATGGTCTTTCAAGGCTACCCTTACTGGCACACCATCACAATCAGGGTCAGGAAGGAATCTTTTACTTTGAACAGGTGGAAAACACACCTGTCATGGCAACTCAAGTGAAGAAAGTGACACGGGTTGACCCAGTACTCTCACAACTTATGGATTTCGTGATGCATGGAACGTTCTTACCTGACTCTCATGTCTCTCCTGACCTCCGCCCCTACGTGGCTAGGAGAACAGAGTTATCAACCCAATCTGGGTGTTTGTTGTGGGGCATGCGTGTCATTATCCCACCTTTGTTGAGACCACGTTTGTTGGAACAGCTCCATTCAAGTCACTGCGGCATAGTGCGCATGAAAGAAATTGCATGGAGCTATTTCTGGTGGCCGGGCTTAGACAGGGCCATTGAAGAAACGGCTAGAGCTTGTACATCATGCCAGAGCGTCCGGAACGCACCTCAGTTGGCACCTCTTCACCATGGGATTGCCCTGAAAGGCCATGGCAACGTATCCATGTTGATTTTGCTGGCCCATTTGAAGGATGTATGTTTTTAATTGCTGTGGTTGCCCGTTCAAAATGGCCAGAAGTCTCTGTAATGCAATCCACTACTACGGAAACCACTATTCAGACTCTCCATGGCTTTTTTAGTCGTTATGGTCTTCCAGAACAGCTGGTGAGTGACAATGGACCACAATTCGTTTCTCAGGATTTTGAAACTTTTATGAAGGCCAATGGAATACATCACATCAGGTCAGCACCGTATCATCCTTCCACCAATGGACTCGCGGAAAGGTTTGTACAGACTATGAAGCAAGCTCTAAAATCTGCAAAGGGACGTTCACCTCTTCAGAAGCGTCTGGACAACTTCTTCTTGTCCTACAGAAACACTCCACAGGCTACAACTAATGCATCTCCAGCTTTTCTTATGATGGGATGGCACTTGTGCTCTTGCTTTGATTTGTTGAAACCACGAGACCACGGCAAGTGGTTCAACGCCAATGGCGGGACCAGGTCAGCAGACATCCACCAGCAACAAAGGGCTGTACCTTCAGTATTGGACAGCCAGTTCTTGCTCGAAACTATGCTTCAGGTGCTAAATGGGTCCCAGCAATGGTCATTGCCCAGGCAGGACCTGTTTCCTACTCTGTCCAGACAGCAAGTGGCCTAGTTTGGCGAGGGCATGTAGATCAGTTGCTTCTCCGTCATATCCATCCAGAAGATGCATCTCCAGCAGACATATCTGACTTCACCCTTACTGATGATACAACATCAGAGCATGAAACTACTGTTTCTGTCTCTCCTGCTCCAGCCAGCCCTTCAACACCTTCAGCCTCCCTGGACCAACCGGATACAACATCCTCTCTGGTTCCGGCTACTTCCTGATTACGTGTGGTCACACCACCACCACTACCACCTTCTGGTGTGGGCACACCAGAAGTTCGCCGCAATCCACCTCGAGACAGAAGGCCTCCTAATCGGCTGGACCTTTAGCTAGGGTGACCCCCTCTTCATGGGGCAGAATAATTCCCCGGGGGTTTGCCGGAAATGGGGCAGTCTACCCTCATCTTCTAGTTTAGTACTTATTCTTTCGGGGGGGAGGGCTTTATGGGGGGGGGGGCTTTTTCATTAGGGGGGAGGAATATGTGGTGTTTTGGACTACCTAGGGTCATTGGGGTTGTCATAGTGATAAATGGGAGGGTCGTTTAGGTGCTAGGGAAACCTGTCTGTCGGGTCCTCTCTCTCAGTTCTCTTTCAATAAAGACTCCTTACACAGCTCTGAATATGCTGCCTCTCCTTACTGGATTATAATTTCCCCTAAAACTCTATAGACTCGGGGTATTGGTGTTGTGACTCAAGGCTCATGCCTCATGTGACCAGCAACAGTAATGTACGTGTGCAGGGGTAGTAGCCAGTTTGGGCCAGTCAGGCTCATAGAAGAAGGGCTGCCAGTGGGCAGAAGTCAGTCATTCTCAGAAGCCTAGGGGAGAAGGCTGGCTGGGCTGCATGGTGAGTTTCACTAAGGAATTTAACTCTTCTATCTATTTCTGGGTTTTTCTAGTTTCCCATGTATTTTGTACAATGTCAGTTTCAAAATTAATACATGCATTTTGATGTTGAGGGCCCATACTCTTCAATAATTAAGCTGCTATCATAAAACAGCTACACACTGGAACTTAAAAGAACCAGAGTGAATGAACCACTTTTCAGAACCTGCATGACAATATTGAAAATTAAACCCAGTTAATAGAAAAAAATGCTAAATCAATGGCCATAAAATTTAACGGGTTTATAGCAGTCTTAACACAGTAGGACTGAATTATCATGTTAATTTAATTTCCATTTCTAAATGAACCAGAAGGCACAATAAAGGTCAATTAACCAACTACCTTCCCTGTCTTCTTTTCTTTTATTGCCAGTTTTAAATCACAGTCAGCCCCAAAGCATTCAGACCTCTTCTGGAAACTCATTACATTCTCTTAGTGATACAAGAAAAACAAAACACAAACTAACAAACAGCCATGTGCTGAAAACAGCTACTGTGATTGCTTCACATATGTTATACTATGACTGTATCTATATAAAGGTAAATAAATATTACAGAGAGTTTTATATGTTGATATTAAGTGCTACATTATTATTTCTGAAGGTGTTTGCCCGAGCAATGTTCCTGCTATGAGAGCAATGTTCCTGCTATGATTTAAGCAATCTTCAAACATATCCCTCATTTGGTTCTCAAATAATCACTTTTCTGCTTCCTCTCATGCTTGGTAGGAACTCCCTATAAACATACACAAAGCTAATTAATTATTCTCCTTCAGAACTCTCTGTAAGACTCTCCTTTATCATGGTGCCAGCAAAAATCTTGACAGCAATTAGACTGCTGGTGCACTGATACCACTACCTGTCATTTTGACCAATATTGTCTTGTTGTTTCCTTGTAGTCTCCCATCAGTCTGTCTGAATCTGTCTCTGGTTCTTGTCTTATATTTAGATTACAAGTTCTGGGATATGATTGTCATTTTGGTCTGTTTGTACATTTCCTAAGACAATCAAGTCGTGGCACCTAAGCCCTGAAATATAAATAATATATTTGTTATTAGTATTAGATATTCCAAATAAACATTTTATTCAGATCCATAAAGCAGTTAACCTCTTTAATTAGATACATGCAAAGTCTTTATCTTGCTAAGATAATGTAGATTCTGTTAGGTATTTTACTGACATGGCAGATAGGTAAGGTTGCAGATTACTTTAACGAGCAGTCCCACAAGATGCAACATTTTTGCCTGCATGTTCAGAATGGTATGAAATTCTTTCCTACATTAAACTGTATTTTTTGAGAACTCTAATAGTTTCTAATAACATTTTTTAGACCAAATCCATACTAATCTTTAAAGCAGAATGAAAGGAAAAGGGTAGAAATGAACAAACACTTGAATAAGTCACCTTAATTTTGGATTTCATGTGGTGAAAGACCCCTGTGAACAGAGCTGGATTAAGCCTTCTAGGAGCCTGAGGCTGTCCACGTCTGTGCCCTCTCCATCACTGCCCCAGCATCCAGCCTGGGGGCAGGGTGGTACAAACTTGGGCATGCTGCTGCTGAAGCCCAGCAGACCCAACAGCTGTGTGGGGCAGGACAGTGTCTGGTGTGGGGGCCTGGCTGGCACTGGGGAGGCCTGGGATCTGCAGACTGGCCAGCTGCAGGAGCACGGCAGGCTGGTGCTTGGTGCTTGGGCCTGGCCAGCACTGGCAGACTCTGCAGACTAGCCAGCCACAAGGCTGGGGCAGGCCAAGCTAGCAATGTGATGCAGCATGGGCTAGCAGTGCTTAGGTGGGCTACCAGAGGTGCCCCAGGCCTGCCACTGGCACCCTTTTATTTTTGTGGGCGGCATGTGACAGGGCCTCCTTGGCTGGGGGTCCAGGCCTGCAGCCCCTAAAAACCCTTTGGTTGGCGCTATCTGTGAAAACGTCCTAAGGACCTGTTGGGGTGAAACTGATAGTATTCTGTGGAAATTGGTCTAAAACCCTCTGGAATGTAATGGGGAATGAGATCATTTCTATATATTTTTTACAGCCTTCCAACAAAATTCCATAGCACAGATATAATTTTCTGTTACATTCTGTAGGATGATGCAAAAAACTTAAGATTATTTCTGTAGTTCCCTATTAAGTCCAAATGCAGTTATCCATAAGGGCAATAATGCCCTATAGTCACATCTGATCTGGGTGAATTCTTTAAAAAAAGGATTTGCAAACATTTGTTTTCCAAAAACCGTGAAAACTTGCCTTGATGATTTTCCATGTACATTCGTACCAGTGATTTCATCTTTTATTTTCAGTTTCTAAGAGTCAAGCATACTGATGTGGCTATTTGTTTGTGAGAAGGCTTATACAGTAAATGTCTTCATGGTTGTTTTGTTATGAGTTTCATTTCTGTTTTGTAAAAATTGGTCACACATTTTGAAACAATATCCTTGTGCAATATTTCACCAACCACACATCAAAGTATAGCAAAGAATGGTCAAATAGCCAAAGCAAATAAATAGTGTATAACCCAAATCACAGGCTGAAATGTTTTTGTAAATGCTTCATAATTTATTGAACAATTCTGAATAACAAATTCATAAATTTCAGATTCTTTTCTAGGAAGCTTCATGAACAAGAAAAAAAATACCGAATGAACTATCTACAATGAATAGTTAGCCCAGCAATATTGTTTGAATTTTAATTTCAAAATTGGCCTTCAAATGAATTGTACAATCTGGATATTTCCACTTCCAGGATGCCTGCAAAAAACTAGGAGAAACTGCTAACATTGTTAATATAATGTGAGCTGAGTAAATCCTTTGGAGCTAGAGGGATTTCAGTCAGCAAACACCTAATACTGCATGTGGTTCACATATGGAGCTCTAACTCCAGTGGATGTCACCAGAAGTGATCCATGCTAATTTGGGGCAATGCATTCAATCAAATCATAGGGGTGGAAGGGACCTCATAAGATCATCAAGTCCAACCCCCTGGGAATTGAACCCAGGACCTGCTGTATGTTAAGCAGAGGTGCTAACCACTACACTATTATTGACCTGTTTATGTCATGATTTTTTAAAGTCATTTTTCCTCTCTCAATTTTTGGGTGTTCAACTTCAGACACATTCAGGGAGCCCAATTTTAAGAAAGTGTTGATCCCCACTTTGGAAACCAAGCCCCTTTAAGCTGTCTCAAGTTTGGCATCCAAGTCACTTGTAACTTTTGAGAATTTTAAGTCAAATATTTCAGAGATCTCAACTTTCTGTATAGAAGTCACAGAGTGTTGTTAATCTAAGGCAATATGCTTTTTATTCAACCAGTTTATCTTCTTGGGTAGGCAAGAATGGCAGCTTTGCAGAAGGGGGCACCTTATAAATCCTCAACCAAACCCAAAGAACTGTTGTCCTTGGTTTGGCATCTAACTTCCACCTTCCCTTGCAATATGTTCAGTTTCTTTGTACTTGCAGCTGTTGGCTCCTCCTCTGTGGCTATGCAGATCTGTTTCTACTCTTTGATATCAGAACAGTCTTTCCATAATTTACTATTAAGATAGTGTTTTCAGCCCTCTTTCTATGGCAGCATGCTGCATATAATGCCTGCTCCTCTAACCAGCCATTCATCCCCATAGCTATGAGGACCCCAGTGCTTTATCTTCATGCTTGATGCACCATCATGGGTTCAATAATTTCAGATAAAGCTGGGAAAAAAACCCACTATTTCTGGTCGTCACCAATTTCTCACATGACACTGCACCCAAAAATATAAGGAAAAACCTATAGTTAACAGGATTTTCACAATATAATGCTAGATATCAGAAGAGCTATTTTGAGGTCTGAAGGGAATATGACCTAAGGGAGATGAAGAAAATCTATTTAAAAATGAGAAGAAAGTAAGGGAAGGTCAATGATTTTCTCTATGTGACAAAGCCTTGCAAGCTATAGCAATCATCTAAGCCCCAGATAACCAATGAGTTTTCTTTTTGAGTTCAAAACCCATGCTGGACCAGTGGAAAGATTTGACTAATTGCTGTTGGGATAGGGAATTTTTTCTCTTATGACTGTTAACATCAAAAATAAAAGACTAACCTAAAGACAATTAAATTCCATCAGATAAAATTTGACATGTTATAGCAATGCAAGCTGGTTCTCTCAGGGGAGTTATGTCACAGTTACCTCTGTCATCCAGTACTAGTGATTGCCCAAGCTCGGATGTCTATTTACATGGTCTAGATTGAGTTTAATGGAAAAAGATCAGGGGTTTAGCCTGATTCAGTTATTTCCATAACTTATCCATTGTCATCAGTATTTCTCAAAGTGATAAGTACACTTAAGTTAAATGGAAAACAGTAGGATTTTTGATCATTGACAAGATGAAATGTAATCAGGATCCATTCATTACCTTTCTCTCTTTGATAGCAGGCAAAATGTTGAAGTAACAGCCATATTTGCATAGGTTTTAATAAAAACAACCATTTCCCCTATTTCCATGCTCTTTGACATGAGAGCTTGTTGTACAAACTTTCTTTATATTTTTATATATGGTCTTCTATTTCCCAATGTATTTTTATTTGATTAATGCTGAAGTTTATTATTTTGTAGTTGACTATTTATAAACATAAATATTTTTAATAAACTAATTTATTTTTGTGAAAATTTACTCATTTTAAGAACCTACTAATGCTTCAGATTTCCTTCCTTTTTTATTTATAGTTGCTCATTTGTTCACTCTTATGACTAATTTTTTTTATGAAGTTAATTTGTATTACAGAACCCACTCATATTAAATCTGTTATTTTCCCTTTCTCAAACTGAAACTGCTATTGGATAAAATCAAAAACAGCCTGTGATTTTTTTTATGTAATGTAGTGTTTCATCTAAGCAGGTTGGATTCTGTCACAAAATAATTTTCTCTGAGCACCTTTGGTATTTTTTAAAGGAGGCTCCCAGTAATACTATTTCTTTGAGATGGCTGTACTGTACAGGTGGATAGGTGTTTTGTTTTCAGTGATATCTGTCAGAAAAGTTGCAGAAAGATGTTATTGACTCAGAAACATCTGTCCATTTTCACTACTGGGAACTGTGTGATTATGGGAGATTTTAACTTCCCAGATATAGACTGGAGGATATGCGCTAGCAGCAATAAAAGGGCCCAGATTTTCTTGGAGGTGATAGCAGATGAATTTCTCCATCAAGTGGTTTCCAAACCAACGAGAGGAGACGCAAACTTAGATTTGGTATTAGTCAGTAGTGAGTGTCAAGGCTTTTTCCCCACTCTGGCACTCTGAGTGCAGAAGGTGGGGGCCCGCAACAGGCCAGAAAAGCCACTGGCCTTAAAGCCTGCTCTTAAAAGTCTCCAAGGCCTCCAATTCCTGGCCTTGGAGTGGTATCGCTGCCACCACCCAAATGCAAAAAAACCTCTTGTGACCCAGGAAGGCGCACTTGGGAATTCCTCCCTGTGAGGTACTTGCAATCCTCTGTATTCCTCCTTCAGGAAAGTGACTGGACCCCAGCTGCAATATGAGCTGGAACTGGAACAGGGTTCCCTCTAGTAGCTGGCTGTGCAGTCTAAGGCACGGGCACACAAACCTCTTGCCTTTCAGGACACAGAACCAGAACTTACTTAAAAGGTAAACTCTTTAATCAAAAAGAACAGATGATAAACACAGAGAGTTGCTTCTCTGGGAATTAACTTAGGTAGTTACAGGGTAGTGGGGTGGGGGGTTGTGCTTAGCACCGAGAAATCCAAAAAACAAGCCAAAAACAAAGAAAATACCCTGACCGCGTCTAAATAAACATTCCCTGTTCTACTCATGCCTGGCCAGTACCAAACTTAACTTATCTCTGGTAAGGATGTTGCTGGATTCTTCCTCAGGCCCCTCTGGCCTCCTCCTGATCCTTCCAGGAGCTCTGCTGCATCCAAACAGGCCCAGGCCAGGCTGCTGTTACCATTCAAAAACCTGTGCTTCGTTCCTATTGGCTGTCCTGTGACTCACTGACCAGAGTGTTAACCCCTTCCTCCCCAAGGGTTACTACAGTGAGGACCTCATAGAGGAATTAGTTGTAGGGAACAACCTGGGTTCTAGTGATTATGAGCTAATCCAATTTAAACTGAATGGAAGGGTAAACAAAAATAAATCTGTGACCAGAGTCTGACTTCAAAAGGGCTAACTTCAAAAAATTAAGGGAATTAGCTAGGGAAGTGGACGGGACCAAAGAATTCATGGATATGAATACTGAGGATGCTTGGAACTGCTTCAAGACAAAGCTGCAGGAACTATCTGAAGCCTGCATTCCAAAGAAGAGGAAAAAAATTTCAGGCATAGGTTCTAAACCAAGCTGGATGAATGTACATCTTAAACAGTTGATTAGGAGGAAACACAAGGCCTACAAGGAGTGGAAGAGGGGAGGGATAGGAATGGAGGGCTACCTTTTAGAGGTCAGAGCATGTAGGGATCAAGTGAGGAAGGCCAAAAGCCAAGCAGAGTTAGACCTTGCAAAGGGAATCAAAACCAATAGTAAAAGGTTCTTCAGCCACATAAATAGAAAGAAAACACAGGAGGAGGAGGTTGGGCCACGATACACTGAGGATGGGGTAGAGATCAAGGATAATTTAGGCGTGGCTGAATATCTAAACAAGTACTTTGCCTCTGTCTTTAATGAGCGTGATGGTGAGATTCAGGACAGAGGCAGGGCAGCTAATGGGAATGAGAATGTAGAAGTGGAAATTACCATATCTGAGGTGGAAGCCAAGCTTCAGCTGCTTAATGGAACTAAATCAGGGGGTCCAGATAATCTTCATTCAAGAATATTGAAGGAACTTGCACATGAAATTGCCAGCCCTTTAGCAAGGATTTTTAAAGTATCGGTGAACACAGGGGTTGTACCTTATGACTGGAGAATTGCTAATGTGGTCCCTATTTTCAAGAAAGGGTGTAAAAGGGATCCAGGTAACTACAGGCCTGTTAGTTTGACCTCAGCAGTATGCAAGGTCTTGGAGAAAATTTTGAAGGAGAAAGTACTTAAGGATATTGAGGAGAATGGTAACTACGATAAAATACAACACGGCTTCACAAAAGTAAATCATGGCTGACCAACCTGATCTCCTTTTTTGAGAAGATAACAGATTTTTTGGATAAAGGGAATGCAGTGGACCTAATTTACTTAGATTTCAGCAAGGCATTTGCTACAGTTCCACACCGGGAATTATTAGTTAAATTGGGGAAGATGGGGATTAATGTGAAAATAGAAAGGTGGATAAAGAACTGGTTACAGGGAAGACTACAGAGGGTCATAGTGAAAGGTGAACTGTCTAGCTGGAAGGAGGTTACTAGTGGAGTTCCCTAAGGATCGGTCCTGGAATCCATCTTATTCAACCTTTTCATTACTAACCTTGGCACAAAAAGTGGGAATGTGCTAATTAACTTTGCAGACGACACCAAGCTGGGAGGTATTGCCAATACGGAGGAGGATCAGGATAGCATACAGAATGATTTGGATGACCTTGTAAAGTGGAGCATTATAAATAGGATGAAATTCAACAATGGGAAGTGCAAGGTCATGCACTTAGGGACAAATAACAGGAATTTTTCTTATAAGTTGGGAGTGTATCAGCTGGAAGTGATGGGGGAGGAGAAGGACCTGGGCGTACTGGTTGGTCACAATGAGTAGCCAATGCTGTGTGGCAGGGAAAAAAGCTAATGCTGTCCTAGGGTACATCAGAAGGGGTTTTTCCAATAGAGATAGGGAGGTGTTACTACTCTTATACAAGGCGCTGGTACGACCTCACTTGGAGTATTGTGTACAGTTCTGGTCACCCATGTTTAAGAAAGATGGAAGTCAAACTGGAACAGGTGCAAAGGAGGGCTACAAGGATGATTCGTGGAATGGAAAATCTTCCCTATGATTGTTTAGTCTTCTCAAAAGAAGGCTGAGAGGAGATATGATTGCTCTTTATAAATACATTAGAGGGATAAATACAAGAGAGGGAGAGGAATTATTTGAATACAGCACCAATGTGGACACAGAAAGAAATGGATACAAACTGTCCTTCAGAAAATTTAGGCTTGAAATTAGATGCAGATTCCTAACCATCAGAGGAGTAAAGTTCTGGAATAGTCTACCAAGGGAAGTGGTGGGGGCAAAAACCTTAGGTGCCTTCAAAACAGAGCTTGGTAAGTTTATGGAGGGAATGATATGATGTACAATGTAGCTTGGCTGTTGTCTGTCTTTTACTGCTGGTGATGGTTATGATAGGGATGTGGGAAAGGGCATTTGATCGAGTGGGTTCTGAGTTATTACAGAGAAGTTCTTCTTGACCTGGCTGTTGTGGACTTGCCCTCATGCTCAGGGTTTAACTGATCACCATATTTGGGGTTGGGAAGGAATTTTCCCCCAGGGCAGATTGGCTTGGGCACTGGGGGTTTTTTGCCTTCCTCTGTAGCATTGATCATGGCTCACTTTGCTGGTTGATTCTCTGTATTAAAGTCTTTAAATCATGATTTTAAGACTTTAATAGCTCAGTTATGGGTTGGAGGTTCATTGTAGGAGTGGGTCGGTGAGGTTTTGTGGCCTGCAGTGTGCGGGAGGTCAAACTAGATGATCATATTGGTCCCTTCTAACCTTAGAGTCTATGAGAGTATAATTTTTTCAAGACATACTATTAAATATTACACTTCCATATCCTGAAAAAGGTCACAAGAAGAACAAAATCATTACAAATGGTGCTGGGTGACAAGGCTTTGGAGACAAAAATGAACTAGAGTTCTTAGTGAAGGAACAACAGGGGGTTCTAAATCTAGGTTCCAAACAAGTCCCAGGGGTTGTGAGTATTCTGTCCTTCCATGATGCTAAAAGAAGAAACGCCCCCTCTGGACGATAGAAGTATCCTGGTATGGAAAAGGGGTTCTGAGAATGGAAGAGGCTTAGAACCACTAATATATTTACATCTGTATACAGCTCCATCCTATAATGAGATCTACAGGGACCATCAAAGCAATCCACTTGCAGCATCAGAGCCTGAGCAGCACTCAGATGCTACAGTGAGAAAGCTATAGCAATACCTCAGACACATCAAAACATACTGATGATTCTTTACTATTATTTTGTTACTATTTCAGTTGATTTATCACTCTTCTTTTCTGCTTTTAACAATGAACATTAAAACAAAATACTGGCTCAGATGTCCATGTTAGAACTGTACTTTGCAAAGACAATGCCTAGGCACTGAGGGATATGAAACCATAGTATTGACTGCAAAACAGATGGTATGATAACATAATATACTTTTGTGCAGGGAGGTGAGCTAGTTCACTGCTCTTTTTTCTTTCCCTCACATCCCCTGCACAGACATACAGAAGAGAGAGACAGTCGACATCTCTGGGCCTAATTGCCCTTTTTCTATTTTTATTTCTCAGCCGGGGGTTGACTGCTTACATTTTTATAGTCACTTGTCCTCTTCAACTCATAGATGAGCTTCTTAAAAAAAAAAAAAAAAAAAAAGAAGCAGCTAACTGTCTTCCTTCCAAAAGCTTTCTGTCTTATGAAGGTCTTTAATGGAGCAGAATGCATTGTTTCTCTGTTCTTCATAATGCTGCTTTTATTAGTATCCCAATTACATTTATCTAGAGGAGATGTTTATTATACACAGCTACCCATTACTCAAAAATAGACTTTATACGATAATTTTTAGCATAGCATCCCACAATCCACAAGGGTACGATTCAATATAAAAATGATGGCTGGTTTATGAGGTCTGGAAGCCCACACGCATTACCCAGTCCAGAGCTCCATTCTCCTGAGATTCCCCACAGCTTTGTGCAGGTTTCCATAGTGTCTTAGTCAGCTGTAATTCTCATCTGAAAAATCAAGTCTGAAAACATAAGTATTTAAAATTATCCACCTTAAAATTTTGTGATATTTCAGCTCCATGAAGTCATTAAAACAACAAGATGAGATAAATAAAAACCTATTTCTAGTGTTTTAATTTTTTGTTTAAGGCACCGAAGTACTTATGTGAAGGACATGAAATTAATTACTTTAATAAAAACAATGATGCACTAGTGTGTTTATTTGATTAAAAGCATACACTACTTCTTGGATTCAGTAGTGGATGAATTTTAAACATAGTAAGTCTTAAATAAGGCTGTACTGTAGTAGAATAGGGAAATGTAAGGGGCATATAAATTAATTGAAGTCTTTAGCAGAATTTTGGAAAATAGCTTACTTAAAGTGGTGGCCTTTTACTTTAAATAAAATATTCATCTTTCTCTATATTACTTAATAGCCTTACTACTTGATTCTATTAGGCATCTGTCAAAACCTGCTCTTTATTCAGAGCCCATTTATTTAGGTGTTTTAAGTTACAATTGTGCAACATTTCTGAAAAAGACTCTTCTCTCTCTGCATACAAGATAAGATTGATACCTAAACGCCACTACTGTGGTGATGGATACAGTGTAGTATGGAATATGACTTTACTTGTAACTGATTATTATAGAAACTTGCAGAGTACTGCTCACTCTTTGGCACTATTCATGTAATTAAAATCAGGTTTGTTACACATCCAAACTAAAAAAGCTACATGCTTCTAATTCTCTCAATCTGCAAACAGGCCAGCCACCAAAAATGCAAGATCAAGGAAGGGACAGAAGCAAGGACTGTTTGTAGTGTTGTTGCAGCTATGTTGGTCTTAGGATGTTAAAGAGACAAGGTGGGTGAAGTAATATCTTTTATGGGCCCAATTTCTCTCACTGTGGGAGGCAGGCTTTCAAGCTATTGTGGGCTTGCCAGATCTCCAGAAGGTATTTAGTGTCACAAGTGAATACATGGTGCAAGGGATTGTTTTGCATGAGGAATTAATATATTGAAAGAGACGATTCAAAGTGAAGTGGGAAGTTAAAAATCTCTATAGTCATAGGACGAAGAGGGAAAGTGAGTTATAGATTGTTGTAATGACCTATAAATCTAGTGTCTTAAGTCCATGATTTTTAGGCTATGTCTACACTAGCAAATTAGTTCAGATTAAGCAGGCTTAATCTGGACTAAATTGATCAAGGCTTTGAACAAAAAATTTTTTGCTTGCTTTGAACTAACCGCTTAGTTTAAACTTAAGTCTGAACTAGCAAGATGTAACCATGCTAGTTTGAACTAAGCAGTTAGTTCGAGCTAACAGTGTTTTGTTTTTTTTTTGGTTTGAACTAAAAAACCCACACAGTTAGTTTGAAATAAAAAAAGTTCTGGTTAGCTCAAACTAACCCATGGTTAGATCGAACTAACTCTGAGCTGCTTAGTTCAGAGCAAGTCTGAACTAAGCAGATAGATGGAGACATAGTCTTAGTGTATTATGAAGTTATGAATATAAGCCCCCAGGCTCATATTTTGATGGGGATTTGCAGGTTTCCTTTGAGAATTAGGAGATCAGCTGTGGAATGACTGTTTAGTGGAAAGAGTTTGCCAGTGGATGATACTGTGGTTTTGTCTTGTTAGTTTTTCCCGTGCGAATTCATTCAAGAGTGTAGTTATGGTCTTGTTTCTCCCAAATAGTTGCTATTGGGGCATTTAGTGAAGTGGGTGAGGTAACCACGTGTTGTGATAGGCATGTGTAGGATGCATAGATCATGAAAAGTAATGCGTGAGGGATACAGATCATCACGGTAATGGATACGTCTGCAAATTTTGCATCTGTTGTAAGGGCAGGGTCTGGTGCTGCTGGGAGTGTTATGGAATATTTACACCACTCTAGCTTAGGAAGGACGAATGTAGCAGAGAAGGCCTACTAACCCCAGACTCATGATGGTGGCCTGCAGAGAAGGAACAGATAGGGCTAGTAGAAAGCCAGGCAGCTCACCCCAGGAAGGGGTGGCACAGAAGAAGTCTGCAGCCAGTCTTTCAATGTTAGAGAAGGACGGATGGAAACACAGGGAGAGAGTGGAAACTCGGTGCAATACAAGTCTTGAAGGAAGGTTTTATTCAGAAGGATGATGAAACGAAGACCAGAGAGAGCCAGAGTAGGAAAAGGCTCAGGGAAATGACAGCAAGGTGGGACACTGGAGACATTGACAGGTGATTAGAGGATCCTTGTTCTGGAATGAAGAGTATTCTCAGGGCCTGTGTTCCCCTGCCACTCATGGAGTAGCGGCACTGGGGAAGTCTGGGATGTGAATGGGATGACTGTCTGAGAGACACATTGATATTTTGGAAGGGGGAAAATAAAAACAAACACAGAGCAACCTGACTGGAGGGCCAAGCCACAAAGATGGAGTAATCACACCTGGGAGGAGAAAGCATCCCAAGTCAAAGATACAGAGAACACGGCATACAAACAAGCAACAAAGGGGGGCATCAGACCTAGAAGAAGCTAATCCACAGAACAAATAGAAGCAGGTATTCCAATTGTGAGTGAACCCCATGACAGGCAGAGAGAGTTTGGTGGATGGTTGGTGGTGGTTGAAGTTGTGATAGAAATCTATGAGGGAGTTTAGGTCATATGTCAGAAGGTGGAGGATAATATCAATTTATCTTTCTCTCTCTAAAATCATGGCACATCTGGATACTACTGTGATATGATATGAGCTGATACAATAAACAGATGGAGAAAAGTGGTCTCTGAGACAGCTAGGTCAGATTCCATTTAACAGTAATCTTGATGTCAGATTTTTGCAGATTTGTTTTCCAGAAAGATCTGAAAATGCTTTACAAATTGCATACTGTCCAGGAATCCATTTTTCTTGGTACTGGACTACAGCTACCTCTGGGATGAAATATGACAACTGTTTCTTTGATTGCATTCCCAGTCTGAAGCTTTATAATGTAAATAGATTGTCTTGTACTTGTTTGATTCAGAAAGGTGTCTTTGAATATCCTGCCTGAGTCCTGACAGTTTTGTTAGGGAATATGCCTGCATTCTGTGTGCTTACATTTTAGCATGAAAGCTGTCTTGTTTTTGTCATTGGAGAGTCTAATGGAATAAAGCAAAACAAGGAGTCCCTCCCGTGGGATTTAAAGGCTAACACATTTATTTATTGCATGAGCTTTCATGGAAGAAATTCCACTTCATCAGATGCTTTGAAGAAGTGGGATTTTCTCCCATGAAAGCTCATGCAATAAATAAATCTGTTAGCCTTTAAGTGCCACAGAACTCCTTGTTTGTTTTATTAAACCAGATGAACATGGCTGCCCTTTGGATAATGGAATAATGACAAAGAAATGAGCTTGTCTACCTACCCTCTGTTTTGGTGGTGTTCACCACTATATTTGTCTTTGCTTACCTTGCATTCTGCAGTGTTGTCTGTGTGGAGCATTCTCTCCTTTCACTTCAGGATGTATTTTTGCAGACCTGCAGCAAAATTGCTATATGGCAACTGATGGGGTATTCAGTAATGTCTTTTTAAATCCTGTATGTGGCTTATTTAATACTGGATGGTGTCTGTCTTGAAGTGTAACATGATTATCAGCCTGAAACTATCAAGAGTTGGCCATAAAAAGGCAGGAGAAACTTTAGAGAATTCATAGGAAAAATTAAGTTAGTGAATGAGATTATTTACTTTCAGTGCTGGCCACCTCCAGAGGGCTCAGTGGAGCGAGTGAGCATGGAGATGAACTGGGACTGACTGTGAGTTGAGGGGGTGATAGAGAAAGCATAGTCTGTACAGAGGACTCAGTTTAAAACAGAGGAAGATCAAGCCAGCAGGCATAGGATGTGTGGAAGAATCTGCACTTTTTTTTTTCAATGTAATTAATGAGATAAACTAGAGATTGGCTTCTGGGTGAAAATAGACATATCATCTGGTTTTCTTGGATAGAATAGTGGCACAAAGAGGAATTTATAGAAGTATATGCTAGAAACTGGATTTGTCTATGTATATTTTGGAACAATTCATACAATAATGACAGTGAATTTTACATCATCTGAAGCTGGAGAGACAGGTCAAATCCTATTAATATGGCTTGCTCTGGTGGGTGAAGGAGATGGGAAGCTGATATTAAACAGCAGTCTAGGTTTTCATTGCACAGGAAAATCTCTGGGTAATGAAAAGCTTGCACAGTTGGCTCCGTACCACCTGTTCCTGTTCCCTGTGGAGCACTGGAGGGAGGAGGAGGCAGCGCGACTAAGGCAGTAGAACAGATCCAGGTGGTCGGTTATTGCCAGCTCAAATTAGAGATGCTTTGGGGCCACTATAACTGAACCAGCCCCAGGCTGTGCGTATTATGTGAGGGATAGAAAGATATGGAAAAAGTGAAGCATCATTTTCAGATGCACTGAGCACTGCTCAGCAGATCTGGTGATATGGTCCATAGTATGTAAATACTGGGGATTACTTAATAATAAGTGTGTTTTAGCCATTGCTACTAATGAAATTATATTAAAAGTGAAGATTCCAAAAACTGTTACTGAGCATGTAATCAGTGGATAGATTTTGTGTTCAGAAGCTGAAAGTATGTTTTTCCTCTCTTGCACAAAAGTTGGTGGGAATGTGTTTTTGATTTGCATGACTTGCCTTAGATTAGAAGTAACAGCCGAACAAGAGAACAAAATCAAGCTCTCCTTGAAGGAGTGTGGTGTATTTCTTCTCTATTATCAGGCTGTAGTCCTTTAGGCTCAGGGCTTTTTATGCAAGTCCAATAGGTCCTTCAGTTTAATCAATCTACCCCTCATAACTTATAAAACAGTTTTGCTGTAGGCTAGCTTAGGTCATCAGTGCTGAGCTCTATGTGGAACATCCCCGTAGTCTTCTTCCTTGCAGACGGATGTGTCTGTCATTGCTTTTGGCACTCCCTGTGGCCTTTTCAGGAATAGTAATCTCAGGCTCTGGATGTAGCAGCTCCAGTTCACTTCAGTGAGAAGACCATAGTTGCATAAAAACCATGACAGCAAGGAAGAATTCTTGGCCCCTGGGTTCTCATTGGGGAAACAACCAGAGCAGACATATCCTATATTGTAAAGGAAGGAGAAAAATGGAAAACCTATTCTTTTATAAGGCTTTTCCTGACATGAGCCTATTGAATGCCAGCTCCCATATGCATTGAAATTCATTGTGAAACTTCATTTTTATGACATGCAGCTCACTGTAATGGGAAAAAAAATCATCCATGATTTTCAAGAAGAGTTATGTGGAGTGTGGTATTAAAGAGAAAGATAAAGAAAAAATATGCCATCATAATGAACTCTCCTGTAATTTTATAATTATGGGTTAGTTCTTGTGCCCTAGTATTCAGTACCAGACACTTGAGGTTTTATAATAAAGATGGTTTAAGGCCTGTAAGGCACTGTCCTTTCAAGGATTAAAAAAGGTATAGCACATTGATCAAGTGCTCATTGCTCCTGCATCAACAATGGCTGAATGGATCTTACCTTCATTCTCTGGTTTCTAATCTCTGCTGTAACAGGCAACATAAATATATTCTTCAGAGTTCTGTGCAACTCTAAGGGGGAAATCCTGTCCCCTCTATGTACCCTGATTAATTTGGCTGTGTGCTGGTATGAGATGTTTATCATTCCACAAGTCCCAAAGCAGCTAGCATGTAGCAACGGTGTGTAGGCACAGTATAGGAACCTAAACAGAACAGAACGGAGTAGGATGACTTCACTTTTTTAGCAGGAAACCCTGAGGCCTGGGTTGCAGAGCTTCTGTTGCAGATCTAAGTGTTGCAGATCTTCTGGTCTTGTGCCTCAGGGAAATAAAATCCTGCTGCTGCATGGCATTATGCCAGGTGTCAAGAGCCTCTCATCAGTCCAGCATAATGCAATTTAATATTTGATTTATACAATTTGATTTAATTTCTTTGGCACTTGCCTTGTCTGCATTAAAGAAAAAAGTGGATACAAGATATGTCAACCTATGACAACTGCTAGAATTACAGTGTTGGCTGACATCCACACTGCTTTCCTGGGGTTGGTGGAGTGCGTCCTCATCAGGAGCACTTCCACTGACCTAAGGAGTAGTGTGGGACTCCCTGTGGGCTACCCCCTTCCACTTCCCAGTCCCAGCCAAGAGCCTGGGACAGTCAGGTGGTGTCTTCTTCCCTCCCTGGTACCAGTTGGGAGCTGGGAAAAGCTGTTATTCATTCTCCATCAGAAGCCCAGTCATGTCAATGTCATGGCTCCACCCTTTAACTGACATGACTGCCCAGACTGGAAGTTGGTGTATAAATGTGCCGACATCTGGCCCCACTCCTAATCAGGATAAGGAACCTGCTGGTGACAGGGGTGGGTGAGAAGCCTGGGCTACTGCAGACCATGGCAGCTGAAATCAGCTGAGCTGTGCAATTGACATGGTTATCAGTTCCAGCCAGGACCAGGAACCAATCACTGGGGCTTGCCTCTACCTTGGCTTGGCCAGTCCTGGCTTGCAGCCAGGAGCTGACTCCAGCTGTCTATGGTTTGCAGCAATGAGGTTTCTCACCCCACTCCCAGCCAGTAGCAGAAACCAGCTGCCCTAGGCTTTCTTGTCAATGTCGCTGCTCCAATTTTGTTGATTAAACTTTCTAGTGTAGCCCAGGCCTAAGTGACGTAAGAAATATATTGTGTCTTTAAGGCCCAAAGCCTGCCTCAGTTGTGCTGTGGAGTGAGATTGGCTCAGGGGGAGCTTCAGAAGCCCTGTGCTTTAGAGTAATGGTGTCTTGGGAATACAAGAATTATGCCTACGGCATTGCCCTTGAGGAGAGTACAATATATAATGTGCCCTCCAAGGCCTAGGTGCTAGTTTAGGCCGAGCTTGGTTTAAACTGTATTTTATAAAAATAATTGAAGTTAATATTAAAGCAATTTGGAAACTGGTTTATAATCTCAATACTGGGCTTTTCACATTACTGGTGTTGCAAAAAATTATTTTTTGTTTTTGCCAGCAAGACAGCTGGCTCCAGCACTGGGCACTGAAATGGCAATTGCAGTTCAATACTTGAACAGATATACTCCAGAGACTATTCGTTATTATCTGTATTAGATAGTTCATAGTGGCCCCTGACCCATGGTGCTAGGCACTGTACAAACACATATCATAAAAAGAGTCGACTTAAATAAAGCCCTGTCTATATTTAGACATTATTAAGTCATCATAAGCACTTGCTTATGTCAACTTAACAACACCTGTGCTTTCAGTTGCCTTAGGCTCTTAAGGTGACTTAACAGGGCAGGCCCTCCCCCTCCCTGCACCTGGGCAGAACGGGCTAGGGCCTGATCCGGCCAGGGGGCCCAATCCTGCGCCAGCCGTACAGTGAGGAGCTGGGGCTGGATTAGCTGCCAGCCCCTCACTGCAGGAAGGCAGGAGCAGGTCGGACAGCGCTCCTGCTTGTCTGTAGGCAAAGAGCAGCGCTGTCCTATCCCGACAACACTGCTCCTTGCCTACAGAGAGGCAGGAGTGCTGTGGGACTGCTCCTGCCTGCCCGGTCAGGATCAGGCCCCAGAGCCCATTGGGCTCAGGGTGCCCAATTCTGACTAGGGGGTGGGGTAGGAGGAGAGGCACACCGGGGTATGTCTGTGCCTTGTCTACACAGACATACCCTAAATCGACTTAACAAGGTTGATAAAGTCAACCTTGTTAAGTCGACTTCCAGGACCCCCTGCAGTGTAGACATAGCCTTTGAGTGCTAGATGACTGGCCTGGAAAACAGGGGAAGAATCACTCAATAAATTGTTCACTTTCTCTGATGCATCTGCACTAGCTGGGGAATACTGGAATAGATGGACTATTGGTCTGACTTCCTGTGACCAATATTATGTTCTTACCCTTGCCCTATTCATGCACAAAAATCCTTATTCCAGGTTAAATGATGCTTTAAGCTGGAACTAGTTAGCTGGTTGATGGGGATGGGGTGAAGCTCAAGTGATGCTTGTGTCAGTAATGCTCTGGGGATGCAATAACCTGAGTTACAAGCATTAGCAAATCCCATCACATTATGCTGAGTGAGTTGAATTTCAGCACAAATACTGTGTTGTTCACTCTTACTTGAGCTAGGTCTGCTTGAGTGCAGTAACTTTAATATAGTAACCTGAGCTAATTGTTGCAGTGAAGACAATTCCTAAGGATTAGCACAGTTCATGGTGTCATATATCTCATGGAGAGATGTGCTTCTTACCTTGCAAACTTTTCCAGTTGTTGGATTGCACAAAACATTTTAATTTTTTTTAAAACAGAGAATTATGAATGATTAATAAATCATTGGATTAGCTCTGCCTGTTATTAATTCCAGGGAGATTCTACATTTTGATACCTGTGTGGTAAGCCTCACTGAATAGTATTTATGGTTTACAAATAGACCCTAGTTACGCGATTTTATCTGAAAGGTAACCCATCCTTATGCTGTTGATCATTAAGGGCCTAATCCTGCAAGGTTCTGAAAATCCTGGGTGGGAGCTGCACATACTCAGCACTGTGTGGGGTCAGTGCTTAACTTTGTAAATGAAATGGATGTCTGCTGAGAAATTCTCTTGTAATATAGTGTAATAAAAAGAAACCATATTTTGTACTGTACATACATAGGACCTAGCCCAGCTGATGAACTGCAGCCCCAAGGTTGCTCATTGCTGAACAAACAAAATTGTTTTGCTCTGACAAGGTGCCATATAAATGGAAACAGTGAAGTGAAAGCAGCTATGTTAATTTCATTTTAGAAATCACAAGGAAAAACCATCAGTGATTTCTCATATGCATTGTCCTTTTCTAGCTGGCAATGTGCATTTTCAGTTATGGTAAGATGATGTTTCAAATAACTGAGAGAAGAAAAACCAAAGCAATTAAAGCATAAATGAAAAACAAATAAGTAAATAAAATATTTTCAAAACAGTACCTTTCCCCATAGATGGATTATCTTATAACCATTCTAACTTCTGTCACCTTTCCCCATATAACATCTTCAGGATTGAAAAAGTAATCTGAGAGGTTTGGCTTGACTCTATAGCTGTTAGTGAAAAACACCCTTTGTGTCCCAGTAGTATTGGGTGTTGCAGCATTGTTTGTAGGAGCAGATTGCATCACAGAACAACTAATGTAAAGCATTGCATCTGGCTATTGTCTTGATAAATTACATGACTCTGTGGTTACTGACCCACATTTTATAAAATGATTTTATAAAGCCTATGTGACATCCCTAATGGAGAGACACATACTGCTGTTCTAAACATAGTAGTGACTTACAGTATATTTGAAAAATCTAAATTAAATTATTATATAAAATGTAGAGTTTCTCACTGACTGGGGGGTGTCCCTGGTACCAGGCTTACAGGGCTTGAGCTCTGAGTCCTAGTCCCTGAGCCCCTGGTCTGTTGCTGGGCTGCCTGCGGTGGTGGCGGCGGCAGCAGCACACTTACACAGCTCAAGCCACAAGTTGCAGTGCGCTGAGCCTTGGGTCTTTTCTTGGGCCAGTGGCACTTCTGTCACTGACTGTACTGTGTCCTCACAAAATGGTTTTTCATCCTCTTATTATTTTCATCCCATTAATTGTTTCCACACACTAGTTTTGCATGGTGGTTTAAAGTCAAATAGAGTAACAGGTCCTTGACCTTACAATATTACAGTATAAATATTACCCACTGAGGGACAACAAATATAGAGTGCAGGATGAAGATAACCACTATAGAAATAAATCAGTTTAAAGTAATGGAATCTTAAAGAATAAACTGATATTTAATTAGCATGGCATCATAGATCAAAGTCTATAAATTTGTACTTTATATGCATGATGTTTTAAAATGCCTGACATTAGAAGGTTTAATGAAGTTAGCCTCTTACTTATAGAACTGTGGTTTGGAATTTAGACTTAGTAAGCTAGTTGTCACTGAGACACCTTTTGGCATTTTCAATTATATTAGCCTCTAAAGGGAAAAGGAATAGAAAAGTATGTGAATGAAAATGAGGTTGAAATCAGGTGACCCAAGTGGCGGTTTTTGCAGGGGACACGGAACTGAAATCACCATATTGATCGTTACAGAGCTCAGGCATACAGCCTGATTTCTGAGCATGTGCTCTAATGTGACCATGGTTTCTCTTCGTCAGAGGGCCTCATTCACCACCTGTGGCTCCCTGAAATATTATAGAGTCAGCCTAGTCATTCTGTGGACCTGGCACATGAGGAAGGCCCCATGATTTAATGTAAACTCCAGCAAAGCATTTGAAAAGTACAGTGAGAAGGGGAGAGCTGTGGAGCCAGAGCTGCAAGGATGATGGCTGTGTAACAGGAGGGATAATTTTATTTTTTTCATCAAGTAATGTCTCTGTGGGTCTTTTGGTGTCACATCCTGTGCTGCCCTCGATCGGAGCTTTTGTACAGCAATCTGTGCTCTAGCTGTGCACAAGCCAATATCAGCCCACAGAGCCATCCATGCGCTCAGTCAGGTGCGAGTGCAGCCCAAACCCCTCCATTCCTTCTTAGCAGCCAGTTGGAGACTGTTTTTCAGCAGTTCCTACCATCCCTCTATCTTTCACAAAAAAAATCTTTGTTACTTCACCTTTTAGCAACCTTTACCTCTCCCTCTCTCTTTGACTACCCCCCCATTACTGTTTTTCTTCAACTTTCATCCTTTTGTCTCCACTTCAAAAACAACAAAGAGAAGAAAGAAAAGACAAGTACTTTCTTCCTAATTCTCTTCCACTTACAACAGCATGAAGATGACAAAATGCCAGGCTTGCCTGGCTTCAAATGCTGCTCTAACTGCAGGGAGGCTATTCCATTTCAGACGGGCACTCCTCATGCATGTGTTGCCTGGGGTATGCTTATAATCCTCAGAAGTGCATACACTGTAAGAATTTAAAATCTAGAGCATTCCAGGACAAAGATCTCTGCCTAAAATTAATTTCAATGGAAAGTCTCTAAGACCAGCTTCCGACTTGGGATGGGAGAAACCAACCATAGAACTGTCTCTGAGAAAGTGAATGAGAACTCCAGTTTCCAATCCATCAACCAAGACAAAGTGTTTACCTAGGCAATTTTCTCCTAAATCACATACCAAAGAGGCTAAAGGACACTTGGGTACTAAGTGGGCATTCAAGACAAAGGATTCTAAATGTCCTAATCAGGAGTCAAGAGACCTGAGAAGGTTCTCCTCCCAGCCTCCACATGGGCTAATGCACCAGACTAACTGTCTACCAATGGCCTCTCTGGCACTGTTAGCTGCTCTGGCACACAGACATGCTGCAGCACTGACCCCACTACCGCCACAGATCACGGCACTGACAGCAGGCCACATGGTGATTACTCAGACCGCACTGAATATTGTGCTGTCCATCAAAACCAATACCTCAGCATCACGTATGTTTAATGAGGCAACGATACCTGCACTGTGCATATCCAATGTGGCGCTGATGACAGCACCACATACAAATATTCAATCAGCCTCTTTCTGTGAAGAGGAAGTCTAAACAACATAACATTGAACCCTCTCCCACATCTGATTTATCCAGGCGATCCCCAATACATTTCATTCATAATGAGGCTCTTTTATCCTCCTATTCTTTCAGCTGTGAGGAGAGTTTGGCAGATGAGACCCTCTTATCAGAGCATTCTTCTCTGACCAGACCACCAACACCTCCAAGCCACTATTCCTATTATGAGAGGCTTGCCCCACCACCCTACTATGGGTCTGCATGGTCCCCCATCCCCAGTGCCATACCAGATGTACTGGAATCCATCCCACCAGTATTACAAACAATATCAACCTATACCTAGTTCCCATCCACCCAGGTCACCATCAAATGGAACATTGACATTGGTATCAGTATCCTGAGCAGGAATTCAGTCTCACATGGGCACTTCATCAAGGTGCCCAGGCCTGTACCCCCCCCATTCACAAATCGTCATCTTCACCCGATTATGCAGTTGTCCCTCTTGCAACACCAATCGTGGATAACCCCAAAATGTTTAATGACCTCTTCAAACAGGTTGCCTGTGAACTAGGTATCCCATTAAAGAGATAGAGGAATTGCAGTACAAATTATTAAAGATCCACCGTGTGACTGGTTTATCCAAAATACCCATTCCAATGGAAACAGCCCTAATGGAGCCCACTGAAGTAATATGGTCAACTCCAGCTTCTGTCCTACTGACTAACAAATGAAATGACAGAAAATATTACATTTCCCCTAAGAACATGGAATTTCTGTTTACCCAGTCTAACCTCAACTCACTCATTGTTGATGCTGCTATTCAAAAAGCAAAACAACCAACCCACAGATCCACCTAGTATGACAAGCATTGGAAAAGACTGGACTTATTGGGTAGAAAAATTCATTCATCCTCCACCCTAATGCTGAGAATATCAAATTATGAAGCACTACTCTCCAACTATGACCATGACATTTATGATAAACTGTTTTCTCGGAGGATTTACCTTTCAGTAGGTCTCATCTTTTTTTTGAAAAAGACCAGTGAGGTCCTTCATTCAATGAAGAATTCAAGAACAACATTAGGAACCCTGGGAATATATACTCCATCAACAAGAAGAAACCAATATAGATTCCAGCCATATTCATGCAGATATCCCACGCAATCATGCTACAGCCAAAATGAAAACCAAAGGCCAAGGAAGAGACCACAATGGCATAGATAACAACAACTACCTACCTCCCCACAGTCAACACAACCAAAGCAACAACTTTGAAGCTTTGGTCGAGGGTATGAGGAAATTCCATGAAACTGCAGTGCCTCACACAGCAACAGACCACTTTGAATTTCACCCCAGACTTTTACAACACGCAGGCATCCATAACAGTGGACAAATGGGTCTTGCAAATGATCAAGCTGGGTTACACCTTCCCCTTCCTTTCTATTTCCCCTATCCATTACCCTTTCCTGTCCCTTTTTAGGGGCCCAACTCACATATAACTTCTCTTACAAGAAGTAGATCACCTGCTTCAAATAGAACATGTACCTTCCCAACTGTCAACAGAGGTGGCAGACATAATGGCCAACCTCCCCCCCCATCCCCCAACGTAGCCCTCTAGACTATGGAGCTCACAGGGAGGAATGTTATGTATAGATCTCCCTGATGGGTCTCATCTCCGGGCTATTCAGCTCAAGGGGAAGAACGTTAAGTATCAATCTCCCCTGATGGGCCTTGATTTCCTGGGTGACTTTCTACCCCCCTTGCCTTGTGTCATCAAGGGGGGGGTGAGTTTCTATCCCCCTGAACAGTTTCTCCGCAGCCCCATCACCACACAAAGGAGGGATCATTGTCCGGGGTCCCAGTTTTATCATTGGTCCTGACCTGCACCTCTCTTCCAATTGGCTATTTTATACTCTGGCCGTGCAGTACACTATTTAAGCCCCTGCCTCAGTTGGCTCGAGTGTTCTCCCACTCTCGAATGCTAAAGGGCACGTCGCAACCCGGTCGGACTGATCCCCCGACTGAGACAGGTAGCACCCACCCACGAGACCTTTTTTTTTTTTTGGGGGGGTGTACACAAATTGCCAGTCGAACGATTAAGTGCTGGGATGTTGCAGCTGGTCTGCCTCCTCGCTTTGGGTTCCACTAGGGTGCTAGGACAGGTATTATAAATCAATACAAGCCTCCTAACTCTCAATTCTTCTCCTTGCTACTATTCATGTATAGTCTGTTATTGTAGCTTCCTTATTTGAGTTTTGCATAGTTTGTGTAGCTGTTTATTATTCCCCTTGTATTCTGCATAATCTTTTCATGATATAGATGTTCATTGCCTAGCATAGACTGTTATTTCATAATATGTTTATTAACCATTTGTATTTTGCATTTTTATGGTAAAGTTGTTTATTGCTCCACTTCTGCTCTAAACTGCTGTCCCCAAATTCCCCCAGCATACACTGGGGGTGGGGGGGGTGGGAGTTTAGTTTCTCTCATCTGACTCCTTCATTCTGCTGCCCACCATTCTTGGCTAGCAAGGAGGAGTGGCTTTGAGCTATTGGTAAATACACGTCGGGTGGGCTGATCAGTGCCTGTACCGATGTTGAGGCAGTAAAAGGCCAGAAAAGTCCTTGACTTATTATGGCCACCCTCTTGTAGGTCATTGCTCCATACTGTTATTTGGCTATAAGTATTTTAGTTGGTTGTAAGTGTTTTGCATAGGCTTTCATGCTTTATCCTGTTGTTTGGTTATAAGTGTTTTACAGGTGTTTTACATAGACTTTCATGCTCCATACTGTTGTTAGGCTATAAGTGTTTTACATAGACTTTTTTGTTCCAGATTGCTAGTTGGTTGTAAGTGTATTATATAGACTTTTTGCTCCACATTGCTAGTTGGTCATAGGTGATTTATGGTGTCACTATAAAAGTTGTTTTTGTTTACTTGAACTGGTGTCCATCTCATTGGTGAGTGTCTCCAGTCCATCGCAGTTACATCGTGAACCCGGGGTTCAACACCAACATGTGAGAAAGGGTTTCTGTTCCCATTTATTTCATAATTCAGGAGACACTCCCCCACACCAAAAAAGACTGGCGGTCCATCTTACGCATAAGATCACTGAACAAATACATAAAGAGGCAGAAGTTTGAGATGGTCATTCTAACTACAGTAATACCTGCACTGCAAAAGGGAGATTGGTTCTCATCCCTCAACCTCCAGGATGTTTATTTTCATATCATCATTCATTCAGCACACTGATGTTTCTTAAGGTTCACAGTATCATGATAAGCCACCCCTACAAAGTGCTACCATTTGGCTTGTCCACGGCATGTATTTTCAAAAATTTTTGCAGACAGGGGCGTTCATCTTCCTGTATCTTGAAAATTTGCCTTATAAGAGCATCAACGTTTCTGCAAGCCAAGTAAATGACACACTTAACAACCACACCCTTCCACATGTTAGGACTACAAATAAAAAAAAAGAAAAGTCCATTTTAAATTCAAGACCGTACTTAGAGTAGCTATCAATGGTTCACTATCAAAATGAGAGGATATTATCTAACAGTATTGGACCAAAAGTGACATCTAAAGGACCCTATTCAATAGTAGCGGCAGCAGCACAGGAGTCACTGAACTGCAAACAGGGAAGCTTGAGTGGTAGTTTGGAGGTGAGAGTATGCAGTATTCTGGTATTTCTGGTTGCTTGTTGGGTTTTTGTGTTTTGGTGCTTTCTTGTCTCTTAGTGACAGCAAGAAGGTGGAAAGGCTGTGCTAGACACAGAGACAGCAGTGATTATAACTGAAGCAGTGGAAGAGACAATGAAGATGACTGGATGTGAAAGCTGAGGGATGTACATGATCCTGGAGGGCGTACATCAAAAGAAGTTCAGTTGTATGAAGTGTAGCCTCTACTGCTGATGGAAGAGAAGATTCGAGACCTAGAGATTCAGGCAGAAACTCTGGTTGAGTTTAGAAGGGGATTTGAGAAGGTGATGGAGCAACAGCATGAGGAGGCTGGTGGGAAGAACCCAGACTTGCAGGTGGAAGCAGGACTAAAGAACCTTGAGGGGAGATTTCTAGCAGAGGAAAGTGGCCAGTGGAAGCATGTGACTGTGAGAACTAGGAAGAGGAAAAGACAGGCTAATAAAAGTAAAATAGAGTTTGGAACAGGTTTGTGGAGCTGGAAAATGAAGAAGCGCTAAAGCTGGTGGTACCAGAAGCAGGGAGGGCAAGCAAGAAGAGAAGTGCAGATAGTCCTATACAAAGAGTGGATGCATTGATAGACATACCATTAAAGAGCCCTAGGAAGATAAAGGAAAGATTGCAGAGGATAGCAAGAGATAATAGTAGATTAGAGGCTTTGCAGCCTGAAAGAATAGGGAATAGGCTGGAGAATCACACCATCACTAAGAAAAGGGAGGTCTACATGACTGGGGGCTCTTTACTAAGAATGGACAGGCCTATAGTCAGAGCTGATCCAGAGAACAGAAAGGTCTGCTGTCTGCCAGGTGCTAAGATACAGGAAGTGGACCTGAGGTTGAAGAGGAAGGGGGTCAGGGAGCTGGGGGTAGAAGGTCAGGAGAGGGTTCTGGGGGATCAGGGAGTTGATGGGCAGGCGGGTCTGGGAGGGGATTGGAGAGCCAGTGGGAACGGGGCTCAGGGCAGGGAGCAGGCCTGGTGGGAAGGGCCTGGGGGTGTCAGGGAACTGGCAGGGCAGGAAGGAGCTGGGAGTCAAGGAGCCAGCAGATTGGGGAAGGGAAGTGGGTCAGGAAACTGCTGGGCAGGTGGGGAAGGGGCCTGCGAGGATCAGGGAGCTGTCAGGGAAAGGTCTGAAGGTCAGGGAGCTGTTGGGTGGGTGGGTCTGGGAGGCAGCATGCAGATGGGGAGTCATGGGATCTACGTGGGTGATTATATATTTCAGAGGTCAAAACATAGCAAATTATTTTTTTTGCTTGTGCTTTGGAGGGAAATGATTTTATTTTTTTGGATTTCCCCCATCCCCCTTTGTTCCTGTTTTGCTGCCATGCTAATAATGATAATACTGGCCTAGAGGGAAAGAGCGTCACCTCCATTATACATCCAAAGACTCATGCACATTTCCCAGTGGTTCTAGAGACTAAAATGTGAATTATTTAAAATGTGTCTTATTGCACACTGTTTATTTGCGCTGTATGTACATTCCACAGACTCACCCACTATTTATAGGAAGCCACAACCAGTTTCTTTCTAAAATGTCTAATACAGTGGATCTTTAAAACTGCTCCAACTTTAGGAATGACCAAGTACAACAGATATTTCTTAGTAGTTTAGATTTTGTCTTTTTATTGTCCTGATCTTTTTTTAAACTCTAGGTTTGATTTATTAAACTGAGCAAGGTGCACAGTGCCCCACTGGTTATGTTTACACTGGCAAAGTTATTTTGAAATAACTATGCCAATATTAATTCAAAATAATTATTTTGAAATAGTGAGTCTTCACAAGTTTCCTATTTTTAAAGAAAATAGGAATTAGTATTTTGAATTAGAAAGCCTACATTAGACTCACTAAGTCCAAATGGATCCCCAGGCAGAATGGTTTCTCCCACTGGACTCCTCTCTCTGCCAGGGGCAGAGAACCCCCAATAGGGCTGCTTCCCCCCCACCCCAAGGCATGCCGACCCCCCCTACCCCCCGCAAGTCCCTCTGTTCAGGCTGGGGGTGGGGGCTAGGCATGGGCCAAGAGTCAGATCCAGCTCAAGCCTGGTCAGTTTCACTATGAAATTGACCAGGCTCTGAGCTGCTTGTGGGAGCTGCAAGCAGCTCTGAGCCCAATCTGGCTGCTAGCCCATTCCTAGGCACCCCAGCCTGAACAGAGGGGCTGGAGGGGGGGGAGTCAGATTGGCATGCCTTGGGGTGGGGGGGGGAGCAGCCGTGCTGGGGGTTCCCTGTCCCCGGTGGGGAAACCAGCCTGCCGGGGACCCCCTGTCCCCACAGGGAAGGGAGCCACCCCACAGAGTCTCTCCTCCAGTGAGGAAGGGAGCTCTGTTGGGGGTCTCTCTCCCCAGGTGGAACACAGCCCTGCTGGGGAATCCCTTTGCATTATTTCAAGAAAAGTCAGTTTGCGCCTTGGAATGGCTTTTTTTGAAATAGGTATTTCGAAAGAATTTCTCTTTCAAAATATAAGCAGGTTTCGTTATTTTGAATTAGTGATTTGTTATTTGGAAATAGTGAAGTGCTTATTTCAAAATAATGAAATGCCTGCATGGGCATGAAAAAGTTTTATTTGAAATGAGCCTCCTTATTTAAAAAAAAAAAAAAAAAAGCAAACTGTTCAGTATAGACATACCCACTGAAAGCAAATTATATTTTGGAGTCTAAGACAAGATGCTCATAGAATCATAGAAATGGAAGGGGCCTTGAGAGGTTATTGAGTCCAGTCCTCTGCATTCTTGCCAGGACCAAGTGCCATCGAGGTGGGTGCAGGGGGCAGTGTGCCAGGCCGGGATCAGGGCTGGAGGGGCAGTGTGTGGGGACAGGATTGGGGTAGAGAGGCAGAGGGGGCAGTGTGTGAGGCCAGGACTCAAGTGAGGAAGCAGTGTGTAAGGCCATGATCATGGCCAAGGAGGCAGCGGAGGCTGCATGTGAGGCTGGGATCGAGGGGAAGGTGGAGGGGGCAGCATGTGAGGCCAGGATTGGGGCCAGCATTTTTATGGAGCAATAACCCTATCTGTATGGAGCAGTAACTGCTGCATATGATACTGAGAAGTGTTTTCAAATGCCTATCTGAGCTGGGGCCTGCTCATGCATGAAGGGAGCCCGGACAATACGGGAAGGGGACCGAGGGATTGGGAGGGTTCTGGTGCCTGTCAAATTATACTTTAACCACTGTAGCTCCCTTACACAAAATGGACAAGCCAATTAAGGATAAAATTGGAGGCTATTTGATAAAGAACCTCTTTGAAGGGCTGAAAAAGTTCTATTAAATTAAACCCTGCCTCCCAATTTCATTTACAAATCCATGTCTCCACTGCCTCACACCTGCAAAATGGATTTTAAATGCCACTGACCTTTATATATATATAAAAACACTTGGGCATCATGGTGATGAGTCTGATATAAGACCATAGAAAAACATTTAATCTAGCAGGGTCCTTGTAGAAATGATTAAAATTTATAATGTTACATTTTAATTCAGATCTTTAAATTCTCTGCCATGGAAGTTAATCCTGATCTCTAAATATCCCCAAACCTTTCTTAAACAAATGAAAATTTTATATCCTACATATTCAATGTATTTTACCTGAGAATTGAACCTTTACACTTGTAATTTCTGATGAGCAATGAAGTGAGATTTAAATTGGTAGCTATACAGACACTTGTGGCTCCTAATCTAATATAAATGCACTCAACAAATACTTAACTTTGAGCAGCTTGGTATTATCTGTAAGATGGGTTTTCACTATGAACTCTATCAAACTTCTTAAATGGTTTTTAATTTGAGTGTTGATCGATCTATCTAGGTCAAATACAGCATTTTAAAAGAAAATATACTTTACACCAGGGGTACTCAAATGGCGGCCCGTGGTCCACAACCCAGACCGCAAAGACATTTCTGGTGGACCGCCCCCCGCGCAGGGAAGGCTGCTGGCTGTGCAGGGCCGGCAGCCAGAGGCCCTGCTCATAGCTCCTCTGGGGCAGGGAGTTGTTAAAACTCCCGCCCAGAGAAGCTCTAATGGAGCATGCCCAGAATATCTGAGCATGCTCCGTTAGTGCTTCTCTGCCCCAGGAGCTGTGAGGGCCATGCAGGGTAAGCAGGGGAGGGGGGGGCCTCCAGGATCTGTCCTGCGGGGGGGGCAGGATCGGGCCCGGGGGGCGGGGGCCCATGCAGTGAGCAACAGGAGTTGCTCAGCTGCCAGTGGGTCTTAGAGGGAACATTGGCAACAGCAATGTTGCCTCTAAGGGGAGAGGGCAGCTGAGCAACTCCAGTTGCTCGCTGCACTGCCCCCCCCCCACGGGGGCCGTGGCGCGGGCCCCCACTCCCCCTCCCCCCCCCCAGCCCCCCCCGCTCCCGGCATTACCCCCCACTCCCGCTAGCCCCCTCCGCTCGCGGCATCACCCCCCCTGCTCCCGCTAGCCCCCCCGCTCCCGGAGCGCCCCCCCTCTGCTTACAGCATCACCCCCCCCCCGCTCCCAGCAGTAGGCCTACCCTAGTTGCCTGTGGACCCCGATGAATGGTGGAAGGCTGAATGTGGACCAGCTCGCAAAAAGTTTGAGTACCCCTGCTTTACACTTACCTGAGATCCTTTCCAAGGGTCATAAATCACCTTACTAACTTCAGTGAGTTAAGCTTCACAAAAGTATTATGAGGTAGGGCTTACAGTATTTCCCTGCCTTACATCTGAGGAAACAGGTGAGCAGAGAATTTAATAAAGTCTATGGAAGAGCTAGCATTTAATAGACTCTAGATCTTCTGATTTTCAGTACTGATTGGACTTCAGCCATAAAGCTGGCATCTTTGAACAGAAAGGGATTTTAAAACCATCTATTTGTTAACAGTAGTATTGAGAGAGCATTTGTTTGGTTAATTATTTTAACTATGTCATAATGAAAGAGTAAAAGAATCTAGCCACCTTGAACTGCCATTGTTTAGCCCTCTCTTTGTAATACTGTCTCGCTGGAGTGATTTGGCAATGTGTGTGTGAGCTGTGTGCTCCTTTTACATTCACTCTTCAGGTTTTAAATGGAAACTAGACTAAATATGGCAACATTCAGTAGATCTGCTTCTTACCTGAATCCTTTGTATAGCATGGTGAAGAGAAGTATTATATAATAGTGTGAATCCAAAACCACGTCTCTGGTGTGTTGTTAAAACACAGCATTCTCAGCAGTCTCAGTATTTTTTTGACATTCATCTTCAAGTTAGAGTTAAAAACCAGCATCTTTTTTGAAACTCTTTAGATGACTTTAAACTCTATCAGACCTGGTCTGACTGCAATCACTTCTCTGCAGTTCCCCAATCATTCACAAAGCCAATTAGCTTTGGCCTTCAGTCCTTCTTCCCAGCTGTGAGCTGAGTGAGGGGACAGGAGACCATTTTGAGCTCTGAGATGCCACCTGAGTCCTGCAACCAGCTTATAGAAATGTTCCAAGGGCAAACACATCACAATATCCTACCATTCATTTCACAATCCCTTTTTCCCTTGAAAACAACTGATGTGTGGGCAGAAAAACCATTTACTCAAAAATAAAGAGTAAAATGTTTTTTCCCCTTCGATAATGTTCCCAGTTCTTTCAATAGGTATTATGTTCTATAATGTGCTGTGTGCACCCATTTTGTCATCGCTTTGGGTCATCCTTGCTCACAATTGGTTATTTACTCAGGGGCTTTTGAAATTATTGAGTTGACACATCTGTCAGACGGCAAAAGCAGAAATGCTAAAAGGTCACTTGGAGAGAAACCAGCTGCTTCAGACAAACCTTTCTGCCTTCAAATAGCACAATCATTACAGCCTAACAGATGGGGCCTCAGCTTTCATTTCTGTTTTTTTCCTTCTCTTCAGGTATTTAGATACACTACCTCATTGCCAGGTCAACATAGGCCTTCTTGTAATTACCTGCACAATAGGCATCTCACTGCTTAAGAAAAAACAGCTCCATTTGCTCTAAATGGGGAACCTGTTTCTCCACAGATATGAATTACAGAATGCTTGCCACAAACTTTCCTATTAACAGATTAGTTTTGATAGAAATGAGTACATTTTTATTACTCCTGCTTCAGCCATTACACCGTGAAGCATGCATTTAGTGCTCATCTACTAGCTCTGAGAGTCTTTGGAGGCTTTTGGCAAAGATGGTAAGAAATAGATTGGAGCAAATAATTCTTAGCAAACAATTTATTCAATGAGTTTCACCTCCCTTTCTGTTTGCAGAACATCCATGAGACAATTGCCATTTCCTTGGACTTATTCCCTGTCCAAATTTATTGGATGAACATCTTTTTCTGATATTTTACACTGTGTTTTAACTGAGTATTCAGAATTTGATTTGTGATGATTAGTTGGGATAGATCATGAATCACATGACTAAAAATCACATTGTCGCTATACCCTGACTGGAGGAACATTTTGGCACAAATGATTGTCCCTGGACTTCGAAGTTCTGTTTTTTGAAAAATATTTATACTAATAAACTTGATTGCTTAGATGTTTATGGATAATGAACACAGAAAGGATGCAAATGGTGCCAGAGTGAGTTCATTTAAAAGTTCAAATGAATTTAAAAATTGCCCAGCTGCATTTATAAAATATGTACCCTGCTCCCTCAGAGACCTCACCCTTCTTGCCACCACACAAACTTCATGGTGAAGAATATGGCTAGTGGTGGTCTCCATTTTAAAACAATAGTTACAGACGGGTTAAAGTAAGGCAGAATGCCCCGAAACGCTGTTCTGGGGCCCACTATTGTTAGGGGTTCAGCATTCCAGGGCCCCTAAAAATAAAACATGGAGCCAGAATGTTCTGGGGTCCATCCTTTAAAATTAGCAGGCCCCGGAATGCAGCGTTCCAGTTCCATGTTCTATTTTTAGAGGCCTGAATGCTGGGCCCCTAAAAATAGCAGGCCCTGGAGTGCCATTTTGCTGTGTTCCAGTGGGCAGGGGTAGAGGCAGGGGCCAGGGGCATTGCTGCGGGGCTCAAGCCCTGCCCCAAACCACTCCTCTTCCACACCCCACTCCAACCTGGGGCCTGCCGCTTTCTCTGGAGGTACACCACTTCCCTGACCTTGGGCCTACTGCTTCCACCTTTGCAGCCGCACCTCAGCAGCTGTGCCGCTGCTGGTAAGTGCAGGGTGGCCTGGCTCGTGCTGGGGGGTGGTATTGAGGCCAGTGTAGGCACTGGCATGGGGGGACAGAAGAGATCTGGGGGGCCTACCTGCATGGGAGCATTCTGAGGCCTCCCAAATTATACTTTTACCCCTTGTTACAAAGAAGGTTTAGATTGCAAATAATGTGATCCAATCTGACCTTTCAAATAGCATGATTTAATCTGAAGCCAAATAAATGAACAGCATGAGAGGCATAAAGATTTCTGAAGGGATGTGATGAGTGGAACACATTAAGATTATGGTCAGACCTCTTGGTTTGTGCCAACCATGCTTGAATATCTGGCAAAACTTCTTATGCTTTTGTATGGTACAGAAGGCCCCACTAGAATTACATGTCACTGACTATTTGGAAGTCTGGGTGAATACAGGGTCCAGCAGTGAATACACTAGAGACAGA
The DNA here is from genome assembly GCA_007922195.1 of Podocnemis expansa. Classification (NCBI taxonomy): domain Eukaryota; kingdom Metazoa; phylum Chordata; order Testudines; family Podocnemididae; genus Podocnemis; species Podocnemis expansa. Next base: position 11,069,874 of record ML681998.1, on the reverse strand, counting down.
AAGGAGCAAAATCTCAGTGGCAGGTATATAACGCTCAACCATGTGAACAGATGTAAGGGGTTAAATGTACACATCAAAAGATCCAAAGGGTAGCCATGTTAGTCTAATTCAGTAAAACAAATAAAGAAGAGTTCTGTGGCACCTAAAGACTAACAAATTTATTTTTTGCATGAGCGTTAGTGGTAGAAAATCCCTTTTTGTCAGACACTTCGAAGATGGGGAACTCTTCAAACTGTCTGAGGAAGTGGGATTTTCTCCCACAAAAGGCTCATCCAAAATATAAATTTGTTAGTCTTTAAGTGCCACAGGATTCCTTGTTTGTTTTACATCAAAAGATGTGCACATGTACATTGGGGGACAGACACCAAGAACTGAAAAGTTAGCATGGACACCCTGGCCTCTGTATCTATTTCTTGTGAACTGAACAAAGTGTATGAAGTATACAGTGCAGAAATAACACAGCAATGCAATACCAGAGCCAAATGGGCTAAGTTTAGGATGTGTTATGAATCTTAGCTTTGAATTTTCTCATCTGTCCTTTTGTGTCACTACCATAGTAGCTTCTTAAGCCTGATCAGGTGTGAAAATCCCATTAATACACTGCCAGGGCAAAATCTTAGCTTCTGCTTTGCAAGAGTTCAAGGAAACAAAGGGCATAGGGAACCAGTATCCTTAGTGCAGGGGGCAAACAATCACACTCTCTGGATGTGAGTGCAGGGCATTATTGGTACTAAACACACTTGGTGAAATCCTGACTTCAGTGAATAATTTTATAGAATCATAGGAGATTAGGGTTGGAAGAGACCTCAGGAGATCATCCAGTCCAACCCCCTGCTCAAAGCAGGATCAACCCCAAATAAATCATCCCAGCCAGGGTTTTGAAAAGCCAGGCCTTAAAAACTTCTAAGGATAAAGATCCCATCACTTGTCTAGATAACCCATTCCAGTGCTTCATCATCTTCCCACTGTAAAAGTTTTCCCTAATATCCAATCTGGACCTTTCTCACTGCAACTTGAGATCATTGCTTCTAGTTCTGCCATTTACTACCACTGAAAACATCCTAGTTTCATCTTCCCTGGAGCCCCCTTTCAAGTAGTTGAAGGCTGCTATCAAGTCCCCCCCCCCGCATTCGTCTCTTCTAGAAACTAAATAAACCCGGTTCCCTCAACCTCTCTACATAAGTCATGCGCTCCAACTCCCAAACATATTTGTTGCCCTCTGCTAAGCTCTTTCCAGTTTGTCGACATCCTTCCTGTAGTGGTGGTGTTGGTGGTGGGGAACTGTACACAGTACTCCAGATGTAGCATCACAAGTGATGAATTCAGGGGAATAAGCACTCCCTCAATCTACTGGCAATGCTTCTACTAATGCAACCCAATATGCTATTAGCTTTCTTGTCAACAAAGAAACGTTGTTCACTCATAACTAGCTTCTTGTTCACTGTAGCCCCCAGACCCTTTTCAGTAGCACTGCTGCTTAGTCAGTCAGTCTCCAGCCTGTGGCAATGCATGGGATTCTTCCATCCTAAGTGCAAGACTCTGCATTGTCCTTGTTGATTCTCATACTTCTTTTGGCACAATCCTCCAATCTCTCCAGAACACCTTGTATCTTATCCCTACCCTCCAGAGTATCTACCACTCCCACCTAACTTAGTGTTATCCATAAACTTGCTGAGGGTGCAATCCATCCCACCATCCAGATCATTAATGAAGATCCTAAACAAAACTAGTGCCAGGACCAACTACTGGGGCTCTTCTTTTGCTACTGACTGCAACTAGACATTAAGCCATTGATCACTACCCATTGAGAGTACTGATCTAGTCAGCTTTCTATCCACTTTATTGTCCATTCATCCAACCTATGCTTAACTTGCTGGCAAGAGGATAGAAACTGCATTGATTGCATTAGTTGATGATCTCTTCCCAAATGAAAAAAAACGTGTCTGTGCTGGTTCTTTTGGATCTCTCACCTGTTACTGATACAGTTGACCATGGATTTTGTTGGCTTACTTGTAAACTTAATTAGGAATAGAGCAGAGTTGCTGTTGAATGGCTGTTTTTATCTTTATCAGAGAACTGTTTGTTGGAGCCATTGTTCCTCTGTCCCAAGTGTTTCTGGTGTAGTATGCCACATGGGTTGATATTGTCAGATCTCTTGTCCAGCAGTACCATTACAGATTTTATCTGGGAGTGGAGCAACTTTCAGTGAGCTTCATGGGCTACTCAGACTGTAACAGGTGTAGCTTTCTGCTTCTCCACGGTCATCCATATGAGGGGTGTAGTTTCCCTTGGATCCTGCCTACTCTGTCTTGCAGCGTTGGGTGGGATTGCTTCCAGGGGTGAGGCACCTGACAACTGACACATTGTGGGTTGGTTTCTGGTTTCATTGTGTCTCAGAGGCAGACCAGTGCTGCTGGTCAGGTAACAGTGGGAGAGGCCTATTTTCAAAGAGTGGAGCTGCCTCAGTATCTTTAGGAGGCTTGGCTCCTTTTCTATCAACTCCCTCCTAAGAGGACTGTGGGACCTGGCAGCTTTCCCCAGTGATTATGAGATTCCTTCTCCTCCTCCTCCTTCTCTGCTGGCCACTGGGTCCCAGCCTCTTGTCAGTGGTGGCACTGAGTTCTAGCCCAGATGGTACTGAGATGCATATGTTATACCTAAATGTAACACACTGTATGCAGCACAGAAATGGTGGGAGGGGTGCAGTGGCTTTACCCTGCCCTACCTAAACGGTGCCCATGCTCCTGTTCAATGTTCATATGAAACTGCTAAGCTCAGGAATTTCAAAGCCACCAGCAGATCTGAAAAGAGTTCAGGCCAGATAGTATGCATTTAGGCATATGGTAATCCTGGGTTACTGACCTGAATTGGGCAGAGGTCTATACAAGTGACTGAAAGTCATTACTAGCCAAACATTGTTTAATGACCTATGAAAAATGAATTGGTGGTCTTGATTGTCATCTGGGATATAATTTTTTTTTAAAAAATTGCATATAATCTCAAGATGGCTTTAATAAGCACGAGCCAGGAACTTGATTTTGTATTTCCTATGTACAGTGTTTCTTGAATCACAAGGCCCATAACCATGTGCTCAGACATTGACTAGATATTTTTGATTCATGGGGGAAAGAGTACCAACAAACCAATTCTTCCTCACACAGAAGGCCCTTTTTTTCCCCCCAAGTTTTGGCTAGGCTCTCAATGATATATTAGCCTATCTATGAGTTCTGATAAAATCACATGCCCGTATGGGAGGGTTGCACACTGGATCTTAAAATCATTAGGAAATCTATCCTATGAACCAGTTCACACAAGAGACAGCAGAGTATAGGCTGAATAACACAGTCTTCAGTTACACCAGCTTCAGCTGGCCTTCTTCTTATAACATCTAAAATAAAAAAGAGAAACGTATAAGATTTATGCCACCTAAGTTGAGTCCTAGGTGCCTTGTGATATGAAGAGGTAACATTATTAGCATTCATCATTAAATCAACAAGAGTGTCAGACTTGTCACCTTGACACATTAATGATCCTTAAGATGTCCTTGTTACAGCTTGATGCCATGGCAACCAGTCAAACAGGGCCTTGGTACTGCTCAACTTCCCTTAATAAATCAAGCATAATTGGCATCTATGTATTATAATAAATTAAAAGTTATTCAGCTGGAATGAATTTATATTGTACAATATTGTCATTACAGTTGCTTTTCTGATCTTTTTGTGATACAATTCTTGTGTGTTTTTTAACATGGAAAATCGTATCTTGTTCTCTTGCACTTAAAACTGAACCGCTATGGGTATGTTCACACAGGGTTCTCATTTCGAAACAACAGAGGTTGTTTCGAAATAAGAACGGGCATGTCCACATGACATACTCTTGTTTTGAAACAATGGGCTCCGTCGTTTTGAAACAAGAGCCATCGTTTCGAAATGACTTAAACCCTATCCATTTCAAAACAACAGTTATTTTGAAACCAGTGGTTTCGAAATAACGTGGTTGGGACATGTTGTTTCAGAACAAACTGTTCCGAAACAACATTTGACCTTCCTCCCAGGGTGCTTAGCACCCTGGGAGAAAGGGCCACTGCCTCAGCACCCTGGCCAGGGAATCCTCAGCACTCTAGCCAGGGTGCTGAGGCCTGTCCCTCGGTCAGCAAAGGGGGGCTACAGTCCTCGCGGGGTGGCCGCTGCCCCCGCAGCTCACCCTGCACTGGGCAAAGGGAAGCTGCAGCCCTGGCGGGGTGAGCCACTGCGGGGCAGCTCACCCTGTCATCTGCTTCAGGGGGCTGCAGCCCCGGCGGGGTGAGCTGCTGTGGGGCGGCCTACCCCACAACCCGGTTAAGGGGGCTGCAGCTCTAGCAGGGTGAGCTGCTGTGGGGCGGCTCACCCCGCCACCTGCTTCAGGGGGCTGCAGCCCCCTGGGTGTGAGCTGTTGCCTGGGCAGCTCACCCCGCCGCCAGGGCTGCCCCCAAACCCTGCTGCAGGATCTGGAGGCACCCAGTTCATCCCCCTGCTGCAGGGGCCAGGGGAGCCCCGCCCCAGGATTCCCCTGGAGCCCTGCTCCTGCTTGGCTGCAGGGTGAGCCACCGGGCAGCGGCTCACCCCCAGGGGGCTGCAGCCCCCCTAAGCGGGCTGCGGGGTGAGCCCTTCCCCCGCTGGTGGCAACATGGCCCGCCAGGGGCCATGTTGCCACACCTCCCATGGTGCCCTGCCCCTGAAACGAAATAGCAAGTCCACTGTGTGGACATCCTATTTCGATTCCCGCTTTTCCCTTATTTCAAAATGGTTTTTTTGTTATTTCGAATTAACTCATTTTGAAATAAGGGTGTTAATAACCTATTTTGAAATAACCCCCTGTGTGTGGACATAGCCTATGGTGGCTAGAAGGTGCAGTGAATTAATGCATAGACTACTGCCCTCTGACACCTGGATTCACTTTCTGGTTAGGCTAGGTCCCAAGTGCAATGAATTATATACAGGAACTAAACTAATTAAATTAAGCTGAAAAAAGTTACCCATAAATATATACAAACCACTGCAGAATCTTCTTTATGGGACTCCTTCCCTAGCCTACCCGTTCTTGTTTTTCTTCCTTCCATGTTGAGTCATGTTTAAATTTTAAATTGTAAGCTTGCTTGGGAGGGATTTTGTCTGCTTTCTGCTGAGGTACCTAACATGTCTTTGGGTATAGTATAAATTATAGTCATTCCAGTACTCTACTGCATGTGGGTCAATAGGAAAACTACTGTGTAACTCATAGTGGAGGTGACCATGACCATCATTGGAGATCACTTCCCAAGAAGTGCAAGGCACTTTGTACAATTTCTACTTATGTTATGCTTAGCATGGTAGGAGGACTGGACTCGTGAGGTGCATAGATGCTGCTTAATCATTTAAAGGGGAGCTGTGTTTAGGCTTGAGCATTCTTAGGACAGTTAGGCCACAGCATAGCTGTTCAGCTTCTCTGCAGCAAAGACCTGCAGAGACCTTATTCCATCAACACTGTTACGCATTTTGTCCCCAGTGCCTCTCATGTGGAGATCCCAGTGTCTAATTGCAACACACCCAGAAGTACTTGTGGTGGGAGGGGGAACCCAGAGGACACTGGGGGTGAGTAGGATCATTCAGACTCTCACAAACAGATGTGTGTGGGTGGGAAGGGCTGCAGGGGGTTGTTTTCTCCCTTGTGTCCCAGCTGCCTGTGCACGTGTGTGACTTTGAACAGACAAGCTCCCATCAGTCTCTCCATTCCAGCTCTATTCCATTACGTTAGTTCAAAATCACACACTGGAAAAGGCATAGTAACTAATTATAAAACATGGCAAATAGGACCTAGGTTCTCATTTGAAAACAGTGAGCCATGTAAATGCAAAGACAATTGCTGTATATCCAAACTAATCCTATCAGTTTTGTCCTTTGTGGTAAGCAACACCAGCTGCAGGAAACAAGCTTTGAATTCATTGCCTCTTCACTGTAAAAGGTTATCACACTATCTGCATAGTATTTTCTGACTATGGACTGCCTGAACTGAATATCAAATGTTTGGAAGAAAACTTATTAAGCATACTAAAAATTGTGCCTGAAAAGGATATCCATAATGGCCTAGACAGGACAAATTTCTACATTACTTTCCATTTTTATTCCTTCTATTTTTCTTAAGGATTTTTTTTTTTTAAATTCCACTGAGCTTTCAAGGTGGATCTCTCCTGTCACTGAATTAAAATGCATTCCAGCGGGATTTTTTCATCACTGAGAATCAGAATTCAGACACTAAACTGGCACCCTTTGAGATTTTAATTAGTTTCTTTATGTTTGGATAGTATTTGCTTACAGTGTGATTCTGCTCTGAAAGAAGACTGTGTAAACAATGACAAAACAAGATTTCAGATTTTGTATTACTCATTACATATCATATTTGTTCTGTAGCTTCTGCCCAGCAGTAGCCAAAGTCACTGCAGGACTTACAGGGTTTGTTATTGCTGATGGTGCACAGGATAGAAATAATGCAGCTTGACTCTGAGTACGGGTTGAATTTGCAGAGTTGTCAGTTAGAACGACATCTTATGTGTAAACTAAACACATTTTATTTGGAATCACGTATATACAGCGTAATGTACATGAAGAGCTGGGGTTTCCATTTTTATTAAATTACATTTCAGGACAGAATTGCATTTTAAGTAAATAAAGACAGCTTGTGACCCCTGCCTCCATCCCCTTTGTGCCACTTTGGCAGTGCAAACAGGATAGAGAGCTGCCCTAGCATGGCAGCTGGGGTTCCCTGTTGATGGGGAATTGCCAGTTGCCCTATTGGGAGCTGGACTAGTATCCTGCTGAGCCCAGAATTGGGGAGGAGAAAAGAGGCGCCAGACCTGAGAAAAAACTATTAGAATTCACTCACCACACCACCACCTGACCCATCGTTCTGCCTTGTAAAGAAAGCATATAAGATTCATTATCCTGCTCTTATTAAACTCACTGGGAGCTTTGCCAAGGATTTCAACTGGAGCAGAATCAGCCTGAAAGCTTGCTCCATTGTCAGAGGGGCTAGGGGACCATTGTGAGAGCCCATAGAATTCCATGGTGCCCCGAGGCCAGGTTGTATGACTGAAAATGCTGATTACTTTGGCACATTTATTGTTTTCCATGGTGCTGCAGTGAAGGGATTGTACCAGTCTGGGAAAAAATTGTATTAAAGTACAGCATCTGGCATTTTTCTAAAAGGGCAATATCTAAATCTTTTTAACAGTAAACTGATTTATGAAGAATGTGTATTTTGGGTCATGTCCCTTCAAATTCAATAGTATGTCAGCCTGCTGTACTTCTGGATCACTGTTCCCTCTAACCTGTGTGCATGTGCACATGCACACGGGTTGTGAAACCCACACACACAAGAAAATGAAGTGCGCACAAAAAAATTCAACAGGGTTAATATTAGAGCACACAAAGAAAATTTTTGCACATGCAGCCTACCAGAAATTAGAGGGAACGTTGTTCCAGATATGTAGGTATTCAACAAACTTGAGGAAGGACTCAAGCTGGCAAAGCACTTAAGCAATCTACTTAGTTTTAAGCACATGTTTCAATGCTGATTTTAGAGTCTTGGGGCCTGCTCTTGCAAATGCTATTACAAATTGGTAAAGTTTAGCACATGCATAAAGGCCTAACTGCATAATCTGTAGCCATTCTGCTGTCTTCCCCTCCATTCCTTTCCCTTGTTTCTCTCACTTGTTATGGTTTGCCATATATTCATATAGTAAGATCTTTGGTAGCTTTGTGGTTGTGTAATATTATTATCATTAATATTCCCTCTCTTCCATTTCCAACCCCCCTGCTTACCTTAAACAATACATTTAACCATTATATGAAAACTATTGAAAATACTATATCTAAAAATCATAAAGCATTTTATACAAATATTGTAATAATAGTTGGTCAACACTCTTCCAGTGTGTGCAGCAACGAACAGCCTTTTTCAAAACCAGAACTTTTCTGGAAAATTGTTGACCATCACTGAAAGGTTCAATTTTTCCACAAAATTTTCAGATTTTTTTTATACTGGAATTTTTATTGAAATAATTGTTGTTTAATGATTTTTTTAACTGAAACCCAGATTTTAGTAAACAAAAAAAGTATAGAAATAGTCTCAGGAAATATGTCATGAAAATTTATACAAAACAGAAATGGAGACATTTTAAAATTTTGAAATATTTAATTAAATCCTATAAGTATTTTGAATTGTGATGCAGAGATCAGAGTTTAGTCCTTCTTAGTATAAAAATGTTAAATGAGAATCTTTTTTGTCGTGCAATTGCTAAAAATAGCAATTTCACAGTAAAATTTGGCATCTAATTAATTGGTTATGATGCTGTGGTTGATAATTTTGATATTAAAATATACCCTATACATCTGAAATACCTGATGTTTGCAAACTGGCCATTGCAGAGATGCAGTGAATTTTTTCCACACTCTCTTTCATGCCTCTTTCATAAGAATCTGCCTACTGTCTCTTGACTGTATAATTGCATGACAGAGTGGAATGGCTCGGAAAGTGTAATTTATATCTATAAAATGAAAAGTATGTATGCATTTTTAACCAAGAGAACAGATTGTGGACAGAGAATTCCTTTACTGTTTAACAAACTTTTAAGTGCATTATTCCTCTATCATGCCTACAGTATCTACCTAATGGCACCACAATGGATATGTACACTGTAAAATGTTTTTTTCATATGGGCTATATTTACCTGTTTTGCATAATACTGAAGAACAGTAGCTGGACTTGAACAATTTCAGCTTCAGCTAGTCTTATCCCTGGTCTACAGTGTAGCACGATTTCAGTGGCAATCAAAGGGAGATATGCAAGGTACTTAAAATACCTTGCATTGCCTACTGATTGTCTACTGTGTACTTCCTGCAGTGTCTTCAGTAGGCTGAGTTGGAGGGAAATGCCTTTCCTCCAACTCAGCACTAAACTTCTTGCTGGGGTGATCTTACTTGATCACCTTCCTGATCAGCTAAGCAAGTCTTCAGAAACCCACTCAATCAGTTGGGGAGACAGCAGCAAACTTGCTGCCATCAGTAAAGACATGCCCTAAGAATTTTTTATGCGTAGCAGAGCTTACAGCTTTGTTTATAAACAAAATTCTATTTTCTTTCTTTAGAAAAAGGGTGAATTCTGCTGTAAAACTGAACATAGAAACCCCTGCTATTTTTGGACTCTGTTTTTATGACATCCACATAAAAATGATCAACTTTCCTTAATGTGATATTGGAAAAATGATTGTAGTGTTGCTATTGAAGATGACTTATAGAAGGGCTAGTACTTCCCTATCATGTCTGTCGCTGGAGATTTATCTGCTACAACACCAAACTGGGTCTGGTCACACCTGGTCTGTGATCTAACGCTTTTATTGAGGCTGCCATCTTCTGGTCCAGATCCTCAGCTTTCACAGACTTACATGTATTTATTTATTTACTCTGTCTTTAGTCCTTATGGTTGCAAAGAGAACCTTAAAAAGGTTAAATGAGCACCCTGATGCTGTGATGGCTGAAATGCTAGCTCTCAGTCATGAACTGCCTCGGTCATCTCAATGGGCATCTCAGATGCCATAACAGTAACATGAATGCCTACATTGTTTACAATTTCACTGCTCACAAAAGTAAGTAAAGAGGGAGTGGCACAGCTGTGTGCAGTCTGCAGTAAGTAGTGCGTCATTTTGGTGCAAGACTGAACAGGCATTTGGGAGAGGCCACCATTTTGTTTCATAGTGTGAGCTGTGGAAGCAAAAGGCCTGAGGAGAGCTCTAGGCCTTGACAATGGGGGATTCAAAGCTCCTGACCAGCCAGTCTCACTTCTAGAGCAGCAAAAACCAGGCAGGTGCTGTGAGGAAGGGCAGACAACAAGTTCCCCACCTCTGACATCTGCAGCAGCTCCTTCCTGTGCTGGAAGCTGTAGACTTGACTGAAGCAAAGATCACTTCATTAGTTGCACTTGACTTTTAAGCTCTTCAGTACATCCATAAAACCTAGAAATATGTTTTAAAAATGAAAGTAGAAATTCCGATGTCAGACCGTAGGAGCTATTGCCTTAGGCACACGCCTGTGATGTCTTATACCCTCCACAACAGCATATCTATAGAGCCCTGCACAGCTTCAAATAGGCGGATCTGTATTTGATCTGCATCTGCAACAAATGGTCCGCGGCTATCCATGTTGTATCTGCAGATGTGGATATAATGCAGATAATCCGCGGATATCCACTTATTTGCAGGGCTCTAGCTCTTTGCAGGTAAAAATATGTGGACCTGTATTCGATCTGCATCCAAAAGAAATGGTCTGTGGATATCTGCATTTTATCTGCGGATGCGGATATCCGTGGATTTTCAGGGCTTTACATGTCTGTATCTCACTGAAAGGGAAAAACCCATGAGGAGCCATGCAGTGTGCCACACTGTGTGCCTGATCCATAGAGGATGTAAGTCTGTTATAGCAGATGGTATTATTGGCCTACACTGGATAGGCTACACTGAATAGAATTCTCTGGTGTTTGTAGAGTGTGTCTGCATTTTCAGTATGCTGCACTCAGGCAGAATGGCAAGCTCTTTAGCTCAAAGCTGTAGAGACTTACCTTTTGGTCACTGAAAGTTCCGGGTTCAATCTTTGGCATTAGCCAGTGTGGGGACTGTCATACAAGCCTAGTATGTCTGATCTTTTTTTTTTTTGAACATTTCCACAATCTGCTATGAATTACATTTCATTTTGGCATCTCAGATGGGTGGGTGGCTTATAGGCTGTACTAGGATGAGTGTCACCACTGCTTTTTCCCGTTAGAGCCCTGATTTGTCATCTGGCACATCTCTTCTGTAGGGTGAGGATAATAAAGCAGCTGCAGCAGGATGGGTTACATATATGTTCTGTACTGAACAGCACTTTCTGTAGCTGATGACTTTTTCTGTGTAGTGCACTCTTAAACGGAGGGAAGTCTTCCTCCCTGCTGCAGATGGGCTACTGACATTGTGTTCTCAGGAGACTGCTGCATTATGTACAGAGGAGACACACATATAGTGCACCCACAGAGACATTATCTGTGTTGTTTCTTGCTATATTCTATAATCTAAAATGTCAGTTTAGGCTAAAAGTACTTCTGTTGTTGTGCTTATCTGTATGGAAACAACATAAACAATTACCTGCAGACAAGTTAGAACTGCAAGGTGGTGATCTGTCCAGGAAAAGATAGCAAGCATTTAGATTTGTGCAGAAATAATGAAAGAAGAACCAAATGTGTTGAGTTAAAAATACATTATAAAACAAGGAGCAACAGGAGCTATTTCAGACATGACTATATTTATCACAAGTTGAGATATGATGGGAAAATGCCTGACTTTCAGCTTTTACAACAATACCACTGATAGATATGTAGATCACCCTGTCTCTCAGAATGGTACAACACCACTGTCACTTTTATTCTAAAAGAATTATGTTACTCTGTGTATGAAAAATGCATTCTTGAACCAGTCTGAATTAGTTTTTAATGTACTGTGACCTCGAATTGCCCTAGGATATTAATGCTAAATGATTACTTCTGAATGCTTTTTGAATAGCTGCATAGAGCAATTAAATGTGTCATACATCACACATGACACAGTTAAATGCCTCTTCTGGTCAAGGAACCTAAACAGTTCTTTCAAATGACAATAATTTCATATTACTGAAGATTTAAAAAAAGTCACTTGTTACTATTAAAATAAGCATAAGTTGGAGTAGGTGATAACCTTTGCCTGGGGTTGATCAAATTGAAATGAAATTTTATGGTTCTCTAAAAGATGGCTATTTTTATGGCTCTCTAAAAGACGATTTCTGATCACTGCAAAACCAGTGTCCCATCACACTACATTGTCATTGTAGAAAAAGGGAATAACACTAATAAATCTTATTGAATGACAAGATGTCAAAAATTGTGAAATAAAACAATAAAAATATGGTTCATAAAGCTGGGGTAGAATGTAGACCATGCTGTTATGTACATTATTCTATATAATAACTGATTTTAGAGTGTGAAAACCTCATAAATCTAACCCATTGTAACTCTTAGCAAATTAGTAGAGCTCAAAAATATGAACATTAGGTTTTGGATGACTCAGTCAACTGGTAATGGGACAAAGAAGACCTTTTACTCTTAGGTCACTGATTTGAATCTCATCCAGTTTTGTTGTGTCTAAAAGCTTTTGCCACCTGATAAGTTTTGTGTATTGCTTAGCAAATGTTGGTGAGTTTGGTCCTGTTTATAGTGAACATCATCACTGTTATACTATTAAACAGGCAAAAAGAATGAACTTAAATATTTTGATTTGTTATTACTAAAGAATTAACTATAATCACGGTATTATTTTCTTCCTGTTAAATTTCTTATGCCATATTGATCACCATGATATCTGAGTGTCATTAGTCAATAAAATATTAGAAACCACTGCTAACCACATTTACTAAGATAGTGCCATTTCTAAGCTAACCTGGTGTCTAAAGCACTGGAATATAAGAGACAAAAACATCAGCCTCAGTGACAACTCCTAAACATGTCCTCTAAGAATGGTAGTTAATCAGAAGAAATGGGTACAAATGCTGTATAGCTTTGTTCCAGAGTTCCAGTTTCTGCTGTTTGCTTTGCTCGTGCATAGGAGTGCGACAGATTCTGTAGTGACATCTAGTGGCTGGCAGTTGGCTTAAAAAATGGCATAAAAGATAAAGTCGACATAAATCAGTGCAGATTTTGAAATAGTTCCAAAGAGGCAGCCATATTAGTCTAGGTCAGCAAAATAAACAAGGAGTCTTGTGGCTTTTTTAAAGACTAATAAATTTATTTATTTCATGAGGTTTCATGGGAGAAAATCCCATTTTGTCAGATGCTTTGAAGATTAGGGAACTTACAGAATGGGAGGAAATAAATTCAGGGAAGTGTAAGCCATGGGATCAGGTCACCCTTCATCCCATGATAAAGTGGGATTTTCTCCCATGAAAGCTCATGCAATAAATAAATTAGTCTTTAAAAGTGCCACAGGATTCTTTGTTTGATTTTGAAATAGTTGGCTTTGCGAACTCAAGTTCTGGCATTTTAAGCAGTTGGAAGTTGGGTGCAGATAGTTGAAGAGAAATATCAGAAAGGCAGATCATAGATCTCTAAGGGTATGTCCACACGAGTCTTTTATTTCTAAACAACGCTGGTTGTTTTGAAATAAAAAACTGAATGTCCACACAACGTTTTCTTATTTCAAAATGACAGGCTCTGTCATTTCAAAAAACGAGCCGTCATTTTGAAACAGCTTAAACCCCATTCGTTTCGAAATGGCTGTTATTTTGAAATGGTTATTTCAAAATAAGGCCGTTTGGACATGTTGTTTCGAAACAACACCATTGTTTCAAAACAACTGTTTTGAAACAACATGTCCAAACGGCCTTATTTTGAAATAACCATTTCGAAATAACAGCTGTTTCGAAAGCAGGCTTTCCCTTAATTCGAATTAACGTTTTCTTAATTCGAATGAACTTATTTCGAAATAATGATGTATGTGTGGACATAGCCTAAGAGAGGTCCCATTTCTTTCTCAGAATTGCTTACCCACCAGTAAAGGCCCATCCTCCAGCCTAAGAAGAGGAGGTGCTGAGCCTAGGATAGAACTAATTACAGGGGGCATCTAATGAAAAAACAAGAACAAATGTGAAGGTAAAAGGGCCAAAAGTAGGGAGGCTGAAGCAGACACTGAACAGAGAACCCTGGACAGCATCCAATGCTTTTCAGATTGTCTTGGAAGCCAGTTGACATGGCCCAGAGAAATGATCCCCAGATACACTAATGAACAGAGAAATGGAAACAGTCACAGAACACTCTCTCAGTCAATGTCCTCTCCCTGGTGTTATAGATGGCCACTTTTGCTGGCACTAGGAGGAGGTGGATGAGGTGCTTTTGTGACTTAGTGGGGCCATGGCTGGGGTGCGAGGATGTCAGACGCTTTGGGGAGAAGTGCAACCAGAATCTTACAAGAAAGTTCTAGAGGAGCTCAAAAAGAGGCTGCTACCTGGCATACTTTGGATAGCTATTTGCAGGGTCTCTCTCATGGTGCAGAAGGAGCAGGTGTCGGGGAGAGGAGCAAACTGTGCCAGGTATATGCTTGTGCTCATGGCTCCATGAAGGAGTCACTTACTGATATCTTTGGCACACTGTGGAACCAGGGTGGAATAGAGACTGATTCACTTGGGTTCTTCATCAGGGTCATAACTAGGGAAGGGTGACAGGGGCAAAGTCCCAGGCACTCCATTTTAGCAGGCACTGGAGCCAGGGCCCCTCCACCCTGCTCCCTGCACTGGGAAGGGGAGTGGGGCTGGCCAGCCTGAGATTCTGCCCTGATCTGCCCCCAGGGACGGGGTGAGTCAGTCCACAGGCCAGCTCTCCCAGTTTCACTCTGCCTGTGGGCCAGCCACTCTGTCGCCAGGGGTGGGCTCACAAGGAGGGGGTGGGGAGTGACAGGGCTGACTGCCATGTGAGTGGTATGGGCTCTGGCATGGCCAAAAGCTGCATTGGAAGCCATGCCATGTCTGGCAGTCAGCTCCACCTCTATCTGGGGCTGACTAGCTAGGCTGCAGCTGGCCTCTGGCCCCAGCCGGCCCCTCCCCCCCAGCACTGGCCCACTGGTGGGGTTGGAGGCCTTCCAGTGGGAGGAGGGGTCACCGGTGGGGAGGCCCAGGTGGTCTGTGGCCCATTATCTGGCACTGGCGGCAGGGGCTGGGTCCAGCTCTTTGCTACCACTGGAGTGGGCCCCAGGCTAGATCAGGCTTCAGGTTGGAGGAGGGTGTTCTTGGGGCTGCTTGCCCCATCTGCCAAAATGTTTACTTCTGATACTGTTCCTCATCATCAACAATTGGTGAAAAGTGTCACCACTTAGTGTCAGGTGAGGACACAAGGGTGAGGAAATGGACAGCATGCATCATGACTGTGTACAGATGTGCCCTTGGTGCATTTTGGAAACAAACTGTTTCACGTCCAGCTCGAGGTACATAGAAGGGACAACTGGGGAGACTCTCAGGGCTGAGCCCCAAGGAAAAGGTCCAGAAGGCTATGGGTGAGGTGGAGTGCCCTCCTGCAGTCCAGGCTAGGTAAACCTGGCACAGGTATCACCAGGTGTCCCCCAAAGAATTATGCACCTGGTACTGGGCCCCCTGATAGGCCAACAGGAAGGACCCCTCAATTATCTTACTGCCACCAGCGCCTGCAGGAGTTGTACCTCCTGGCAGAATGAGATAATGTGGTGGAGTACAGGATCCTTACAGCCTGGTGGAAGGGTCTGATCATGGACAGGGTTTTGTCAAGGTGGGAAGGAGAGGGAGAAGGGTGACATTGGGGAGGAAGGGCTGGACTGAGGTGAAAAGCATCCATATATCCAGATCCTTCAAAGCCTCAAGGAAAGTAAATGCCCCCAACACAAGGCCCTTCTTCACTGCCTTCTGGGCAGTGATCTGAGATGCCAGGAAGAAAACAGTCTTTCTGAGGCTGCCACCTGGGCTCTGGGCTCCACCATCTATACCAGTGCCTGCATTTAGGCTTCTATGTGGGATGAAGTAGGTACAGGAGGCAAAGAACCCCATGCTTCCTGGTTAGGAGGGAAAGGGGCCCTGGGATCCAGGGCTGGTGCTGCAGGAGGTGGCTGAGGCAGACAGCAAGGGGGTGAGTGGAGGGGTCACAGCCAACTGGGCATATGCCCTGGGGGATGGCTGCCACAGAGCTGATGGAGGGAATAGTAGGAGAGAGAGATGGGGGAGGGGCACTGCTACTGGATTTTTTGACTTCTAGGTGGGGCTTTGTCCTTCTGTCTCATCCAACTCTTCTTACTGGCCAAGGGAGCACCCCGTGAAATAGGGTGGTACAGAAGCAATGGCAACAGTATACTCCCTGAAGTCCCTAGCTATGCCCGCTACTGCTGGACCCCAGTAGGGGTGATAGCAGGTTACTCAGCAGCAGTGGAGACACAGGTGTGGGCCAAGGGTGGGAAGGGACAGAAGCATTCAAAGGGATCTCTTTTCTAAAAGGGGAGAACAGGTGTGGGGAAGAGGGATAGGCAAGAAGAAGGGCAGGGAAATCCTTTCTCCTAGGCAGCAAGTAGGGGTGGAGGGTGCTGACAGAAAGGAGCACAAGGTGCTTTGGGCTACATTAGTGTGATTAGGGTTGCCATAGTAACTGATGAGGGGAGTGTCTTACTTGTTAGGAAACCTGTCTGGATTTAGATCTGCTATAATAAAGCCACAGTAATGAGCTTCTGGGAATGTTTATTTCTATAATTCTTTAAATACAAGATCCTACATAATACTTGACAAGGAGATGGTGATCTAAGATGACTCCTGGCAACACAGAAAATCCTGAAGTCAATGAAAGAATGAACTTTCTTTCTTTACTGTTTATATGTCTGTGCAGATAGAAATTTGAGTTGTTTGTCTGAGGGGGGCTGAGCCACTCATTTATAGCTATATGCTGAAATCCAATCTACTTTTTTGGTGAAGGCAGCAGAGGGGAGATGATCAACCAGAAGAGACACCACAGCTGCACTCACTGGTGCTCCCGGGAGCTATGATGAATTCTTAGACACATGGGATACTTATACCACGTGCTTCCAGAATTTTGTGCTAGTGAATGATATAAACAATGAAAAGAAAGTGCCTGTCTTCCTAACTGTTATAGGAGCTATGCCCTATAGTCTGCTGTGTAATTTGTTTTATCCTGAGAAACCAGAAATGAGATCTGCCAATGATCTAGTGGGAATTCTGTGAGCACATTTTCCCCAAAAAGCACTGGTAATAGCAGAGAGCTATCAGTTCCACCACAGAAATCAAGGTGAAATCAAAGTTCCCTCCCTTTCTACGTTCAAATGAGAGTTGGGGAGTAGGTGGTAGCATGACGTTGGTCCCCTCTCGTGCATTTTAGTGGGGTAATGTGTGCCCCCTAACCAATGTTAAAGAATGAACAACTGTGCAGCAAGCAGCCTCATGAGAAGTAGTGCTGTTTGAGACACCATCTCACCTAGAGCTCTCTTTATGTTTATTTAAACATTTAACTTTGTTTGCTAAAACTGGGGTTCACTTTGCAGTTTCAGGTTTTACTTCTGGACACCTGTACTGATATTGAACCTGCTGCTTTATTTCAGTGTGAAGGGAAAACCATAAAATGCTACAGCTTCAATGTTCTAAGTGAACTCAGGAAGTGGAAAGCTTTGTCAAGGCTCTAGACAACCACAGGCAAAAGGGAAGACTGAGAAAAAGGAGGAAGTGGTCCTTTTTTGAGAGGACCAGTGGTAAATGAATGATAATCATTGTCAGCTTCAGGCTGGAGCCTTGACTTTCTGTTTTGGTAGACAGTAGACAAGTTCACATTAACTGACAAATTCCAGAAGCTTCTTTTCTCAGAACTCTAGAAATTATGGAAGAGAGCCAGGCTGCACCTACTATAATGGCAGTGTTGAAACAAAATAATCTTTTTGCATTCACATTCAGGTGTAAACTAGGAAGTACATAGGATATGTCTACACTAGGGGTTTAAGTCGACATAAGCAAATCCAGGGCTGTATTTAGAATTTGTTAAGTTGAATTAAGCATTTGCTTCAGTTGACCTAATAACTCCTGCCCTGTAAGTCAACTTAAGCTTAAGCCCTCTCCGTGGGTGTTGGGGGGCTGGCAGCCAGTTCCTGCTGCCTGCAGAGAGGGGCTGGGGGCGCCTAGCCCCTCTCTGCGAGTGGTGGGGGCCAGCAGTCAGTTCCCACAGTCTTCAGAGAGCATCTGGCGTCTCTCAGCCCCTCTCCACAGGTGGCAGGAGCCAGCTCCAAGCCCCCACCTACTTCCCCAAGGGGCTGTGAACCAGATTGGGCTCCAAGCCCCTTGCCATGGGTGGCAGGAGCCAGTTCCCAGCCCTGCAGCCTGCAGCAGGGAGCTGGGAGCCGGATTCAGCCCCCAGCCACTTACCCATGGCCACCAGAGCTGGAGTACACTGCAGGAGCCTGATTGGACTAGGACTGGGGACGGGGCAGGGGGCAGGGTGGCCCTGGCTATGTTTGCACTGTGTCCAGTGCAGACATACCCTGAAGTTGACTTAAGAAGAGTGACTTAAAGTCAACCTTAGTAAGTTGACTTCCAAGGCCACCCCCCCCCCCATTGTAGAGATAACCATAGAGAGTAGTCAAACAAAGGCATAGAGGTCTACATGACTGAGCTGATGGATGGGTATTTTTACATCTTGAGTTCTAATTTTTTATTTCCCACTGATTTCTTCTGTAGTCTTTGACAAACAAATCATTTCACCTTTCTTGCTCAGTTTCTTCATCTATAAAATGAAGCTTATATCACCCTATCTCATATAGGTGTGTGGAGAATACTTACTTAAAGAGATTCATTCTGTTTTCAGTTACACAGTTCTAATTAAGGCATGAGTTATGTTGGTGTAAAACTGCTGAGATCTGAATCAAGGCTAGTGCTTGTAAATGATTAAATAAATACCATGTATAATAATAAGCAGTACAGATTCAGCTGTCCCCTTCATTCCATGTAATTCAGAGAAATCTGAGTAGAATTACTCTGGATATATATGAGTGCAATGAAGATCAGAATTGTAGCCACCACAGAAATGCAGTCACTTCTAAGATGGATTCTTTAGATATTTAACAATATGTAACAACATAAGATTGTTGTGAAAAGTGAAGATACCTTTGAAATTGAAACCACAGAATAATTTTAGTTTTTAGAGGCAGGGTACAGTTGTGTAGCTATATTTTGCCATAGTGAGGTGGTAAAAATGGGTGGGCCAAGTTCTATTCAGTTATGTCAATGTAAATCCAGAGTAATGCCACAGAAGTCAGTAGAATTAATCTGGTTTTAACTGGTCAGTAAGAGAGTGGAACTTGTTCCAATAATTCAACATTAACTTTGCATTTTCTTATTTTGGCACTTTTAAATCATAGCTGTGATATATAGTAATCTTGTTTATTTTTTTGTGTTTAAAGTAAATATAATCCCCTCTTAAATCTCCGTTTTTCAAGATCACAGAAATTTAGTTTAACACTGTTTTCAACCTCCTGTTTATATTTTAGTGCTAGTGTTGATCTGAGTGTCCCTTCCTATATCAGCTTTATCATTTAAACTATTTTAACTTTATTATAACTCTACCCTGGGGACCTGAACTGAACACATAATTCTAAATTTCCTGCCAGAGTCTTGCATAGTAAAAGAACAATGGGTGAATGTTGTTAATTTTAAATGCAAAATTATAAATCAATTACAGTGATGGCAAAAGCCTTTCATGACATGCCACAATTTACTTTCAAAGACATTTAAACCTATTGCATATGCTCAACAATCTGTAATAAATTATGATTTTTTCTCCTGAAATGAAACTATAATTATGACAGTGGAATTCTTGTTCTGGGAAATAAGGTGGCATTTAATTCCTTGAGAACAAATGACGTTCACAAAGGAACAGTTAATTATTCTCAGCTGAAAAAAAAAAGAGAGAGAGAGAAAAAATATGAAAGAAAACATGGTAGCACTGAAGTGTCTATTAATGAATCTTTAAATAAGGTTGAACTGCAGTTGAACTTTGCTTGGTGTCCATGTGAACAAATGACATCATTTATAAACCTAGGACTTCCCATAAACTCCAAAACACTTTGATAATGGGAGTATAATGAAGGGACATGTGCCCAGAAAACTTATACGGTTGAAATGACAGTGAAAGTTTTCTCTAATCATCATTCAATAAAAAATAAAGCAGCCCGACACCAACCAGATGGGCCATCACAAATATCTGAATAAGTCCTGCAATTTAGGGATTGTGCTAGAACAGAACTATCAGACAATTAGTCCTAATAGTTCTTAATGCCTTCGGATGTCATTGCAATAGAATTGATTATTTTGAAGCCTTTTAGTATTATTTTGAAAACAAAAGGGGATGCTGACTAAGTAGGGCCTCATCCTACAGACACCTGTACATATTGTCAACTTTAATAGCATGTATAATTCCTCTTGTGCTCAAGGAACTGTTCACAGTAAAGTATATGCATAAATATATTGATCATGCCATTTGCTTTAAGATATTTCACTTGTAACTGACCAAAGCACAATTGACTTTATTAACACAGGCTCTGTTGCACTTTCCTGCTAATCTTGACATTTTTCAGATGGACTTTTAGCAGTTTCCTATTAAAGATGTCACTCTTCCTAACTTGTGTTTCTTTCTTGGGAGGAATAGGTGCTAAGGGATGGAGAAATGGAATTCTCCATTTTAATTCTAATTATAGGTTGTGATTTGATTGATTTGGGGGCTCTCTGAAATGTAGTAGGATCAACACAAGTACATGTAAAACCAAGCATAATACACTTGGTTAAATTAACATTAAATAAAAATGATTGGATTAATTGCTATTACATTTTATCTTCAGTGCACATGTGCTGTTGGCAGAAGTTCAGAGTTTCAAATTATTTTTGCGTTGCACCTTTCTAGAATATATGTTTGTGTATAATCAGTCAGTAGGCTGGCATGGTATATTTCATATTGTATCACTTTCTTGTTGCTTATGAATAGGAAATAAAGTCAATAAACCTGCTCACTATTTGTATGACTGAAAGCAATAATAAGCAATGAAAGCTAAACATTCTATAAGGCTTCCACCACAAAAATGTGCACAAGGAAAACCCTGTTGACTTATAATAGGGTAAGGATTTTGTTAACAGTACACTTAAAATAAAATATATCTGTATATTTTTCATTTTGTCACCTTTATCTAGTTCAATCCCTTGGCAGAATGGCATAACAAAACAGTGCTAGACCCATGTGGAAAATCTTCAAATTGGGTAATTCATTTTATTTGTCCACTTAGTTCAGATAGCAGACGGAAGATTTATTATGTAATGTAAAACATTAGCTGGCAGGTAAAAGTAATCCTGTTAATGAACATGATTAGAACAGCAGCTGGAATGGAGAAAATGCAGTGTTTGCAATATCCATGGAATTAATAGACCTTAAAATATTCAGAGAATCAATTAAAATACATCTTCAGGATTCAGAGGTGAATGTACATGTGTTTAATTTGAAAGTGAGTAATAGGAAATTAAAATACATAGCATCTTCAACAAGAAAGCTGTAAGTTCAGAATGTCTCTTCATGACCTAAATGCTGGGTTCAGCCAAGAGCTGTTGCTTAGCACAGAAGCCAAGTATTTCATTGTGTTCTTTAACTGGCAGTGCCATGATAGACAATTATAACTAGACCTCTAGATATTCCTGAAGTTCCTCTTCCTTTTTTGCCTTTCTTTACTATATGTCCCCATTGCCAAATGAGTGGTAGAACAGTTTACTGTCTATATTTATAGGCTTAGGCTGTTACTTATGGGTCTAATCCTGTTTCCACTGAAATCAATTGCTTTTTCATCATTTATTTCAAATGCATTAGGAATGAGAATCCTTTACTGGAGAGGAGTCAAAATCAAACCGCTGAATCTGAATCTTTCAGCTTTCATGAAGCAGGGTGTTCACATTTGAATTCCTGGACATAAACTTGTATGTGTGGAGTTGGTTAAGGTTGGAAGCAAAAAAACCAGAAGGGGCCTGATTTTTTGTAGTTCTGCTTTGAATGTGGCCTGTAACTCCTGAAATCAGCAGATCTTGCAAAATTTCTGTCAGCCGGACTCAGGAGGTCACGGGAACAGCTCGTAAGATTTTGATGCTATTGAATCTACACCTAAACTCCAACCTAAGCTGGATGTGGATCCAATCATATCTCCTCAGTTGGCTTCTATTTACCTTACCTGATCAGGTTCTAGGAAGGTGTAGGCTGCTGGAACCAACCTGAATATTTCCATGCATTAATATGTAGAGCCCTGCAAATATGCGGATATCCGCATTGTATCTGCACCCGCAGATACAACATGGATATCTGTGGACCATTTCTTGTGGATGCAGATTGGATATAGGTCCACATATTTTTATCTTCACAGAACTAGAGCCCTGCAAATACGCAGATATCTGTGGATATCTGAATTATATCCGCATCCGCAGATACAACACGTATATTCACGGACCATTTCTTGCAGATGCAGATCAGATACGGATCCACGTATTTGTATCTGCGCAGGCTCTATTAACATGGCAATGGTAAACCCAAGTAACCTTGCATAGCTACCGCTGAGCCCTCTGTAGAACAGGTGTAGAACTTTTTCCACACTCCTCTTCCCAAAAAAAGAAAGATATTTACTTTTGCTTTTAGGAGTCTTCAGGTCTTTCTTAGGTTCTAATGAACTCACTATACTACAGATATTGCACAGCCCTAGCCCCTTTGCCTCTCTAAAAACCAGAGAGACATGAAACTTTAGATGCTCTGGCTAGCTGAGCATGTTCTTGTGGTGTTACAGTTATTCAAAATGTGTTGTATCTTGGGGTGACCATACTGTTTTCCTTTGCTTTCCAGAAGGTGGATATTCCTGTACAACTATGTATAATGTTTTCCCAGACAATCTGATGTAGCTTCTGACTAGATACAATGACAGAGGTATTTACACTGATTTCAATGCTACTGACACTGCTCATTGCATATGTTAGTATTTATTCATATACCTGAGAAACAGGAAACTGGTCTGTACTGATCTTTCTCGTATGATTGTAGTTCAAATTATGAATTACTGTATTTAGAACTGGAACAATCTAGATAAACCAGTGCATGCCTCTCTTAAAAGTGAATTTATTGCTTTGGAAAGAAGTCAGACTGGAAGCCAACATCTTTTGTGGAGTGACACAGATGTCTAACATGGGCAGCAAAACTGTAAGTGCCCCCATGCCAGCCTGCCTCAGTCCTCACCCAGAGGCACCATCTCTAGCAGTGAGAACACAGGGAAAAATTGCTTGCCCTTCCACACTTACTCATCTATAGACCTTGGAATATAGCCTCCTCAGCTTGAGATGTGCCAGAATTTTTTAAAAAACCTGAATAGATCATTGTTTTTTGTCAGGACCTGGCAAAGCTGCCATGAATTTAGAATGATTGTCTTCCATGTCAATATGAGCTGTGATTCTTTTTATTCATGGAATTTTGGATTTGAGATTTTTGCACATAATATAGACTTCATAAATTAATCCAGACAAGTGTGATTAATGGTTAACTGAACAGTTCAAGATGGGAAAAAATATAAAATAAAAGGCATTAAAAAAGAGTAAATGGCTTCATAAGAAACTTAGATTTTAGTTATGGTAAGCTCTGCATATTCTCAAAAGAAGTGATCACTCAGATGAACATTAACTACTCTGTTGTTTCCCAGTCCACTAAGTGCTAAATCCATACTGATCACAATATGTTCTAATGGTTATGATATAACTCCTTCACATAATGAGCTGAAGTTGATATTTAGAAAGTGAGTCTGTCGCATTGATTTGTAACTAAATCCTCTTCAAATGAAGGAATTCTTACAGGAGCTCCATGAAAAAAGCCAATATTTAGGAATCATGTCCAGTGTCACATATATTTAGCATGTACTTGTCTATGGAGGTTCTTTTAGAATTTCCTGAAGGATGAAAAAGACAAAACTATACAAATAATAAGGGTAATTTCAGCCATGATAAAAAAGGAGACAGATTTGAAGACAATCTGAGGTTACATACCATTAAAAATACACTTTTGAAGTTTACATATCATTTAAAAATACAAAAAGAGAAGCTACTTTATATTACATTTTAAGAATATCTTTGTGGTGCTTGGTATAATACAGCATAATATCTACCTTCTGCCAAAATGTAATGTGTTTTTTTTAAAAAGCTAAGAGGCTGTTTGTCACTTATAAGTAAAAGTGTTTTTGCTATTTAGAGCATGACTTGCTCAGTCAAATAGCTAGTTTAAAAGAATCTAAAAATCTAAGATACTACTCCAATAATGTGCCAGAAATGTAGTACAGTATTTAAACATAATTTACTCCCCAGCGAAACCACTGTTTTGTTACCTTTCTGTGAAAGAAACTGCTGGGGCCAAGACCAATTGCAGTCCTTGAGTTACATAAGTGTCTCCATGAAAACTTCTTCCAGTAGCATCTGAATTCCTTATGTGGGTGGGAGGAGCCACAGCCATCCCCATTCCCATGCCCAGAATGGGCTCTTTGGTAGATAAGCAGAGACTTAAGTGATGAGCGCAGTATAAGAAGCTATAAAGAGGGCAAGTTAGGTCTTGATAAAGGCATTGTGGTGGCTGCAGTCCAGTTGTACTTTAGGAGATATTGTGGCTACCGAAGGCAGGATGCCTTCAGGAATTCTTTAAAGGCACAATATAGAAATTTAATTCTCAGCCTGTAGATGCTTGATAAATTTTTGTGGTGCATATACATCATCATTTGCCTTTCTGAAGATTCTGCTTTTATCAGAAAACACTGCAGTTTGTGTCAGGTATGAGAACATACTATTGGGGTTGGGACTGGATTTTTGACTTTTGCTCTTAACCTTGTCCTCCTCACTGTCCACTTCTAAACCAAGTGCAGAAATGTAAAAGTGAATAATTTGGTTTACAGCCACACTCCCTGTATTTTAAAAATAAGATAAAAATGTACTCACTATACAATTGCATGTTGAAGCCTGGCTAGGTTGTGATAGTTTCAGATTAACATGGCCCATGATCTTTTGAGAATATTCAATGTGCCAAAATTATTTCATGGATGCTTTAATGCCTGTCTATGCTAGAGGAATTTGACATGTTAAACAGTGTCTGGAAGTCTAGCTTGCCTCTAACACATCTTGCATCCTGGTTGTGCTAGCTAGACACTGAAGCTGGAGGAAAAACAGAATTAAAAAAAAAAGACTTTTACAGCAAAGGTGTGACATTAGTGAATGTTTGTTAACTATAATGATAGCATTCTCGGCATCTGGCTGGCAATTTGGCATGATCAGATTTCTCTTTCAGTTCCAGTTCTGTTACTGTATTGGCTTGTAGATTTGAAAATGCTCAGCTCACGCTCTGTTCAGCTTCAAGGCTTAGTCTTATTGTTTTTAAACCTGTATTTTGCAGTATGCTAATCATGTCTTTTAATGTGTTTTAACAATTATAGTTTAGTTATTCAGAGGGGGGAGGGCAAAACTGAGTAGAACACCTGTTTTCATGCAATTAAAGCCCTACATCATCAAATGGGTAAAATACAGCTTGAAAACTCTGCTTCATGGAATTTCCAGTGATTGCTGGACCAAAGGGGCTGTAAGTAGTTAGTCCCTGGGAAATACATTGGTATTGGTGGAAACAGAGTGATCTGAACTAGCACCCAGGTGCAATGTAAGGCAGATGATCACTGATTCTGAAGAAGCATAAAGGAATTGCAGAGACAGGTGCTGTGGGTTCTGAAACACATCTGTACATTAAGTCAGAATGATGTAAAGCTGCTGGTGCACTGCAGTGGCTCTAAACAGTGGCAATTGCGTGATGTTATTTGTAAAAGTGTTATAAATGTCACAGTTTTCTCTTTGCGCTAGGGTTTCTGAGTGCAAGTTACTAATTTGGTATATATCAAATACAACACAACTCTGCTCAAAGCAAACAAAGATCTCCATTTATCTCTATAGTCTGTCATGACCCACAGATCTTAAACCAAGGCCTAGAGGGTTCATGGAAGAATATGGACTTAAACCTCCATCTGGTAGCCTGTTGGCAATAACACACCTAGGCCCACACAGCCTAGCCCTAGTAGAAGGTTCCATCCAAGAGGTCCAGTTGGTAGACCCTCCAGAGCAGCTGACTGCCTTGAAGGCCCTACTCAAGCAGGAAGAGGAAGCTGTTCGAGCAATTGGACTTCACTCTACTTTGAGCTGTTTGTCTTGTGCTTTCTGCTCCCCAAGTTTAATTTACTCAAATCCAATTTAGCTTGACTCCCAGCAACTGACTTATGCTTCCTGACCTGTCAGTATCCCCACCCGGTCAACTCTTGATTCCTGTCTTGTGTGACGGCAGACTCTGGCTCTGATTGCTAAGCCTGTCTGCCCTCAAAGTTGCCATGAAATTATCTGTATATTCTCTTCTAGCAAGCAACAATTTCTAGTGCTGTACAGTCCAGATTGGTGTTTTCTTACAAAAATCTCCTCGCAACATTTGGGGAGAATTACGCTTAGGACATGTCAGAGAGTGAGATTCATTCCAATACACAGTGCCTGCACAAAGCCGAGGGGACTTATATCAGCTCTGACTTAGACAGGGCTGATCAAGACCTTGGGGGCCCAGTGCTGCCCACACTTGTGGCCCTTCCCACCATCACAGTGGCACCCAGCCTGGGGGTGGGGTGGCCTGGCCCCCTGGGGCGATCCAGGGCTCCAAAGCCTACCTGGTGCTGGGGGGCAGGGGCAGAGCCTGCAGCCCAGCTGGTGCTGTGAGAAGGTCTGGGCCTGAGTGGGGTCTGGGTCCCATGGCCCAGTTGGCAGTGTGGAGGGGAGGGGATGCAGCCCAGCTGGCACTATGGGGCATTCAGGACCTGTAGCCCAGCTGGTTCTGGGCCCAGTGGTGCTGCAGAGGGGGCAGGGTCTGGGACCCATGGCCTGATGCTGCTGCGAGGGGTTGGAGGGAGAGCAGACCAGCCAGCCTGGGGGCAGAGCAGGCTGACTGATGGTGGGCAGTGGCAGCAGTGTGTCACTTGGCCTGGGGCTGGATTTTGGCAGGGTGGCAGTGCCCCCCTTTAGGGCGGGACCTGGAGGTGCAGCCCTTAAAGTCCTTGCCTTAATTCACTCCTGGACTTAGAGCGTATTTGGGACTGATGTACGGCATGTTGCCCCTGTGGGCACTTGGTACTGGTTTGAATTTTGCTGTCAGTACTCACATAGGAAACCTCCCATTAATGTCTTTAGGTGACATTTCAGAGAAGAGGTTGAGAAGGAACTTTCCTAAGGTGAGCCCTTGGGAAATAAGTGTCACGTGGGTCTGTGCGACAGTACCCTGATGTGCTGATAACACATTGGACATTGATGTTTTAGTGACACCTTTGAGTCTTGGCTTTGGCTTCTTGATTGTAACTACACTGCATTACTTCAGAACTCCATGACAGAGACGATCTGGTGGGGATTTTCAGAGGCTCTTAGCAGCCCTTTGTTAAAATTTTGCTGCTAAACTGATATGCTTGGGATGCCTTCCCTGCCTCTTGACAGAGTTCAACCATTCCCTGGCTACTATCAATCATTTTTGGAAAAGATGGTTTGTCCTTTGTGGCTTATAAAGTATTTTTGAAGAGCAAATTTTGTGCCTTTCCTTTGGAGTACCTTGCACAAAGTGTCAGGTGTCTGCCAAAACCAGCCTTGGGTTGATAATTCTGCATCCCCCAGGTCTTCACTTCCTCTTCAAATGACACAAGTCAAATAGTGTGTTATGGTCTCACTGTACTCAGCATTTTTTTTTGGTAACAAAACACAGTATAAACTCTTAAAGTGAAGCACACTCCATATAAACTTATTGACTTGAATGACCTTGCTTCCTTCTTTAGTTATGGTTTTGTTTAAAAAGAAACACCACTCCTTCATCTTTCTTCTCTGTCAGCAGATATATACCTGGATCCTCATAGACTTGGTAGGAGCCATTTTTAAGCAGAACATGAAGTTTCACTGGATGTATGATGCTCTTTAAATTTGATGTCAGGATGGTATCCCCATCAGGCCTCCCTTAAATTGTGATGTACTCAAATTGTTTTGCAGTTTCCTGTTGCACTGATTATGATTATTACATCATTGTATTGTAGCAATGCTGAGGTGCCTGGCCCCATTGTGTTGGCTGTTATACAAATATAGAGCAAAGAGACAATACCTGCTGCAGAGCTTACAACATAAGTAGAAATCAAGAGACAACCAATGGCTACAACAGATGGATGAAGGAGCACAAGTTAACAGTAAGTTGATACTGGGCACCATTATAAACAGTGGTCACAGCACAGCAGCTGACTAGTTACTGTTTAGTTGGTGTTTTTGTTTTCTTTTTTTTCCCTCCGTGTTTGTAGGCATCAGGTCAAAGAGCATTGTAAGGAGGGGTTGGAAGACAAAGTGATAGCATTGTTAACACTCGGCTTTTGTTATAGTGTACTGTGTGTCTGGGTAGGCTACTTTGGAAGCATTAAGGTGGGGAAAGAGAAACTAACGAGATTTAAAAAGATCTTTCATCTTTACTACTGGACAGATTTAGTAATCTGTCTTTGATGTGCTGGTCATCTGGACCTTTTTCCGCTTTTTCTATTCTCCCCCATTGGTGGTGGTCCCTCCTCACTTGCAGTGATCAAACCACCTCTCCTCATGGTTGGCACCACCATAGAACCTGTATGCTTACTGGTTTTTACATAATCTGTAGGGAGGTAGCCACTGCAAGCAGTGCTGTGCTAAAGGTAGCCTCTGACTACCATTCTGCTACTGCACTGGATGGAGTGTTGGGATGATTTCCTTGCCCTGAGTGTTCATCCCTAAAACAGATGCTGCTTCTACAGATTGCTTGTCCCTGGGGCTTAAATTTCTTTAGAAAAACTGATGTTTTGCTGTTGAAGACAACCAAATTGTATCACACATCAAGTATCTAAAAGTATCTCCCAGAGGAGGATATCCCAAATTCTCTACAAGTTTTTCACTTCATTTCTAGGGATGCAAAATGTGAACCCTGTGCTATACTCTCACTTTCTAGAAGTCAAATACAAATGGTGCCTTTAAATGTGCTTGTATGTATATGTCAAGTTCTACGACTCTTTCCTTGGTTGTGATTATCAGAGAGCTTTTTTGTCTAAATGAGAAAACAGTTATGAATGTACACTCAAAGTGCAGAGATTTTTATTACAGCAGGGAATAGTTTAAGGAACGACTTACTTAATTAATATAAAAAATGAGTGCAAGAGCTTCGCTAAACTCTAACTCCACCAAGTTCCCCAGTCCTTAGTATTTGCAGAAACAATGTGTCAACATCAGACGTATGGATTGAACTTTTGGTTAATACATCTACATAAACACTTTATTTTAAAAAATACCTACTTACAGGTAAGCGGCTCTTAAAGTGTATGAAATGCGATTCTAGTCTTTATATTAAATCCAGTTAAACCAAACAGCCTTTTGAGTAAGATGATAGCACAGAAGAACAGACTGAGAGTTAGCAGCTCAGTTTATTTCAGATCTCATACTGATTCACTTGCTCTGACCTTGGCAGTTCATTTGGTTTTCTTATGCTTCAGTTGCCATAGCAGTGAGAAGAGACATAATTAAGATATTGTCTCTCAAATTATAAAGATCATGGGTTGAAAAAGTGTAACGACCCCACTGTTAAGTGGGGTGGAAGGGTCACTAACTAGATTAAGACACAGTGAGCTCAGTGCATCTCCGATGTAGCTCTGTTGACTCTGCTGGAGTTACACCTGGGATGAATCTGCCCCAGTATGTGTTGTTTCCAACATCTTTAATGAAATAGAGAGATCTGTCAGGGTTTAATCCAATTACTGATGACAGTGGAGAAAGCAGCAGCAGTGGCAGCAGAAATGGATGGGACAGAGGGAACATAGCAGGCTGCTGAAAAGCCTCATCTTATACTGAAAAATCTGACAGCAAACATATTAAATGGTCTCTTACTAAATGGATAATAAAATATCTTTATCGGTCTTCTGTCTACATTTGCTGCTGGATCCTAAGAGTCGTTGAGTATCTGCAGTTTGGGTGCTCAGCACAATTCAGGATGGGTCATTCAGGGTAGGATAATAATGCTGACTTCTGTTGCAAAGCAGTTTTAAATTCAAAAGACTAAAAGCACCATTTGAGTGCTGTGTAACATTATTATCTGAGACTATTTAAAATATGAAGTCCAGTAAAAAGTTAATTATAGCTCACATCAGTAATTGAAAGCATCTACTGTGCAATATATTTGTATCTAATTTTAAATAATATTTTTGGGTTTTTTGTTTTTAAAGAAATCAGAACTGGGGAAAAAGTTCAAATAATTTAACAATGTGGTAACAATGAGCCAAGTTCCTTGCTGGGGTAAATTGGCATGAGTCTGACTCTATTGAACTCAAAAGAACTGTATCGTCTTATACTAGCACAGAATTTGATGCACATAGTCATTTCAGAATTTTGAGTGGTCAAAACTGAACAAGGCATAAATGCAACTAGGTTGATTTTGATACTGAACACACAAAACAATTTAATAATTTTAGTTAATTTTTCCCCCCCAGATTATGTTTTGACAAATCTGTTTGAAATTCTAACTTACTCACTTAATGGCTTATTAATTGAATATGAAGTATTTGCTAGGCTGATTTTGCATATTTGTTGGTCATAAATTTACTATTTGCTTTGTGTGAATGGTAGAACTGGGTGGGAAATGGTTTGCCCATACAGTGAAACTTTTTGAGATTCCAAAAACTTCCTGCTTTGCTTCAGGATGAAACCAAGACCTTTTAGAAGCTTTTAATGAGAAACCAGAGATAGATCCCAGGTTAAGTGCCCTGGGACAATGATTTTTAAGACACTGCTCTGCCACTCTTTTTAACAATGAGGCATCTAGCTCTTTTGAGCAGTTCCAGTTTAGTTTGTCCTATTCTGCTTTGTAGAAATCATTATTCACTGTAGTAAGGACTTGAACCTAGATTGCCTAAATCCCAGATGAGTGCCATAACCACTGTGGTGCAGTCATTTTCTTTTTTCTGGCTAACTAATATTTAACTAACTACAAAGTGGTGAGGATCCCACAGGAGAGATTGAACAAGACCTATACCAGCATAGCCACCTTGCTAGGCATGCAGGCACTTGGGAGCATCAAGACCTAGGTCCAAATCCTTGCTCTAAATTAGCTAGAGCAGGACCTCAGACCCTTGTCTCCTCTAACCTGAGAGAATGCCCTAACAGTCAGTTTATTGGCTATTCTAGCCTCTTGTATGCATGCACAACTTTCAAGATGACCACATTCATGTAGGGTCAAATACTTATAACTATGTATTTGAATAAATACTTGCATGTGAATTCCAAATATAGTTGACAGAAACTGAAAGGGTCACACATATTGTCAAACTGGATGTTCACAAACACTCCTGTGGTATTCATCCTGCCTTCACTGGTCCCTGACCAGTAAGCAAGTACCTGGAGTTTTTATATAGGCATATTTAGCAGAAATTCACATACCTTTTAGGTGT
This sequence comes from Podocnemis expansa, assembly GCA_007922195.1. Classification (NCBI taxonomy): domain Eukaryota; kingdom Metazoa; phylum Chordata; order Testudines; family Podocnemididae; genus Podocnemis; species Podocnemis expansa. The sequence goes on along the minus strand of ML681998.1, from coordinate 11,038,715 downwards.
CCAGGAACTAGATGAGCAGGCAGCCCAGTCCCTCTAGGCACCAAGGAAGAATTGGGAAAGTAATGTCATTCCACAATGTCATGTGCAAGAAGCTGATTGACATGTCTTGCATTTAGGTAGTGGAATCTGTGGTGTTTTAGTTCATTTCAGTCTAATAATGAGCTGACCTGAGAACATAAACCTGAAATGTTTATATGACTTTTATTGTTCCCTTTCTAAAGTGGCTATTTTTACACTTGAAATATACTGAATTTGCTTTTTCTTTAGAAAAGTGCTAAAAATGCATCTATAATTGAACTGATGTCTTTTACAGTATCGTATTAAAATCTAACAGACTTGTTAAACTACAGGCTTAGCTAGCAAGATTTAACTTTTCCCTTTGAATAAGAGCAGGACATGTTAGCTACCATGCAGTCTTCGAGTACCAGCAGGTGAACTTACTGGGGGAAATTAACCATAAGGGAGGTCTACTCATGTTCTCTGAAGGCCAATGAAACATACTGAGAAGTACAAAGAAAAAGTTATTTATAAAAATTGGTATAAAAGCTATCAAGTTCAGGTTATATATGCTCCTTAGTGCATACCAAGTCTTATGTACATACAACATTTAATTAACAATTACAGCTTTACTCTATATTTTATTTTTCCTTCATGAACACAAAGTTATTATTTTTATTTAAGATATGACATTTTTAGATGATTGTTAAATCAAAATGAATATAGCGAGTCTTGGTTCAGATGCCCTGGGACTGCCTCTAGTCCCTGAGATACTGGGAACCTTGGAAATGCTTCCCAAATTCCCTAGGTCTGTTTCCACAATGTATGCTTTACTCAAAATTGATTGGATGGCACAGGGGTTGTGCAAAATGGAGAATTTTGTCCTCTGATATTGTTGGCATTATAATAAAGAAAAAATAACTTTGAGGCATATGCCGTGGGACTGGCCAATAGCCAAATAGCTGTGGAAAGTGGAGGACATGAGTGAAAACAGTGCTTGGCTTTAGCAGCCAAACCTCGGCTGAAAATTTTGTCCGAGGTTATATACTCATTTTGGTGGGTTTAACTTTATCACAAAGATATTGGTTCTTGTGGGTGCAAAGCTTACAGAGCTCACAGTGTTACTAAAATAGAGGAGCAGTCTTATGCCTGGAACAAAATAATGGTATTCAGACCTGTCAGAGTTAGTAGAGAAAGAAAGACTAATTTATTAATGCAAAGAGCAATTATATGGATTCAAAGAAACGTGGACCCTGTTTTGTGATTGCTCAGATAATGTCACACTTCCATTCCTCATGACATTTACCTCCCTCTTCTCATCCCCTCTTCTTTTTCTGCCTTTGTCTTCTTTTAATATTGTTTCTCTCATACAACATGTTATGTTTGTGTAATATCATCTGATTTGTGTATTGTCTGGTATAGCAGCTTTGACAAGTTTGTAAAATTCCGTAATTGTATAGTTTTATAAGATATCCTATTAAAAATTTAATGTCTGGTAAAGTTGTAATTACTTTAACTTTTTGTATTTTGAGTTAATTTAAAAATTAATTTTCATAAAAACAATCACAAAGAATATAGCAATTTATTGATGGTTAAAAAGAAACAGTATCATATTCATATGGTGATTGTAAATACAAGTGATTTCAATTGTGTTACATTATGGATGAAAGCTGACCATTAAGAAGGTCTCACAAAACTACTGGGAACCTTGGAAATGGTTCATCAAAATCTGTTTAAATTCATAAGGAAGATGGCTAAATATCTTGCCTCTTGCACAGTCTCACTGATGAATAACCTGGATTTCTTCTATCCCTCCACCTCACAGTTGTCAATTCAGCAATGAAGCTCAGTTAAACTCTTTGGATCTACAGGTAGTTCATTGTTGATGCTTGTGCCTAAGGAAAAATTGAAAGGTTTTTTATTTTATTTTCTTTTTGCCTGAAAAAAGTTTCATATTGGGAAATGTGGTGTCATCAAAAGTTTTATTGGGAAAATGCCGATTCTTTTGACAGAAAAAAATGTGATTTTTTTTTTTCTGGCCATAAAATCTGAAATGAAAGATTTTATTTGTAATCAACATTCTGAAGACTGGAAAGAATATGAGACAAAGTTAAAGTAGCATAAAACATAAGAACAGAGGAAAGCAGAGACTGAAAAAAGGAAGAGTACATTAAAATACCTCTGCTTCTTTTCTTTACTTGTCTTTTCTTTTCTTTAAGCACTGAAGAGAGATGTGGTTATCTATCAAGAGAGTTTGTAGGTGGCAACTTACTGATGACAGAAATCACTGATATAATACTACATGATTAATTTGTCTCACTGCCCAAAAAATATCAAAGGAAATCAGAAATACTATAGGAGACTGAGAAATAGCATCATGTGAGAGATGCTAGCATTCAGATTGTGTGGTGTATTCTGATTGTGGAGGCTTGTGATGTGATTTATTAAATCCATGATCATTGTTGCAGGGTTTAAGAGCTGCTGCTGTCAACTCTGGCCCCACCTTTTGGCCCTATCAGTCATGCCAGTGATTGACTAAAGACTTAAAAGCAGGAAGGCCCAGAAGGTGAGCAGCTCTGGAAGAGAGCATACATTGGATCTACAGCTCCCTTGAGAGACTCCTGAAAGTCTTTGGGGGAACTGCCCTCACTCAGGAAGGCCATTCACAGCCCACAAGTGGACAACAGACGGGTGTAACATCCTGCTAGGAGAGGTTCAACAAGCCCCAAGGGAGCCATTCAGCAACTGCCACTGCTAGCCGCTATTCCATTTTGAATTAGGGAACCTGGGACTGTACTATAACGACTAGGAGAATGTGAGCCAAGATCCACAGCTCTTTCAAACACAGTGGGACTATAGCCATGCCTATGCTGAAGATGTTGCGATGATCCCCATAGATTGTTTGAGCAGCCAGTGTAGACCTGCTCAGTTTATCCCAGAAGTACTCTCCCTTCAACATAGTAACTTCACCAAAAAGAGTAACACTGCATCAAAAGCAGAGTATTTCTGGTTGAGGTAGCTGAGTGAAGACACAGCAGTAAGTGGGGGTAAGTAAGTCGATGGGAGATACACATTCTATTGTATGTAGATTACATGTCTCCTGTCGACTTGGTGCAGCAGTCTAGACCAGTGGTTCCCAACATTTTCTCCACTGTGTACACTTTCCTATTTTTAATTAATTTGAGGCACACCACCATATAGTTTCCAAATGAACTCATGAATATTCATGAGCCAGTGAGTTAATCCGAAGTTCATAGAATCATAGAATCATAGAACCATAGGGTTGGAAGGGACCTCATAGGTCATCTAGTCCAACCCCCTGCCAAAAAAAGCAGGACCACTCCCATTAGATCATCCCAGTCAGTGTTTTGTCCAGCTGGGACTTGAACACCTCCAGAGATGGAGATTCCACCACCTCCCTAGGCAGCTTATTCCAATGCTTCACCACTCGCCTAGTAAGGAAGTTTTTCCTAATATCCAGCCTGGACCGCCCCAGCTGTAACTTGAAACCATTGCTTCTCGTTCTGCCCTGTTACTACCGAGAACAGTCAAGCTCCCTCCTCCTTGGAGCAACCCTTCAAGTAGTTGAAGGTTGCTATCAAATCCCCCCTCAATCTTCTCTTCTGCAGGCTAAATAAGCCTAGTTCCTTCAGTCTTTCTTCATAGGGCTTGTGCTCCAGCCCTTTGATCATTTTTGTTGCCCTCCTCTGGACTCTCTCTAATTTGTCCATGTCCTTTTTGTAGTGGGGAGCCCAAAACTGGACACAGTATTCCAGATGTGGCCTCACTAGTGCAGAATAGAGGGGAATGATCACATCCCTCGATCTGCTGGCAACCTTCTTCTGATGCAGCCCAGTATGCCATTGGCCTTTCTGGCAGCAAGCGCACACTGCTGACTCATATCCAGCTTCCCATCCACCATGACCCCCAGGTCCTTTTCTCCAGTGCTGCTATTTAGCTTATCCCTCCCCAGTCTGTAGCAGTACATGGGGTTTTTTCATCCCAAGTGCAGGATTTTACACTTGTCCTTGTTGAACCTCATGAGATTCCTCTTGGCCCACTGCTCCAATTTGTCTAGGTCTCCCTGAATCCTGTCCCTGCCCTCTAGGGTGTCTACTGTTCCCCCCAGTTTGGTATCATCTGCAAACTTACTAAGTGTGCAATCTATCCCATCATCCAGATCATTAATGAAAACATTGAACAGAACTGGCCCCAGGACTGACCCCTGGGGCACACCACTTGTTACTGCTTGCCAACTTGACATGGAGCCATTGATTCCTACACGCTGAAACCGTTGATCTAGCCAGTTTTCTATCCACCTTACAGTCCACGCATCTAACCCATACTTCCTTAATTTGAGTAGTTTTTCAAAAAATTTTGTGGCACACTTTTTCAGACCTGACAGCACACCTGTGTGCCATGGCACACTGGTTGGGAAACACTGGTCTAGACCAAGCCTTAGACTCAATTTTGTATCAGAGAAGGCTGCTTGGACAGATGGGGTGCTCTCAGGATTTTGCAGTGTCCAGATAGTAGGAGACACCCACTAGCAACCTAAGAACTGAAAGAAGGATCTGTTCTGGATTTGTAAAGATGTGGTGATGGGGATGTTTATCCTGATATGTTAATGAAGACCTAAGAACCATCTTGTCTACACATTCATATTGGCACTGATCTTTGAAGTCACACACAGTCCCAAAACAGGATTTGAAAATTCCCCACCATTTTGGAGTTACACTGCCATAGTATCATCAAAGTGTCTGGCAAGTAATCATATTTCTGTAAAATGTACTTTAGAAGTGTAATGTATTTTTTTTTTTTAACCACCAGGGATTCTGATGACAGAACATTGCTGCATTAGGAAGTTGTGCTTACCAGGCAAAGTGTGATTTTCCTTTCCCCCCTGCCAAAGTGCAAAGTATTTTTCTCTTCTCCAAAGAAAGAAAGCTAAAAAAGTACTGTCTAAGAGCAAATAAACACCACATCATATTATGATACAGCCTTCAGGGGAATGCAGAATCCTTTGTAGCATTTCCAAAAAGTCCTTGGAGAGGCAAACATATTTTCAAATACATGATTCTAGGTTAAATAACTGTGTCTCCCACTTGTCTACAAAAGCAGCTCAACAGCTGTTATGAGCCATTTGCCTCCTTTGGACAGACAGGATACATTTAGATCAGTTGCACTGAGCCAACTTGGGTCATTGATGCATTCCTCTAAGAAGATCTCTTCAGAAATCTGCAACTGCCAAGGCTGAAAGCTTCACTGGTGTTAAGAGCAGCAGATGATAGTCTCATTTCTGGGTTTGGTTTTTTTTTTTGTTTTTTTTTCAGCTAGAGTATCTAGCCTGGGAAAGTTGTACTGTCCTTTATATATGAAGAGTCAGATACGTTGGGGTGGCCAAACCTCTGAGCTACATAGAACGGTCTTTAAAAATTCAAGAGCTGGGGTGTACCTGCCAGGCTGGAGGCCTTCAGCTCTTGGCAGAGTGATAGGGCTTGCCTGCCAAAGCCTTGAGCCCCAACAGGTGCCTCCCATTGGCAGAAACCCCCCAAGATCCCTGGTGGGCAGAAGCATGTAGACCTATGACCCCACTGCAGGACAGACAGCTTGAACTCTCCACCCCAGCCTGGTAGACAGTGAATGAAGTAGGGGGCTCTGTGAGCTGTACTTTAAATGTAGAAGAACCACATGTTGCTCCCTAGCTCCTGTTTAGCTATCCCTGTAATGCACAGTGGTAAACAGCTGTTACCAGTCAAATAACCACTTCTTCTACAAGGCAAAGTCAAGTTCCAAAGGGGCAGCCATGTTAGTCTAGTTCATTAAAACAAACGAGTCCTGTAGCACTTAAAGACTAACAAATTTATTTATTTATTTATTGTCTTCTCCTGCCAACGCAGAGCACTGGTACTTATGTTGGTGGAACTTACAGGCTAGGAGGAAATAAACAGCTTGGATTTGCTGTTACAGTGTGACCTAATTCCCATGACTTACACTTCCCAGCATTTATTTCCCCCCATTCTGTTAAGTTCCCCCATCCATCTTCAAAGCATTTGACAAAGTGGGATTTTCTCCCATAAAAGCTCATGTAATAAATACATTTTTTAGTCTTTAAAGGCAAAGACAGAAACACATAGAATACAAAGGCTGTCTAAATCACAAAGCTTAGTTTGGACTCCCTTAGTGTGAACTAAGCAGTTCCCAGTTAGTTTGAACTAACCACAGCTTAGTTCTGACTAACTGCATCTTTTTAGTTTGAACTAGCCTCAGTTACTAGTTTGAACTAACTTTTTAGTTTGAACTAGAAAATGTGGCTAGTTTGAACTAATGGTTTAGTTCAAATTAATAACGGTCATACTAAGTCATTAGTCTGTGTCTCCATCATGCTAGTTCAAACTTAAAGTTTGAACTAAGTGCTTAGTCAGGACGAACCACTCAAACTTGTTAGTTTGGACTAAGCTTTGCTTAGTTTGAACTAAGAAATTTCTGAGTTCAAACTAGGCAAAGCCTAGTGTAGACATGGACTAAATTAGTCTGGACTAAGCTTGATAGTCTCAAATAAAATCTGCAATCTGGGATATGTGTCTGTGTCTCTGTATTTGCCTGATAAATTACCATTTTATTCCCTAGAGCAACCAAATGGGAAATGACATGGACCTTAGCAGAGCAGCTTGTGCAGGGCTATAAAAAGTATTCTTATAAATAATGATTTTTACTAGTTAATCATTTGTATTGCTGATGAGCCCCTGATTCTTCCCACTGAAGTATAAATGTTTATAAACACAGATGCAGATTAACCTGCAGTTTAGGGTCATCTACCTCATACAGTGGAGAGGTCTGAATCCATTTGTAATGCCAGTGACTGGGGATATAAATTAGTCAGTTTCAAAAGGGATAGCCGTGTTAGTCTAGTCCAGCAAAAGAACAACAAGGAGTCATGTGGCACTTTTTGTGGGAGAAAATCCCACTTCCTCAGATGCTTCGAAGATGGGTGAACTTACAGAAAAGATCACCCATCTTTGAAGCATCTGAGGAAGTGGGATTTTCTCCCATGAAAGCTCATGCGAAAAATAAATCTGTTAGTCTCAAAGTGTCACACAACTCCTCGATATAAATTAGGCCTACTTACTGCCCTCAGGCTAACCTAGAATTCCCACTGATGTGCCTACAGCTTTCACACAGCTTAAGGATAGAATAAGATGTCTATGTAATCATTAAACATCTGGCCATGTCTCGTGTAGAGAGCTTACAGGGGTGGGGCTGTACCTATACAGCTGCCCTGTTGTAAGATCTCTGGTGTAGCTGCTCTATGCCGACAGGAGAGAACTCTTCCATTGACAGAATTGAACCACTCCCAATGGCTATGTCCACACGAGGGTTTTATTTTGAAACAACGACCTTTGTTTCAAAATAAAAGATGTCAGGTCCAAACAACGTTTCTTTATTTCAAAATGATAGGAGCCTGTCATTTCAAATAAGATCTGTCATTTCGAAATAATAAAACCGCAGGTGGAATCGAAATAACCCTTGCTTTGAAAGTGTTGTTTTGAAACAACACCATTGGGACACGTTGTTTCGAACCAACCCCTGTTTTGAAACAGGGGTCTGAACTTCCTGGGAGGAAGGCCCACCCTCCCTCAGCACCCTGGCCAGGCTCCTGGGAGACGTGCAGGGTTGCACAGCAGGCGCGGGGGGGGGGGTGGAGGGCTGCAGCCCCCACGGGGTGGCTGGTGCCCAACCGGCTCCCCCCACTGCCTGCTCTGGGTAGCTCCAGCCCTGGCAGGGTGGCTGGTGCTGGACCCGCTAGCCCCACTGCAGCCCCAAGGCTGCTCGAGCCCTGGCGGGGTGGTGGGTATCAGACCTGCCACCCCACCGGGATTGGAACAGCCCCAAAGTGAGACCAGGCAGGGGATTGGTTGGCAACATGGCCCTGCCAGGGGGCCATGTTGCCACACCTCCCATTGTGGCCAACTGCTGAATCAAAATAGCATGTCCACACACTGGGCATGCTATTTTGATTTGAGGGGCTTGCCTTATTTCAAATTAACTTTTCCTTATTTTGATTTAAGTTATTTCAAAATAAGTCTTTTATTTCCAAATGAGTTATTTCAAAATAACAGTTAAGATGTGGGCATAGCCAATTTGTACTGATAGCTGAGTTGTCTTCTCCTGCCATCGCAGAGCTGTCCTCACTGGCACTTATCTTGGTGGAACTTATGTTGTCAGGAGTGTGGTTTTTTGCACATAAATTACACTGACATAGGTGGTAGTATAGACATACATTTAGTTAGTATAATTGTTCAGTACTTTATCACATTCAGCATAGCTCAGTAGGAAAATAGGCTTCTCTATGTTCATTTTCTTTCTTCCCCATCCTTCCTTTTCCTTGTGTTTGTGTATCTCCTGTATTCTGGACTCTGCATTTGTTTCCACATAGTAATGCCCATTTCTCACTTCCTCGACCAAATCCTCAACCCTTTTCCATGCACTAAATGATCAAAAATGTAGTGGTTAATGCTGATGGTAAAAGTGACATTAGTGGGCTCAAAAATTAATACTCAGTGTGAGTAATAGTAGTCAGGGGAGTTGCGATCTCTAAGTCTCTGTTTAAGGCTACCTGTAGATTCAATGAGGAAACACTATCAATTTACATTAGGCTCACAACTAAGAGTGCTAGAAACTCAGTTCTAAGTTGGGTGCTTAGATAGTCATGGATCTGTAGAACTGGAAGAGATTTTGACAGATCACCTAGTTCAGTTGTTTGCATGAATGGTAGGACTAAATATTCTTATGCACAGTCCCAACACCATTTCAGCCAGGTATATATTTATATGACCGTATTCACCCAGAGGCTAGGTGTTTGATAGCTCCAGTTACTGTTGCATGTGACAGTAATGGGGGGAGGTGGGATGCTATAACATAATTTAAGATTATCTGTACAAAAATCCATCTAGTGTATACAGAACCAGTTGTGTCATTAAAACTTTGCATTATGAAGATATGGCTAAATATTGTGTGGTCCCTTGTTGTTTGTCCCCCTTCCTCCAGACTTCTGTCTGTTCTTTCTTTTTTAGAATGTGAGTTGTCTTGGCAGGGCCTGCCTTTTGTATATGTATGTGGGCTATCACTGCACTGAGTAGGGATGGTCAGGGCTTAAATACATTATTTCAAAATATTTTGACATCATTTCATTACATCTAATACTAGGAGTGTTACATTGCCTCTCTGTTTCATGGAGTAAATGTGTTTGAGGGTGATCTTCTAATTCAGTGGTTGTCAAACTTAGGGTCGGGACCCCATACTGGGTCACAGACCCTCAAGCAGCGGGTCACAGCACTCCTTGCTGCCACTGCCAAAAGACTGGAGTGCATTGTTCAAAGATATAATTGTTAGGTCACAGGCATAAATTATTTTTTCAACTGGGTCCTGAGTAAAAAAAGTTTGAAAACCACTGTTCTAATGTACAAACAGTGAGTTTGGGGAGGGTGGTTATAGATGCAGCTCAGTCTACAGTTGCAATGTCATTTAAGAAGTCTAACATATGAAAGAGGGACAACAGAATTGGGGAATATCAAATACATGAGAGATGAGAAATGGTTGGGTGATGAAGAAGGATGGGAAGGACGATTAAATGGGGAGGAGGGTAAGCTACTGAATGAGTACAGAGGAAAAGGAATTAGAAGAAAATTCTGTACATAAATGGAAAACCTGCTTGGTAACAAGAGTAACATACCTACTAAGAGAGATCTCAGATCTGTAATGGGATCAGTGTGGTCATGGATTGACTTCATTAGGGTTCTGCATGGGTCCTGTTGCAGTAATGGGGCCAACTTGTGTGACTTCATTTTCTTGAAACTCTTTTCTGTCTCCTTCCCTCTATTTCCCTTCCCCTTGCCCCCATCTGCTTTTGGTAGATCTCACTTACTGCATCATGTTTGCCGTTAGACTGCCAGCTTTCTGGTCAGGGGGATGTGTTTGGCTATGTTCTGTACAGCACCTCAGATACTCTAGGTGCTAAAAATAGATAATAATTCAAAGGTTCCCCTTATGACATCAGGTAAGAAACCCATGTAACACCATGCTGTGAGTACAACCTCTTACATCTATGTAATATATTCATAGCAGCTTTTCCATAACAACATTTTTCTTCTCACCAAAGCAAACGAAAACCATGGAGACAATAAATCTCCTTGGGCGAGAGCTAATGCCTAATACTGTTGCTCAGTGAAAGAGGATGACAACAGAGCCAATCATCTTCTGAAGTCTACAAATCAAATGTGGCTGATTCCTTGCAGTCAGATACAATATTGTTTCCTTTGCCCTCCTTAGCAGCAAGTGGTCGTAGTGAAAATTATTACTGATGGCATGTGACAGGCCTACATCACATTTTGACATTAGCTTTTAGCTACTGGTTTTTTATAGCTGCCAGTGTGTTCAGTCAAATACCTGTCTGTCATAACAATCAGACAGGCCTTAATGTCTCTGCATTATGAAAGAGGACCTTGGCTTCTTTCCAATGCTTTATTGTAGTCCCAGTACAGCATTTTATCACACATTCCTCACGCATAGCTGTTTCTGCACCACCACAGAAATCTTCCAAGTTGGCAGCTCTAGTGTCTACTGCCATTAATCTTCTCCAGGCTTCAAAGAGTAGGGCAGTGGATGATTTATTGCAATTACCTGTTCTAGTATGGCAGAGCTCAGGTGAGTTGAGCTCAGCTGTAGTTACTGGGATGGATTACATCCCTAAGCAGCGAGGGAGTGTAAAATGTGTCTTCGTACATCTGCATTCACTCTCTCCCCTCAAATATTATTCAGTTAAATAGGGAAAAAATACACATTTAAATAACATTTGAAGTCTCAGTGAGGTGGTAACAAATAAGCAAACAACTGTAAATTTAGAAATTACTGGTAGTGCTGACACTAAGTCAGAATTAAAAGCCGAAATCCCATTTTTATGTATCTTATGAAAGCAATAATTTTTTCAGGGTGGCTATAAAATGCACATCCATTACCTGACACTTCCCAGACTATATATTATTTTAATTCTAACTTTTATTCTTTGGTTTTATTTGTGATTTCTTATTATCTGGGATGACAAGGGCCTGAAGTGATGTGGGGGGAAGCATAAGATGTGCCAATTATAAATCAACATTGATACTTCAGGACAATTAAGGAGTGATGCTAATAGGTTCTCAGGGCATCCTGCTAGCCCTTCAACTTCTAGAACTATGATGCTGGTAACATAAGGCTGAAAAGGACATTTAAAACACAGAGAAATGAAGAAACCTGTAAGTCTCAACTATTAAGGGGCTTCTTCAGAGGTGGTGGTGGAGAAATTGTATTTTATATTGTTTGTGTGTGTGTGTGTATGTGTGTGTGTGTGTGTGTGTGTACGTGTGTTTAATAAGTGACTTCTCTTATTATAAGTATTTAGAAACAGCCATCTAAACAGGATATCTTCTCTGGCTTCCTTTTCTTTCTCTGATGCTTTGTTTGTTTAATTTTCATAGTGAAACTTGAGGATCAGATGCATACTGAAGTGTAAGCAGTGCATAGGCACTCACAGGAGGGAAGGGAGCTGGACTTGCAAATAATCTATGTGGGCTGTATATGTTGGTTGTACTCATATAGACAGGGTAGGAGAGGTGAGGTGGCATCAGGGATAAATTTCATTACCAGTTTGCCCAGTTGCATGGGAACAGTTTGTGCTTTCATCAGGTGCAAGCCAAATCCCCAGTGCAGGTATGGAGATTCTCCAGTCAGTCTTGCATTGGCTATTGAGCCAGCTGTTCTAGTTCAAAAGAGACATGCACTGGGGCATGACAGAACATACACACTATGAAGGCAGTCAGTTGGTCAGCCAGAGGCACAAAAGCCAGCAAACAGAATTCAAAACACCTTTAATTGAGATCTGATGGAGAAGAGAGATAAGCCCCGATGTACAACTGATGAGGGGATGGGGCTTCCCTAATCAGCAGGTCTATAAAAGCAGCCAACTGGCCCACCCCTGGCACAGCATCCACCAAACAGCTAAAAATAGGAGCATATGAATTTGGAAGGAAAGTCTGAGTGTAGAAGAGGTATGGTGTTTTTGGTTTCTTGGGTTTTACATGTGTGTGTGCTTTTGGTTTTTTTGTTGCCCTTCACAGGACCTTGAGAGGAGGAAAGGATATGATGGCTACAAAAGCAGCAGTGGTAGTGATCTGAGGAATGGAAGAAGCAATGAAGAAGATGAGATGTATATTATTCTGGAGAGAATACCTGATGAGTGTTTTGTTCCTACAAAGTGTCAGCTGACATATCTGATAGAAAGGAAGATCTGAAGTTTGAAGATGCAGCTAGAAACTATGATTGAATTTTGAAGGAGATTTGAGTGGATGATGCAGGGACAGATAAAGAAAGATATAGGTAGGCCTGATGACTTGCAGAGGTACACCAGACCAGAGTACTATGAAGGCAGACTGCTACAGTGGAAGCATGTGACTATGAGAGCAAGACAGAGAAAAGGCTGGCTTGTAAAGGAGAAATAGAGCAGAACAACTAATTTAGTGAGTTGGAAAATGAAGGGGTACAGCAAGCAGTAAAAGAAGATGGAAAAGGAAAAGGATGGGCTAGTCCTACAACAAGAAAGGAAGAGACTGTAAACAGCCAGAGCCCTAGGAGGATAGAAGACAATTCACAGAAGATTGTTGGTCAGTCAGAACAGAAGACAAGAAAACTTGCGGTCAGAAAGATCAGATGAGGGAAGGCTGGAGAACTGCACCAACACTGGGAGGAGTCAAGTCTACATCCCTGGGAACTTCCTATTAAGAACAGATAGGCCTGTCATCAGAGCTGGTCTGCAGAACAGAAGGGTGTGTTTTCTGCCAGGAGCTAAGATATGGCATGTGGACGTGAGTCTGAAGAAAAGCCTAATAGTACCAGGAAAGAATCCACTGAATGTCCTTCACATGGGAGAAATGATACTGCTAGATTTTCATGGGGATGCATCAAGGAAGACTATGCCAGGCTGGCTTGAAGAGACTCAGGTGATCTTCAGTGGGATTCTGTCTTTCCCCAGAGCAGGAAAATGAAGGCAAGGCAAGACAAGATTATGGTTATCAACAGATAACAGGGAGTGGTGCTATAAGGAGAGTTTTGGGATGCTCAACCACTGTGAGGCATTCACGGACAGAGTGCTGTTCTCATGAGATGGACTCCATCTGAGTAGGCAGTGAAATAAACTTCTAGGGTGGAGGGTGGCACAAATGATTAAAAAAATATTTAAATTAGGAATTTTGGGGATACAACTGGAAGATGCTTCTGTAATTTCTATGTCTGATTTTAAAATTGAGTGGGAGAAAAATCAAGTAAAAGAGGATTCAGCAATTGTGAAAGAAACAACAGAGGATAGAAGAATGTAAAAGAAGAGTAAAGATAGTGCCAATATGACTGACAATAACAGGTAACCCTGCTAAATGGCGGTACCTAATAGGATGAGGAATCTGAGTGAAGTCAAGCAGAAACAGCTATGATGTGTGTACACTAATCCAAGAAGCCTGGGTAACAAAACAGAGGAACTGAAACTAATGGTGCAGGAAGTGAAACTAAATATTTTAGGTATAATGGAAACAAAGTGAAAAAGTAGTCATGACTAGAATTCAGGTACTGAAGAATATGCTGTTTAGGAAAGAAGTAAAAGTGGAGGAATAGCTTTGTATATAAAAGATGAGATGGATAGTAAGCAAATGAGAGGCGATGGAATGGATAGACAAAAGTCAGTTTGGGGTCAGAATCCCTTTGGGAAAGAGGGCTAATAAACTCAGAGATGTCAAATTCATGCAATGTGGGGGGGCCGCATTGGAAGGCAGGGCACCTGTCATGGACCATGTGTCTGGACAGGCTCCACAGTCCTTTTCCCTGCACGTTCAGAATGGCATGGGCTCTCCTTCCTCCTCCCCGAGCCCACAGACTCTGTAACACTTTCCCTTTTCCCAGCCCTGTGCTCTCCCCTTTGCCATGTTGGCTCACTGACCCCCATTCTCCTATTGTTTAGGTCCTGGACTCCCCTTCCCCTGCCTCGCCGCTCCTGGACCACCCACCCCCCAACTGGGAAGCTCCCAGTCCCCCTTCCCCTTCCTTTTCCACTTCCCCTACCATGGTGGCAGGCAATCAATCAGTCTCAGTCACAGCCACAGTTAGGCTGGACTCCTGCCTCCCCTGCTTCCTGCTCACTCACTTTCAGCCATTCGGCATGGTGGCCTTTGGTTGGCTCAGTCCCAGCTGGCCTTTGATTGGCTCATCCCCATGTGGGCCCCGCCACTTTCTTTTGTTGTGATTCCTTAAATGTTCAGTCAATCAGATTAGCATGCCAACTGACTGACAGTGAACAGATGGGATGGAGGGTGGTGCAGTGGCTCTCTGGGAGCCCAGCCAGCTTGCTGTGACTGAGACTCTGAGTGAGCAGAGCTGAGCTGGGATTGGCTGGAGCACTTCCTTTGTTCCCCTGTGCTCTGACTCGCTCACATGATCCAAGTCACAGGCATGCTTAGCCTTGCTCTGCCAAGGGCAGCCTGTCTTTGCTGTTTGCTGCTGCCACAGAGCGCTCCCAGGCACAGCCTATGCAGCCGCTCCCTGGACTGGATCACTGTCCTTGGTGGGCCAAATCCAGCTCATGGGTTATAAATTTGACACCCCTGTAACAGAGGCTCCATTAGGTTAGTGATTGAAGTCTGTTGCAGACCACAAGAATCAAGTTTGGGGACAGACAGAGACCTCTAATAATTTTAAATGAATTAAACAGTATGAGGAATTGGGTGATTTATGGGAGATTTTAATTCCCCATGTATAGGCTGGAGAACAATGCTGATAACAGTGTTAGGGATCAGATATTCCTGGATGTAGTTTTCTTCACCAAAAAGTCACTGAACCAACAAGACTGGTGCCATTTTAGATCTAGTATTGGTAATTAGTGAGGCTCTCCTAGAAAAACTGTTTGTAGAAGAAAGCCTTGATTTGAGTGATCATGAGTTAATTCCATTTAAACTAAATGGAAGAGTAAACAAAAGTAAGTCTGAATCTGGGGTAGTTGATTTCTAAAAGGCAAAATTAAGGGGATTACTTAGTTCCTAGGGATGGATTGAAGACCAAACTGAATGAACAAGCATCTCCAAAGGGTTATTAAGAGAAACAGAAAGCGTGCAGGGGAAGGATCTTCAAGGAAATCTACCTTTTTGGAGGTCAGAAAGCATAGGCTTAAACAAACAAACAAATGAAGTATTTCTTCATACAGTATGCATTCAAACTGTGGAACTCATAGCAAGGGGATGCTGTGAAAGCAAAAACTACCTGGATTAAAAGAATTATATAAGTTCATGGAAGATAGGTCCACCAATGATTATTAGCCCAGATGGTCAGGAATGTAATCCCATGCTCTGGGAGTCCTTAAGCCTCTACCTGTGAGATATAGGGACTGGAGGACAGGAGACGGATCACTTGATTGCACTGTTCTGTTCATTCCCTTTGAAACATCTGGCATTTTCCACTGGTGGAAGGTTGGATACTGAGTTAGGTGGACTGTTGGTCTGACCCACTGTGCCCATTCTTATGTAGGAAAAAGTAAGAACTGCTAAAAACAAAGCAGAATTGACCAGTGTTCCCTGTAAGTTGTGCAGTAGCACAGCCCCCGCTGTTGGCCCACTCAGGGAATGCCACCAGCCATGCATGGCCTGCAGCTGTGGTCCCTACCCGGCCAGAAGACAGAGTCTTCTGGCTAGCTAAGAGCTTCCCTGAGGCTGTGAGTTTTTAAAATGCCCTCTGGCAGAAGCTCTGAGCATGCTCAGAACCTCTGAGCATGCTCAGTCAGTGCTTCCTCTGGGCTGGAGGAGTGGCCAGTGGCCAGATAAGGATGCCGAGGGTTGGGGGGACGATGGGGTTGGGCCTGTTGGGGGGTGACTGGAAAAGCAGGGGGTGGGTTAAGATGGTAGGATGGGATTAGACTGGCTGGGGGCTGAGCGAAAGGGTGGGATTGGGCCAGTTGAGGGGTGACTGGGGGGAGTGGGTTAGGGATTGGGCCAGTTGTGGGGTTTAGCTTTAAAAATTGCCATGCAGCAAGCACCATAATTTGCACAGCTGCATCAGTGGCTGAGAGGGAACATTGGAGCTGACCCTTGCAAAGGAAATCAAACCACTAGTAAAAGGTTTATTATCTATATAACTAAAATGTGAGACAACTAAGCACTGAGGATGGGATTAACTTTAAAAATAATCTAGGTATGACCCAACCTGTAAACAAATAGCTTGTCTTGGGCGCTGTGGGTTTGTTTTTTTTTTTAAATAAGTGTAATGTGGAGTTTTGGGGAGGGGTGTAGAAGGGTGGCTAATAGGAACAAAGGTATGCCAGTAGAAATTACCACATCTGAGATGGAAGCCAAACTCAAACAGTTTAATGGGGCAAATCTGGAGGCCTGGATAGTCTCTATCAATATATAGTAAATGAACGAAGACATGCAGCAAGCAAGCTCAATGAGCAAAGGTTTTCAATGAATCTATAAACAGGGGGATCATACCTCTGCCTAAAGAATCACTTCTTGGCTTATTAAGGCTAAGATCAAGTGTAGTAGGGATCCCACGCTGTCACAACTTATGTACTCGCCCCCCCCAGTACCCCCCCCTGCGATCACTGTGACGCGTAACCTTCCCCCCCA
>ML681998.1:10864951-11007030 GCA_007922195.1 Podocnemis expansa | reverse complement strand
AGCCTGAACCCCTGCTCCCCACCGCATCTGGGACCCCTCGGGCTATGTTCTTACTCCGCTCCCCGATCCCCAATGACTCTGTACCCATCGATAGCCCGTATCCCCCGCCCAGATACCTATTGTCTCTATACTGTAAAACCTTTGTTGTCCACGAAACATTAACTTTCAATAAAACCTTTAAATCTGTAAATCTTCTGTCTCCATACATGGACATATGGGGATTACCTGGTAATCTGTGTGCTGCATGGGCCATTGCTACAACTGGTCTGGCCTTCAAATATTATCTAACATTTAAATCTATATTAAAGAATGGAGGAAGGAATTGATCAGGAAATTAACAGGCCTATTAGTTAGACGTCAGTTGTATGCAAGGCCATAGCAAATTTTGAAGGAGAGTAGTTAAGGACATAGAGAAGAAGAAGAATTGGATTAAATACAACACAATTTTACAAAAGGTAGATTGTGCCAGACCAAACTGATTTCCTTCTTTGAGAAGATAACTGATTTTCTAGCCCTAGGCAATGTAGTAGATCTAATGTACCTGGATTTTTGTCAAGCATGTGATTCAGTTCCACATAGGAAATATTTTGGAGAAAATGGGGATTAATGAGAGAATCAAAAGGAGGTAAAGAGCTAGTTAAATGGGACTGACAACAGGTATTAAACTGTTAGGCAGGAGAAAGGTTACTAATGTAGTTTCTCAAGGATCAGTCTTGGGACTAATTTTCCTTAATATGTGCAATAATGAAATTGGCTCAAACATGAGTGTGTTAATAGATGATATAACACTTAGAGGTATTGCACATATGGAGTAGGACCAGAATATCAGGCAAGAAGATTTGGACAGCCTTGAAGACTGGAGCAATAGAAATGGGATGAAATTTCATAGTGCAAAGTGCAAGATCATGCACTGAAGAATTAATAACAAGAATTTTTGCTGTCAGCTGCAGATATATCCATTGGGAATGAAAGAAAAGGGGAAAGACCTGGCAGTATTTGTTGATCACAGGATGACTATGAATTAGAAATGTGATGCAATTGTGAAAAAGGATAATGTAGCCCTAGGATGCATCAGGTGAGCTATTTCCAGTAGAGATATGGAGGAGTTATTACCATAATACAGAGCTCTGGTGAGATGTCATCTGGAATACTCTGTGCAATTCTGGTGGCATGTCCTGTCTTTTAGAAAGGTGAATTCAAAGTAGAACAGATACAGAGTAGGGGGTTTTCACCTTCCTCTGCAGTGTGGGTCCTGGGACATTTGCTGGCTTGAACTAGAAAAAATAGTGGATTCTGTACCCTGCACAATTTTTTCTAACTTCTTGTTCTGGGAAGCTACTAAAATTTAATTGAGAAGATGGAACTTAGTGAAATATGCACAGAAATTTTGTTTAATACAGACAACTATAACTGATATCATAGGAAGAGATTAGCATATATTGGACAAGCTGCTGGGCAACAGAAAGCTGAGCCAGTCCTCTGTCACATGAGCTCTAATTAAGGAAGACCGGGAGCTGACTGAGTAAGCCTTCATTTTGTGAACTAATAGGCTGTGTTCACACACAGGGGGTTATTTCGATACAGTTGTTTTGAAACAACTTGTATCGAAATAAAACCTTATTTCAAAATAACTTAATTCGAATTAACAGTTTGTTAATTCGAATTAAGGAAAAAAGCTCAAACTAAAATAGCAGGTTCAGGCAACAGTTATTTCAAAACAAGTCACTGTTATTTCGAAACAACATGTTTGCATGGCGTTGTTTTGAAACAATCGTTTCGAAACAACGTTGTTTCGTCCCCGCATGGGGTTTAACTTGTTTTGAAACAACGCCGTTGTTTTGAAACAACGGTTCCCGTTGTTTCAAAACAACCGTGCGTCATGTGAACAGGGTATTTCTTATTTCAGAACAACCTCTGTTGTTTCAAAATAAGAGTGCTGTGTGAACACAGCCATAGGGAGCAGCTGTTTGGCTTGTTAGCCAGGGACTATAAAAGGCTAACAAGATGGCACCACTGTGGGAGAAGGGTTAGGTAGGTATTGGTTAGTGGGTAAGTGATTTGCAGTATTCATTTCTTATACATAAATGTAGCCTATCTTAAATATTGCATAGCAATCTAATTGCTAGAGTACCCCAAATGCTCTGCTTATGGAATCCTGTGGTGTATTCTATGCATTTGTGTTTATTCATTTGTTATTTGGATGAGTGCAGTATATCTGACCCAGGGTTATCTCCTTAGGTCTATGTGGTGTTTGGCTAAATCCCTGATTTCTGGATTAATTCCTTCTACAAGTCTTAATGCTAATATAGCAAACCCTTAGTCATAAGTCTAGTAACAAGTTATTTTTTCTCTCTATTACCACTTCCATGGTTTCCATCAGACATGCTTAATGAAGGAATTGTATGCTACCCAAAGCTATAAGCCCTACAATTGCTGATCAGGGTCAACATCTCTTTAAACTGAGAGTTGAAGACTCTAGTAACTCAGTCAAAGGTTACAGGCCTGCTATAAGAGAGGGTGGGACAAGCTCTGTGACTTACAATTTACAGGATGTCAGACTAGATTGATGATCCCTTCTGTTCTTGAAGTCTGAATCTATAGCACTGGCTTTGCATTTGAGTGAACGTTTATGGGGTTTGGTGGCTGGCTCAGTCTCAGGAAAAAGTTGAGGGTGGGGCTGAGTGATAGGTGATAGTACTACTATCCTAGATCACTCCAGGGGCTTGTTCATATATCTTGGTATATGCCCTGCAGGATTTTTGTTTTTCTCTGCAGCATGGGACCCAGATCACTTGCTGATAGATTCCTTGTACCTTGATGTCTTTAAACCATTATTTGAGTACTTCATTAACTTGGTCATTGGTGAGGGGTCTATTACAAGAGTGTGTGGGTGAAGCTCTGTTGCTTGCATTGTGAGGTGGTTAGAGTAGATGATTGTAATTGTACCTTCTGCCCTTAAAGTCTATGAGGCTGTGTACTGGAAGTTAAAGAGCCAGGGCTGGCATAAGGTTTCTTGCTGCCCTAGGCCAATAGTGACTTTTGGTGCCATTCTGGCTGGAGGTGTGGTGTAGTGATGCTGCCAGGGTTTGGATGTGAGCAGGGGTCTGGGTCCAGCCCCAGCTGGGGAGTGGTGCTGTGGGTGGGGGCCTAGCTGAGGGTGGAGAGTGGAACAGGGTGGGATAGGCTTGCTGCCTGCAGCCCAGCCCTTGGTGCCCCTTAATTGTTGGTGCCCTAGGCAACCACCTAGATTGCCTCTATGGAAGGAACATCCTTGTAAAGAGCTATAAACAGCTGTAATTATATCTTTCTAACTCTGCACGTGGACACACTTACTTATTCCAGAATAAGATTAGCTTTTTTTTGGTTCATCTTAAATTGCTTGCACAGAGGGAGTTAGACTGATATAACTACAGCAGTTTAAATTTGCACTTTACTGTATACTTGTGTCACCACTGCCATCAGCTATATTTACATGCATGCATGTGGGCAGCAGTAGTTATCACAGGATAACTATTAATGTATGAAAATAGGCCTAGCAGGTCATGCAGAACCAGATCACAAAATAAACAGCAGTTGTGAATTTCACAGGAATGAGGGTCCTGTGGCACTGTGGAGATGAAAAAATTTCTTCAGGCATCAGCTTTTGTGGGCTGCAAGCCACTTCATCTGATGAAGTGGTTTGTAGCCCATGAAAGCTTATACCTGAATAATTTTTTAGTCTAACATGTCAGAGGACTCTTCTTGTTCTTGCTATATGAAGACTAGCGTGGCTACCCCTCTGAAAATTATCAGGTACTCTTTTGTCACTGATCATATCATTAAATGTCACCTGTGACCAATGGTAAGACAACATGTGGGCAAATCTGCAAATACCATCTCTTCACTCTTCCATTTACACCTTGCTAGTAAGCTGCTCTTGCCCTGCTTCAGGACACATGGCTCTTGCAGCACAGTTCCTGACAGCCTTTGGGATCACAAAGGAAGGTGAATCTGCTATTTGTGCTACATTAAATCCCACTAGTTTAGCTCAATGACTGATTCCTATATGAGGATTCATGTGTGTGTGTCCTGAAGGGCTATGCCTGCTCAAATCTCCCAGTGACCATGATGTTAGGAAGGAGGGTAGGAGGGTTTCCGCATCTTCTTCTGACCACTTCAGAGCTTGGAGACCATGGGTTTATCTTCACTGATGGTTGCATATTCGCCATTACCAGATTAATCTCCCTGATTGAATGGGTCTGTGAAGATCTGCTTAGCTGATCAGGAAGTCTATCAAGTAAGACCACCAGGGCAAAGAGTATAGTGCTGGGTCAGAGTGAAGGCATTTCACTTGGGTTCAGCCTACTGAAGATGCCATGGTAAGTAGGTGGTAGGCAATCAGAGGGAGATATGCAAGGTATTTAAGTCCCTTGCGTATTTCCCTTTGATAGCTGCCAAAATCATGTGGTGGTGTAGACAAGAGATGTCTGTCCTTTGAAAAGTCCCACCATATACAGGTGACAATGCCCTCAGAGGCAGGAAGCTCATTTTGAAGTGTTTCATTCTTTTAGCTGTTTGGCTCACCAAGCTGTGGTTCTGTCAGAGTGGGAACTGCATCCTGGGGATGAATTAACAGATTAATTTTCTGTCTCTGTGCTAGGAAACAGAAATGGTAGATACATGTGCACCACAGTGCAGAGGGATCAAACTCTCCTGGGGGATGCCCTCTGCATGGGTCAGTTGCTTTGGTGGGTCTGCTTCACCTGTGGCATGCAGTATTTTCAGGAAGACAAGCACCTCAGAAAGGTAAGAGTTTTCATTTATACAGCCACTGAACCAACTTCACTGATCTAAGCACACTTGGGTTTCAGAACAGTTGAGATCCTGATCTGAGCCCTGGCTTATACTGCTGCATGATTTTGGTGGCGTTAAAAGGAGATGCACAAAGTACAGGACTCCTTGTTTGTTTTTAAAATACCTTGTGTATTTCCTTGTGATTGCCTATCTTCTACTTACCATGCTGTCTTCAATAGCCTAACCTGGAGGGAAACCCCTTCCCTCTGATTCAGGGTTACCCCTTCTGTGGGGGCAGTCTTCCATCACTGGCTTTCTAATTGACTGAGTGTGAGTCTTTGTAGAACCGATCAGTCAATGAGGGAGATTTATCTGATGGTGGAATTTGCTGCCATCAGTAAAGACAAGTCCTGAATTTCAGTATGAACCCATGTCTAGTTCATCTGGGCTGACCTATTCTATTGTTTGTTAAATAGTCCAATGAAAATGCACTACTTTTGACTTGTTTGAGTTTTTTTTAAAAAAATACTAATAAATTGGTAGGGCCTCTATCTCTGAACTGAAGAGGTGTTCAGAGATTTGTATTAAAAGGCCATACACGAGTGCGTCTCCTATTTGCATATCAGTACCTATCCTATTAGAAGCCAGTAAAGTGAGGGTCTCACAGTACATGCTCTTTCACAGCTTGATGCTCAGGCTTCCTACGACATCCTTTCTTTAGCTTTCATGTCAGTGAATATAACACCGTGGTGCCTTGAAGCCTGGATAAACACAGGCCTCTAAATGTTCAGATGTACACTCAATCTGTGGAGCTCACAGCTGCTCCACTATTCTGATAACATGAATAAGCAAAACTAGTAAATAAATAAACCTTGGGTCTTTATTTTATTAAATACCCCACTATGTGAAAATGAGTAGTGCCATGAATATAAAGGAAATGTAAAATTCAGATAATACATTCACTTTACTCCTTGCTTGACCCAAATGTTATATTAAAGGAGTAAATTGAGGGTTTGTCTGAATCTATTATACACTGTTAAAAGTGAGGAATGAGACTTTAGATTACGTCCTCTATTGGCAGAAGCAGCATTATCTCCTTGAAGATAGAAAGTAATAAATATTTTATTACAAAATCTGACATGTTTAACTTCATTAATATTATTTATTATTGATGATTGTCATAGTGCAAAAAGAAATCCTAGGGTGCTTTAGAGTAAGAGGCATTCTCTTCTGTATTATTGATCTTTACTTTGCATTTACAGCCTATTGTAGTTAAGGGAAGATCAGAAAAGAGTTGACAGTTCAGGTAAGGGAAGTGTCTGTAGAGATCATTTGTGATAGAAATAACTTCTTAGAAAGTGTAACTGGTTGCACACCCATGTATCCTTGGTTATGATCTATGATTTCCTGTTCTCTTGTACACTGTGACTGTATAATTTGTTGATTTCACCACAGTGTTTCTTTATGGAAGCTCATAGCCCATTCAACATGATTGCTATGATGATATGTTTCCTGCAGCATCATGCATGTGCACAAATGTAGCATGTTTAGCGGGGCTTGGGAGGAGAGGGACAGGCAGAGCTCTTTCTGAAGGAGACAGAGATATGCTAATTAAGGTGGCTGGGAAGAGACACAGGGATCACCTCAGCCCAGAAAGGGAAGGGCTGAGGGGGCTTTCTGGAGACAAAGAAAAACTCTTGGAAAGATTAGAGGATTTTGGCCTGGGACTCTCTACCTGGAAGCAACTCCAAGCAAGATCTGGGCCCTGACTGCCCTCAGGCAGAGACTGGCTGTTCAAACATCTAACAGCTGAACATCTTGAGCATAAACTGGTTTGGACTATGAGGTTAGTTTAAGTGGAAATAGGCATATTCAGTGCCATAAAGCCATTTTTTTTTTGTGCCTGGGGCGCTTTCTGATCAGAATGCACCCCTTCCCATTAGTGGTGCTTGGAGCCAGCACCACGAACGCTGCCCTTTAATAGAGTGGCTCTATTGAGCTGCTCCGTGCTGCACGGGGCTTTGCCCCGTTGGCCCCACTGTAGTTACAGCTCTGCATATTTTACCTTTTATTTCCTTGTGGTCACTCCTGACTCATTTATAGTGTGATTCTGGCATGATTAACCATATTTTCACTTAGAATTGTAGTCTGATCAATAAACTTGTAGTTTTTAATCTGTAACCCTTCTGTCAGGGCAAGCTGGCAAAACAAGGTCTGGGTTCTATATCTAGGGGTTTCCAAGTAATATTGTAGTATGAAACAATTCTCTGTGTAGTGGGATGCAGAAATGAAGATGTAAGAAACACAGCATAGATGTAATGCTGACCCAGATAGTGGTATTGGCAACAGGAATCAAACCTGGGGCACTTGGCGCTTAATGCATGAACTGCAACTGCCTAAGCTAGAGAATGCATCTTACTGAAGCCCTGCTGTAGCAGGCTCAGCAAGAACTACCTGGCATACCCACTACTAGAGGGGACAAAGTGATTCTGCACAGGAAGTGATTACAAAGACAACAGTAAAGAAAGGATTGAGAGCATCACTGCAGGCAAACTTGAGGATGAATAGAAACAATTTGGACTTAGTGTGGTAGGAGACAAGTCAGTAATTCCTGGACAAAATTAGACAACTTCAGTAGCATTTATTTTGGATAGACTGGAGTGACAGAGGTGAAAGAGTGGGCAGCCAGAGAAGGGAAAGCTCTTAAAATAAACAGAACTTATGCCTTTTTTAGTTCAGTGCAATATGTGGAGAAGTCATCTCTATTTGATACGCTAACATCATAATGAAAGTGCTCCGCTGTAGACTATTGAAGTGATATGCAAAGAGTTTTGTGTGTGTGTTTTTGTGGTGGTGGTGTGGTTTTTTGTGAGCCTGCATCCATAGAAGGATGACTTGAGATGCTAAGCAAACTGAAAGGTGATATGCATAAATGTAGTCCTGTGATCTACCCATGTTCCTGTTGAAGTTGGTGGTAAAACTCACATTGACTTTAATTAGAGGGAACAGTCCTGTGATATGGTTGAGTAATAAAAAGAAGCCATCTCATTTTACATGAGAGTAAGCTTCTAACATAAATTACACACTAACTTAACAGATAAAGTGAAACTTGCATTTATTATTAAATTGCAGTAGCAGCTACAATATGGACATGGTGTAGCTGTAATTAAGAGGTACTTGGTTTATGTTAATGTTAGTTCTGTTTGAATTGGACTAACAATGTGAACTAGGTACCTTTTTGATTTTGTATATGTAGTGTCTCATGGGGAGCTACAATGCAGTATACTGGTGTATATTTAATTTCACACAGTTGCAGTCTGATGTGCAGGGCCTTGTAGACAGGCCCTATGAAAACGGGTTGTGGACACAGTGATCTATAAAGAGACAATAATGCAAAAAAGTTGCAAATTTAAAGAGTAAATTCACTTTTTCTGTGTGTAAGTCAGTGATCAAAATTTAATTGTGGCTTGGGCACAATTAAATAAAACTTTCCCAGCTCAGTAAAATTAACTTAACAGCTAATGTAATGAATGTCAATTCTTCAGTGAAACAATCTGTGTATTTGGTAAAATTAAAGATTCATAGTTAATTTGAACAGCTGTATTAATTTGCTATACATGTTATTTTGTGTCTATAATAAACAAGGCCAAATTCTGCTCTTTTACATTGGTGTTAATATACCTCAGTCCACTGACTTTTCTGGAGTTACTTTGGAATGATTTTGCCATACCTAGGAGCAGAACTGAGCCTGTTAGCTGTCTGTATCCTATGAATTTATTTTGGACTCAATCAACTCAAGTGAAAAAAGAACCTGAACAAGTCTTGCTCTGCAAAATATGATGGGGATTCTGGTTCTTTTCTTGAATATCAAATACCCAAACAGTTGTCCAAATCAGTGATTTTTGTGGTATACTTTTCCTCTGTATCAGACTTTAAGGACTTTGAAGACAGGGGAGAATGTTTAATATAATAATTTCACACAGCTTTTCTTATTTACAATTTATTTGTTCTTAACTCCCTTTAACATTGAAGATCACAAAAACCATCTGGTAAGATATATAAAAATCATTCTTTATTTGGAATAATAAATAGAATACTGGAAAATAAATGCTTGAATTGGATTGGCTTTTGTACAAGTGTCTCTCAGTACATGGTACACATCTTAATGTGTAATCTTACTTATGCACACTGAAACATAGCAATCTTTACTGCTGCTATAAAGATAATTGAGGGAAAAAAACCAGAAAGAACTGCAGAATAGTGCTTGGGAATGATAAGATGAGGTAGAGCCTTTCAAAGGTAAAGTGACATGCAAATGTTCAGCTGGAGTATAACATGCACTTTCATTTAGGAGTACACTCACTTATAAAAACCAAATCAATGAACAAGTAAACTATCTTTAGCTTGTTTCCTTTAATTTTCTTTAAATTTTAAAAGCATCACATTATAGCATTTTTAGAATTGCAATATCATGGCCTCAAAAGTAAGGAAAACTTTTCAAGTTTTCAGTTTTTTCATCAGATTTTTCAGTTGTACTGTTTTTCTTTTTCCATTGCATTGTTTGAATGTAAAATATGAAGTACTGCTCACTGTTGGTTAATATAGTCCTCTACAGGAGTGTTGCTGCCCCGGGGAAGGACCCAGGGCACTGGCCCAGGCCACGCCCCCAGCCGAGGACAGGGCAGGGAGCGGCAGCTGCAGTCGCCAGGCCACCCGGCCTAGGAAGGGGGCCGTTGTGGGTGGCTGGGCTCTGGATCTCTGGCCCAATCTGGCTGGAGACTGGGAGAGGCAGGGGCCCTGCCAGGACCTGGGGCACTGGCGCTGGGATTCAAGGCACAGGTGCCAGCGATGCCCCTGGTCCTCTATCTGGTAAAGGCATGTGACCATCTTTACTTCCCTTTCTTCCCTTCAGAGCATTGTTAGTAGACCTAGTTGTGGGCTGTGGTTTCTACATGCAAGCATCCCTAAAGGATAGTCAGTGCTTAACATGTTTATAAATTAAAAGAATAAAGTAAAATATATGCATGGCTATAACATAGGTCTCTACTTAAACATTTGTGTTTTGTCATATTTGTTACAAGCCTGTTCAGAGCCCCACTGAAGTCAATGCAAAGACTCCCTCTAACTTCAGTGGACTTGAGAAAATGCCATAGAACAGTAACTCAGTCTTCATGTAAAAACTGTAGGTTTATTCAACAGTATATTCATCATTTGCTTTTAAATCTGAGATTTCTCCTTTGACAGTCACAGAATACACAATCTAGTAATATTTACTGAATCAATGTGTATGGAAACACTTTGCAGTAATAGCTATTGCATTTTGCAGATCAGTGGCATACCACTGTGGGATGGCGTCCTGGAGGTAAAACAAAGGTGGGAATAAGAACTGGGATATCATAGAGAGTTCTACCTGCATCTCTTCTTATTTGTCATTCAGTTTTAAAATGGTCACTTTCCTTTCTCAGTTTCTCTAATTTGGAACTTTGATGGGGATCATGGCCATTCAGGAGATGTCTTAATGAAGCACTGCTTGGTTTAGGGGATTTGTAACAGGGGTCACTGAGAATGAATCATGCAAATCATCATCAAAATTTCCAGACAGGTAGCCACGTTAGTCTGTGTGCAGCAAAAACAAAAGGAGTCCTGTGGCACCTTAAAGACTAACAAATTGCTTTGAGCATCTTTGGACACTCAGTAACACACTTGAAAATTGCTGTACTTCAATAAAAAATTTCAAAAACAGACTTCAGTGTGAAACTGCAGAACTGGAGCTGATTTGCAAACTTGACACAATCAGACTGAGCCTGAATAGGGACTTAGAATGGTTAGCGCATTACAGAAGGTAATTGCCATGTTCACATATTCTTACCTTTTAATCAGCTGGTATGAATGGGCTCCATCTGCCCTACTGATTTGACTTTGCAACAATTGCCCTCCTCTATCCCGCCATGTGTATATATACACCTCTCAGCTGTAGTTTTCTGCTTCATACATCTGATGAAGTGGGTTGGAGCCCACATAAGCATATGCCTGAAAAAATTTTATTTTTTTTAAGGGTGCCACAGGACTTTGTGTTTATCATCAAAATTGGTTCTCTTTTTTGGCAGTTTCAGCCAAAAAGCTATGGATTGGCTGGGCACAGGGATGCCTTATCAGTATTGAGATGTTAGTGGGTTGATGTCGGGAAGCTTGCATTGATTTTGTCAGAGGATTTCTTTCTACAGAGCTATATAACCCAGAACCAAGCACTAACCACATGCAGTAGGGGAAAGTTTGCCAGGGGAAGTCCGAAAGTAAAAATTACAGAATCTGAGAGAATAAAATAGTAATTCTGAAAAAGAAAAAGAAAAATGAAAAATGGGCTAATGGTATTCAAGAAGTATGGCTACTCCAAGCCATTCTCTTTAACTAAAGAGGGATATTAGAAAGATTTTGTACATTTTAAGACCAGAGATTCACAAAGTTTGCAGCAGTAGAGTTTGTGGTGTAGTCTTAGAAGGTGGCAGACAGAACTCTCTGACAGCATTTTGGCTATTATCACTAATGAACTCCTACAAGCTAAGGAAATGCTGCCTTTATTTTGTGTGTTCAAATAATAATAGCATGCATAAAAGCCTCTGTCCATTCTGATACCATGATGATTGATGACTGTATAAAATCTTAAGACTGAGACTGACCACTTTTCAACTTGTAACCTTTCTGATGAGGATAGCTGTTGGGTTCTTCTGTCCCTCCACCTCTTTTCTGTTCTGTTGAGTGTAGTTGTCTCCCAGCTTCCTTTGATTGCATACTTTTTTTTGAAAAGCCAGGAGAAAAAGCATTTAAACACTATATAAGTGGTTGTCTTCCCTATAACTAAACATATCTCAGTGAAGCTAGATTGCTGCCTGCTATTTTGGAAAGCCAGGAATAGACTGTCTTCCTCATGGGAGTGACTCAGGTGGGGTGTATCAGCTCATTAAGAACTGAGAGTCAAAAACCTTAGTTCTTTTTTACTCAATTTGATTAGTTTCTCTTGTGGAAGTTGGATTCTGGATTTGAACAAATAATGGCAGGACTCATGAGTCTTACAAATATTTGCACTATTTTTTTTTATTACATCTGTGGAAGCTTCTTTAGAGTCATGGTATTAGGTTGAATATGTTTGTGGTGAAACTTTACTGACTGCTTCTACATGCCAGCTGGTCCCACTCCTAGAGCAGGGTAAACATGCACCAGCATCACCCACCCTTCAGCTTCTCAGGGGCAGACCACCTAGCTCAGATTTGGGGCAGGGCAGGAGCGTGGAGCTTGGCTTTGGGCCCCAGGTCCTTTCTCTCACCCAGCACTGACAGGGGCCCTACTGGTGCCCCCCCCCCACCAAGTATCCCTGGTGCTGTGGAGGCTGAACAGGGCCTGGGTTGGATATCAGAGGGGCCTTAGTGGCTGGAGCCTGGGACCCCACCTCATGTTGGTAGTGGGGCTTCAGGCCCTATAACCCATGCATGAATCTGGCCCTGGCACTGAGCACTCATAGCACTGCAACTGAAGCAGGGGCATGGACAGGAATAAAAATTTGGCTGCTTTTAGAGGAGTACTTTCTATTGTCTTCACAGCTGGAGGAGCTGGCTCCTGTCTTCCCACTGTGGTGTCAGGACTGGCAGAGCTTGCTTTCTCCCACCCATCCCAGGGCCCTGGACTGTTGTCTCCCTACCCAGTTTGGGGCAAGAGTTCATTCTCCCCACCCTGGGCCCAGAGAAGTTCTATGCCTCTGTCCATTGTGCTGGCCCATGCCCCTCTTCCACTCTCCCCAGATATTTGTCTAGCCTGCTCTTCATTATTGGAAGTTTTTGAGATTCCACAACCTGCCTAGGCAACTTCTTCCAGTGGCTAATCACCCTGACAATTAGGATTTTTTTCTAACATCCATCTTAAACCTCCTGTGCCATAATTTAAGCCCATTGCTTCTTGTCCTGTCATCCGTAATATTCCAGATGTGGCCTCACCAGTGCTGACTAGAGGGGAACAATCACATCCCTCAATCTACAGGCAACACTTTTACTGATGCAGCCCACTGTGCCATTGACCTATTTGGCAGGAAGAGCACACTGACTTGTACCCAGCTTCCCATCCACCAGAACCCCCAGGTCCTTTTCTACAGTGCTGCTACTTAGCTGATCACTCCCCAGCCTGTAGCAGTGCATGGGGTTTTTTCCATCCCAAATGCAGGACTTTGCATTTGTCCTTGTTGAACCTCATGAGACTTCGATTGGCCCACTGCTCCAATTTGTCTAGGTCTCCCTGAATCCTGTCCCTGCCCTCCAGCATGTCTACTTTCCCCCCAGCTTGGTGTCATACACAGACTTACTGAGTATGCAGTCGGTCCTATCATCAAGATCATTAATGAAAATGTTGAACAAAACTGGCCCCAGGGCCAATCCCTGGGGCACACCACTCATTACTGATTGCCAACTAGACATGGAGCCATTGATTCCTACTTGCTGAAACTGTTGATCTAGCCAGTTCCTTATCCACCTTAGTCTACACATCCAAACCCATACTTCTTCAAATTGCTGATGAGAATGCTGTTGGGTAACACATCAAAAGCCTTGCTAAAGTCAAGGTATATCATGTCAACAGCTCTTCCTGCATCCACAAATCCAGTCATCTCATTTGTAGAAGGCAATGAGTTTGGTCAGGCATGATTTACCTTTGGTGCATCCATGCTGACTGTTCCTGATCACTCTATTTTCCTCCAAGTGTTTCAGGATGGATTCTTTGAAAACCTGCTTGATGATTTTTCCAGGGACTGAGGTGAGGCTGAGAGATCTGTAATTCCCTGGATCCTCCTTTTTCCCTTTCTTGAAGATAGGCATTATATTTGCCTTTTTTCCAGTCCTCCAGCACCTCCCCTGTTCGCCACGAGTTTTCAAAGATAATGGCCAGCAGTACTGCTATCTCATCAGCCAATTCCCTCAGCACCCTTGGATGCAGTTCGTCTGGCCACATGGATTTGGGCACATCCAGGTTCTTTAAGTAGTCCCTAACCTGACTTTCCCTCAACAAGGGCCTCTCTTCTCTCCAATCTGCCATACCCAGTGTAGTGGGCTGGGTGCTGGCCCTGCCTGTGAAAACTGAAGTTAAAAAAGCATTAAGCACTTCAGCTTTTTCCTCATCCTCCATCACAAGGATACCTGCCCCATTCAGTAAGGGACCTTACACCATCCTTGATCCTCTTCTTGTTGTTGACATACTTATAGAACCCTTTCCTGTTATCCTTCACATCCCTTTGCTAGCTGCAACTCCAATCGTCCTTTGGCCTTTCTGATTTTATCCCTGCAGTCCCAAGCAATATCTTTCTATGCCTCCTTAGTCATCTGTGTAAGCTTCCTTTTTATGTTTTAGCTCAGTACAGAGTTCACTGTTAAGCCACGCTGGGCACCTTGCACATTTGCTGTTCTTTCTGCTCATTGGAGTGATCAAGTAATTAAAACCTTTGTCATGCTACAAATGCACAAGGAGGGCAAATTCAGATTGTTGCTAGTTCTTCTGAGACAATGAATAAGATTAACTTCTTCCTGGCCATGTCAAATAGGCCCAGAAGCTGAAGGAACCAATGTCAATGCCATGTGACTTGTGTAACTGATCATATTTAACCAGACTGGTGCAAAATTTAAAAAAAAAATAATGCAAATGTTTGCCACAATGCTTTTGCAGCTATCATAACCATAACATTTTGTGCCAAATTTTGTTGAACAACTTAATTTTTTCACTATCTCCTGTTTCACAAATTCAAAAACACAATCTTTAATGAAAAACAACTATTTTGTAAATATTTTGCCCAAATTAGATTTTAATTTGAAATGTGTATTTGTATTGGCCTCCTGAAAACAGTAGGTTACATGTTGCTTGTTCTGGATATAGTCTTTATTAATATCCCTTTCCATCCTCTAATACTTTTCAGTAGTTACATGTTACTAACAATGGACTTCAAAATCTGTTTATCTTAATTCAAGCCATGACTTTTATATCTTTAGCTATCTCAGTGCTTATTGGTTCACCTTAAGAAGATATATGAAATGAGACATAGCACATCAAGGTCACATCGGGAGGCAATCAGTGAGTGAAAACAGATGCTAATATTTTCAGATTCACCCTGGATAAACTAGTCAAAATCAATACTTTTGGTTCTGGATCCTAAAATGCCCTCAGTGAAAGTAATGTAACATGGATGGTCACTGAGATGGAATTATTAAAAGATAGGGTGGAGCCAAGCTTAGCCATATGGTGAATGCCATAACCAGGGCAGACCTGTCACGGCAAAGCAAGCTGGGAAAGCAGGCGAAAAGAAATTGTCCTGAAAGAACAACATGCATCCCGCCATGAAGAAATGAGGACAGAGGGCTGTGGGCAATACATTGTCCAGTGACTGACACTTGCACTGATGAGACACAACATTGGAAGTTGAGCTATGGCTATGTAAACTTGATTAGGGTGGATGGGACCCGTCATCATGCCTGAAAAAATCACCACACTGTAAAACACTCACATCCAATATGCCTAATAAAGCAGTATGTTATGCATACAAGTGAGATGAGTAATATCTGTCAGCAAAATAGCTGCATAACCAGCCACATCAGGCATAAGAACTTGCAATATGCCAAAACTGAAGTCGCTCC
Organism: Podocnemis expansa; assembly: GCA_007922195.1. NCBI lineage: Eukaryota > Metazoa > Chordata > Testudines > Podocnemididae > Podocnemis > Podocnemis expansa. The sequence goes on along the minus strand of ML681998.1, from coordinate 10,991,599 downwards.
TACTGACAGAAGACTTTAAGATAGGTAGCTACAAGCACAACAGAGCATTGAATCTCAGTATGGAACTTGCACACCCTCTTTGGTTGTTTTTTTTTCCAGTAAGAGTTGACCTTAAAAAAAATTCAATGACTCTTTAAAAACATAAGAATATGATAACTTATATTTGCAGTCTGAGGACTGGAGCCAACACAATTATTCACTGAAATTTCATCTGCTAATGAAACTAAACTTCACCACTGCAAACACTTAGGTGCCCATGAGACTTTATTGGAATTATTCACGTGAACAAAATCAATCAAGTACTTGCAGCACCAGGCCCTCAAACAGCAAAATTAATCAATTGCAGCTAATTTTAACCCTCTTAAACATTTTCCATTTCACTGTGTGATACTATTTTACGATGCTGTATGGTACTTTAATTGCTTCATTTTCTTTGTTAGTAACCAATAACTTTTGAATTTTGTTCAGAAGTTTTTGAAAGCACAGTGACACATACAGTAAGTCTGTTAGACTTAATCTAGTTCCTAGAGAACAGTTGTCCATGCCAAAAGACAAACAAACAAAACTGGAAATTTTGGCAGTGCCACTGATGTCAGTTTCAGCAGAAAGGCCAAGAGTTGAATATTTACGTTTCTCAAACTTATTGTGAATCAAATATGCCTTCATGATGAACTTCAGTGACTTTAATTGTACCAGAATAATAAGAGTACAGCAAAGAAATAAGCAAATTTGCCCAGCAGGAAAGGTCTTGTATTGAGAAGTTATATCCAATACCATTTCATGCTCAGCTTCAGTCTCTGGAAGGCAGGCAAAGTCTTTCTTAGGGTGCTAATCCCAGGATGATCTTAAAGATGCAGTAGCCCCACACAGCTTCCACAGTTCTTGAACCTGGAAGCCCCACACATATGTTGCAGCAAATGAATCCCCTTTTGATAAGGTGGTTCTAGAACTCAGCATATTGGTGGATAAGCTTGTACTTTTCTGGTTTGTGCTCTGTGGATAGAGAACCCCACAGATATCTGTTTTTGTTATGTAATTATGCTCTTGTCAACTTTTGAGTATGAATTGAACAGTCTAGCAGATACCATTTGACCCAACACCAGAACTTTGATAAATTATCTTTTTGTTCAGAATCTCTCATGAAAATGTTCACTGTTAAATTTTGTGACTTTTTTTGCAGCCTTGTTTTAACTTAATTTGCATTTTTGGTAGAATTACCAAAAATGAAAAATTCATGAAAAATTACTTTGAATATTTTCTTTTTTGGTGAAACTCTTTATTGCTTAAGAATAGGAAAATTTTGATAGCAGATTCTGTTTTCAAACTGGAAAACTGCACGAGGTTTGGTCAAAAACTTCCATTTCTTTATGAAAGTTTTGTCAAAAATGAGTATTTTTAGAACCAAAATGAAATACGAAAACCATTGACTTTCAAGGGACACAAGTACAGTAAGGTAATATCTTTAACTGGGCAAACTTCTGTTGGTGGAAAAGACATGGTTTCAAACTTCACAGATCTTGTCTTCAGGGCTGGCAAGCCTGTCTCCTCTATCAAAAGAAGCTGATCAGATTAAAGATAGCACCTCACCCACCTAGTTTTTCTCTTATCCTGTTACCAATGTGGCTACAAAAACATTGCGAACAATAATTGAAATTTTACACACCTCAACTCAACACCTCAAAAAAGGAGGGAGGAGTTGGGAGAAGGGAAAGGGAGCAGGGTAATCCTATGCAACCATAGAAAAATGAAGAGGTTTTCTAAGAAGTGAGAAATAATGTTATGGCAATAAGTGCTTGTGCTGTTAACACCAGTGAATTGTAGAATTCCATTTTTCATTAGGAACACCCAGGAAAGAAAGAAAAACTAGACTGTTCTTTGACGCTTGCTTCCTTTCTCTCCATCTTCTGTATGCTCTCATAAAATAAAGATCAAGTTTTCCTAAATGCTTTTATCTGCTTTGAAGTCTAGGAATAACTTTAGAAATTCCACTTTCATATGAGTGAAGTTCTTCTCTAATTCATCTCACTTATCAATATGGAGTATGTCATGCAAGAAGTAGCTGAGGGGAAGAACCTTTGTGTAAAGCTTCCCTTATGGACAGATAATCATTCTGAATTATTAAAAATGGCTAAAGCACAGGAAGGTGCAACATCCTTATTGTCCAATATACTTGTTTTGGGCACCTCTGATGCATGATTTCTGGATTCTGCCTTTTCAATTGCAAGTGAAACCTGTAATGCCCTACCATTATAATGTATGTTACTTACCTCATGATTTTTTTTTTTTTTTACACTCCCTCCTCCTCCTCTGCAGATAGATGCAGAATGGAAAATATCAAGAAAAACTTAACACTTTTTTGCTCAGGCATTTTTTTAGTGGGGTAGTAATGTTAGTCTGGATACAGCAAAAGCAAGAAGAGTCCTGTGACACCTTAAAGACTAACAAATTTCTTTGGCCATAAGATTTCATGGGCTCCAACCCCTTTTTGTTGGGCGCAGCAGACAAAGATGAATCGGGTTGGAGGCCCTGTAAGCTTATGCCTGAAGAAATTTGTTAGTCTTTAAGGTGCTGACTCTCATAGTTTCAAATGTTTTATTATAACACTCTGAAACACTGATGCTGGTAAAATGTTATCTTGTTGACTCAATTCATGCTGTTGTGAGATAACCATCTCTTTGTGTACATAGGGTGTACATATGATATTACTCCTGAACATATTTACAGTAGGAGAGAATTTATTTTCCAGTGCTCCTGGGTTAATTAGTTTCTAGTTAATTACATTTTAACATCCATAGTGCATATGCTCTTGCCATTCTTGATGCCAGTTAACACTTAGTGGCCACTATAATCAAGGGGTCTAAACACTCATATTTTATATCCTTAATGATAATTATTAACAAGAGCAATAAATTAGAATTATGAATTTTCTCTCCTTGACCATGAAATGACTTTGAACATGTAAATAAACAGATCCACTTTGTCTTGAGCATTGTTTTTCACGCTTACTGTCTGGTCCAACCTAAAAGGAATGGGAAAATATGTAGAGAAATCCAAGCACATTGCCTGGGATGCTCTTCTATTCCTAAACAAAATTATTTTTGTTTGGCTTTAGAAGTAAGACTAAACTGAATTAAAACATGCCAGGGGAATTTCACAAGTGTGGTAGGAAGGTTTATGTTTCTTGTTGATAGCAATAATTAATGCAGTTCAGATTATTAAGGTAATGGAAATCCTCTAATAAAGAGTTCTGAAGTCTATTAAAAGAGGTTTCATGAAATTACAAAACTGATGACTGATACATTTGTGAAGTTTTACTTACTGAATATAACATTTTCATTTTTAGATCTCTCTCCAGATACTTTAAACAGTGTTTTCTTTTGTAAAATAGGTTGAATGTCAGGAGGTATTTGCATGAAATGGCCAAATCCTGTTGTGTGCCAGACAGGTTTAGTGGGCAAGCAGGGTTACAAAGACACACCCTTTCCTGAGCTTTAGGCTGACGGTGTCATTAATGAGCTTGTTTATGTCCTAATGTAGTGAGGTATGTTATGATTATTCCCCTTTCTAAATGTGTGTTATCAGTGTCTGGTGCATGATGTTCAATTTTTAAACATAGTAAAGGTCCTATAAAAGCACATGCTCCCCAAAGGGTCATTTGCTGCCATGCTCTACATTGGCATTTTTCTCCTGTTTAATGGATTTAGGGAAGTTCCTATTGTGTGCTTCTGATGGTAGTAGCTAACTGCTGCTGGAAAGGCTGATGGTGCACTGCTCAAAGTCTGCTTGACTCTGCAGTGGATTGACAACTGATGAAAAAGTAGTTTGATTTGAGACGATCTTTCACTGAGAATGTTGGGCCTTCACAGAGGTAGCAATGATGTTGAAACCTCCAAAATACACATTGTTGCTTTTCATATTTGATATCCTGTGGGGGTGGGTGGGGGTGTACATAAGCAGATATATATAAAATAAAATATAAATAAAAATATAATCTGCTTATGTAACAACCAGTGGTTAAAGTATAAATTAATGGGCCCCAGAACCCTCCAAATCTCTGGGCCCCCTTCATGCAGGTGTAGGCCCCAGCCCATTTTTAAGGCGTTTTTAAGCCCCACCAGCTCTTTTTCCTCACACATGAAGCACAGTCGCAAATCCACATCACCCAACCTTGTCCACTAGTGCCCACATCAGACCCCTTTTTCCCCATGTCCCCTTCAGCCCCCTTCAGTCCCCTTGTCTCAATTTCCCCACTCCACCTCCTTCAGCCCCCAACCCCCTCCACACCTCCACTGTCCATAGCCCCCAATCCCAATTTCCTCCATCCCTCCCCAGCCCTGCATCCCAACCCCTTCTTCCCAACCTAACCCTCCTGCTGGCTGTTCTGGTCCCCCCCATGCCTTTTCCCCACCACCTGCCTGACTGTCCCCAACCCTTCCAGGCCTCTCTACCTGTCCACCAGAGCAGTGAGACCATGCCACAGATTGCTCCTCCTGCTCTGAGCATGCTCAGGGTGGGAGTTTTAAAAACTCCCAGCCAGCTGGAAGATTGTCTTCCAGTTGGATAGGGGCCACAGCTGCCATGCAGGGAACATTGCTGCTGGGGTGGTTGGGAGCAAAGAGAGCAGGCTTCAGGAGTTAAAGTAAGGGCAATGCACCAGAATGCTGCGTTCTGCCCCATTATTCTATTTGTAGGGGCCCTGAAACTCTGGCCCCTAAAAATGGTGGGCCCTGGAATGGCGCTTTAGTTGTGTTCCCCCATACTTTAACCCCTGACAGTATCAGAAATCTGAGTGTTACATTTTGCCTCGTAGTCTCAAACAAAAGCCCTGGGTCTTATGAGGCAAAATATCTGTCTAACAGATGTAAAACTGCATTGTATAGGTATATTTTTAACAGGGGAAAAAATTACAACTGACAGCAATGAAGTACTTAGTGCAAGATTTCAGTTCTCAGCCACATAGCTATTACATTTCAGTCTGAGGCAGCAGGAAGATTCTGTTGATCCCATGCTAATAAATGTTGAAAAGGAAAAGATTTTATTTTTTAAAGCAGGTTGTTATTGTTTTTAAATAATTAGGGATTCACACCTAACCACGATCCAAGGTGTGTCATATAACCCAGGTCATTAGCTTCACAGTAAGAAGCCAGACACTCAAGTATTTGATCAAAGCATATATAAATCTTCCAGCTTTTCTGGCACAGGCTGAATTGGGGATGACAATATGGATTATAATACTCTTTCAAAATCAAAGAGGTTCTTGTTCTTCAGGAGGAAGAAAAACCTCTTCAGTCAGAAAGATCCAACCTGTCCCTGGCAAGAGAGAAAAATTCCACTGAGATCCAAATTAAGAATAAACAAAGAAGGAAGAGTCAATTCAAAGGAGTATAGGGACCTTGTCTCTTGTACAGTTTTACTGCTGTGTGTTTGATTTTCTATGTGAGCCTTGTATCTTGTCTGTTATATTTCATCAAAACCAACCAACAGGGAATATTAAATGGGAAAAAGAAGGGGAGAAAACTCTTATGCGTATGAAAGAAGGGAGGCTGAGGAATATTGCTATTTAGGGTATACTTAATACTATTTTAAATTATTGTAGTCCTTAAGTAGGATGGTGATGGTACCATAATTAGAATTTTAGGGCCATTGATTTCAGTGGAGCTGTACTGATTTGCATCAGCTAAAGTTCTGAGCCTTCTAAAATACCACTTCTAGGGAATCATCTTCCCTTTCAGTGTGATTTCCATTTAATAATAATCCTGTGCAGGGAAGAGGGGAGAAACTTCTTATATAACACGAAGAATTTTAAAGGGACCAGATTGTGTAGAGGGTTTTCATTTTCTTGATTCTTTATCTAGTTCAACTGACAATGTCAATATAGAATGTTTATAGTTCATCTTCACCATTGCTTAACATGGAAACTGGAGTATCTACTGCTTGATTTTCAAATCGCTACTTTAAGACTTGTTCTGATTTATGATAGGTAAGGTCACAGACCATGATCTTTGTGAACTCAAAGTGTGAGATGGGCCCAAATTGCAAAGTCAGGGCTCAGGTTTTTTTTACCATTCTCAAAGCTTTGAGCAGGCACAGAAGCAGAGTTTTTACTTTGGGCCAGCTATTTGAAATAAGCATTTTTATGTTTTAATAATACAACTTTTACTATAAAATTAACTACAAAATGAGAAGTTAATACCATTGTTAACAATAATGTATATATAAGCTGCTATATTGTAGTATGACTATCAGCATTTTTGACTATGAACAGTCACTGGAAAAACTAGATTTCAGCTTCAGGACATATTTAAAACCAATTTTAAAGAATTAAAAAAAGTAGGTTTTCCATTTTACAATTATGTAACTGAAAAGAAATTGCTAGTCATGTGTTGGTTTATGATATTTTTAGGAATGTGTGTTCCACAGAAATGGTGATTGTTGCTGTAGTTTGGAACAAAACAATAGGAGTCAGGACCGTATGCTTTCCCCTCAGTTGCTGGATGTATTAGGGTGATACAAGGGAGCACCCTTAACTTGGGCTTCCAGTGGCTTTTTGTGTGAAGAAGGTACAATGTATACAGAGACACAGGTTTTCACTGCCCCCACATGAGTGTTTCTCTCCCCTCCACTTCTACCAGTTGTAAGCCCGTGATAGGGCACTGCAGAACCTCATATCAGGATAAAAGTGTTTGGACATCCATTAAAACTGAACTATAGTGAAACAGAAAAATGAGTCAAATTGAAACTGAAATGTAAACCAAAGTCTTTTATCTTTTTTCCCCCCCTCCCTGAGTGTTGGCTATTGTTCTTTATTTACTGTAGCCCTCTATGTTGTCCTGCCTGGACCATGAGTAAAACAGTGTTTCAACACTTCTAGGCAGAAGATACCAGTTAATCACTGGTAGTGTGCATGTTCCGTTATCATCCATAGCATTCATTATTGATTTTCACCACGTCAAAGCTAGATAGAAAGATGTGACCCCTGCTCTAAATATGTATAAAATAGTATGTGAGCATTTTAATATGTCCACACCAGTATGAGATGGACAGTTACTCAATATGCGTGAACAAATGTGGGGTTTCATACACTCAAATAAAAATACCTGAAGATAATAACTGTAATGTAATAGTAGTACTGACCTGAAACCCATGCCATAGGGTCAGTTTAATCAAAAAGCAGCTCTCAGATTGACTAATCTTAGTTTTGTGCGCTTGTCTGAACCCTAGAATTTTTCAAGATATTGATTTGTGCCACTCTTCTTGATCTTTTAATGACAATGATATATACAGCATTTAAAAAGAAATTAATATTTTATTGGATCAGACTGTGTCAAAAAGTGGTAAGTGTGAACCACAAAACTCACCCTTAATGCGCCAGTTTCTACAGATATGTTTACAGTTTCTCTGGAGGAGCTATAGCAAGTCTATCAATTGTTTTATGTTTAATACACAGCATATAATAAAACTTATGAAAACCAGCTAGTACACATGCTACAGCATGGTTTCCAATGTAAATATTTCAGCCATTTAAATTGCACACATACACAAAAAAAATCTAATATCCAATAAACTGTATTTTAATTAGAAGCCCCTAAAACCAGCCAATTTTGTAGTTTAGTTTTAACTCAGAAATTCTAGGCTTTTATGAATTCATGTCAGATCCTTAGGGGTACATTTTCAAAGCACTGAACAGGATTTTAGCCATGCAAATCCTATTAAAGTCAGTGGGAGATATGGTTAAACCCTATGCAAATACTTTGGAAGCAACATACTCCTTAATATTATCTAAACACAGTTTTGGCCTGTGAATTTCCTTGCTTTCAATTTTTACAACTGCATTCAAAAGGAAACAAATTGTGCCAGGGAAATGTGAGACTCTTAATAGTATAAAGACTATTATAGCTCCAAAAGAGAAGTTCTGGTGTATCATATTTTAGTATGAGCTAAATATGTATTTTGGGGGAGGGGGGTTTCTTCCCCCAAGAGCTCTGACTTGTGATACAGTGATCATACTACGTCTTAGGTATGCAAATAGATTTTGAAAATGTACATTCCTGTTTTCCAGCAGATTATAATGTCTTGTGTCTACTTATAATAGTGAGCTTTGAGAAAAGGGCCATAATGGTTCTTTAGCATCATGAGGCCCTACTTGGATGATTGTCAAAAATTGCAGTTGAGTTGAAGACAAGCCATAGAAAATTGAGGAAAACACATAATGCATCTCATTATTTGTGGTAATAAAGTCCATTATTACTTTGCTATGATTTTCCTCAAATCATAGGGTGGGGTCTATGGTCAGGGCCAGATTTAGGGGTATGAGGCCCAAGTGACTGCCTCAGGTGCTACGTTTGGAGGACACCAGGCTTGGGGTCATGTTTCAAAATGCAAATAGGATGCTTAAAGTAAAATGTATTTTCATATGTGGATTCATTTTTTTTTTTTTTTTACTAACCTCCTAGAATGTTCTAGAACTTTGTAGAATCTCATTAAACCTTCCAGACTTTCTCAGAACTACATTTCCCTTAAACTTCCTAGAATGTTGTCAGCCATGTCCTTGCAGGCTGTCAGTCAATCAGTGAGACATAGGAACAAACTGAAGTGAAATGAGAAACCAGCTGTTATATTGGAACCTTGTTTTATTTTGTAATTATGAATATGTATTTGTTTTAAGGATTGGAGTCTAAATAGCAACTAATAACAAACATTATTTAATGCAGCATCATCTTTAGATTCAGTATCTTGCTTTATACTGCAGAGAATACATGTTCTGTTTTCAGCATCCACTAGCAGGTGGAACATCCTCAAAAACAATGTTACAAATCTGACCATGAAGCCACTAAGGGACACTCACTAGGAGAGTTGCACTGACAGCATAAGGCCAGGGTACCAAGTGATTGAGGTTTATGATGCTCTGTTGGAACTGCTGCAGCTGAATAAAATGGAGGCCGGAATCTGACATAACATGCAAAGTGTGGCAAACCAGATCACTGACTTCAAGTTTCTGGTTTTAGTTGTGGTTTGGCATGATATCCAGGTCCAGGTAAACACTGTAAGCAAGGCATTACAAACACAGCATCATAACTTTTGCTGCTTTGGTGAGAAGCTGCCTTGATTTCATTGTGGCCTTTGGAGTTAACAGATTTTTTTAGTTGTTGTCATTGCTGCCAAAGAAATGGTGGGAAACTTGAGTTGTCTGTCTTCAAGGAAACTCGTACTCATCAGAAGAAGATTTGGTTAAAAGGGCAGAGATGAGGTGATGGGAAACTTGGAAATCAAGGAGTTTTTTTGCACACTTGTTGACATTGCTTACGTGGTCCATCAAAGATTGGTTCTGACAAATGAAGCACTGTGAAAAACCTCAGGGTTTTTATGACTTCACTAAGCTGCTGGAGGACAGAAGAACACTCTTGAATAGTTGTATGGACTTTCACTGGAGGCTGACACATGGGGAATGTTCAGACATCAATGATAGACATATCTGTTGAATTAGACAGTATCAGTCACATTTTGCCACATGGGATACACATTCCACATCATGTTCTCCCATCATTCATGATGCGGAACTGAAGAACACTTTCTCTAATGTGCAGAGAGTTCTTAGGTTTCTGTTCATCCTGCCTATCACAATCGCGAACAGTAACCACAGCTCTTTGAGATTCATTAAGGCTCATTAATACATCTCCAATCAGTGATGCCTGACAGGAGACTGATATTGCTTGCTTATTTTATCTCTTGAAAATGCTGTTGACTAGTCTTTGGATCTTTATGACGCTATGCTTCAGTTCACAAGGGGAAAAATGACCTTTTGAACTAAAAAACTAGGTTTAACAATCTGGCTTTCGCGTCCTGTAACATTATTTAATACTGGTCCACCCAGTGTTGGTACACAGTTCAATTTCTTGATGCTAATACATGTCAATTATTCTTAAAATTAAAAATAGGATCAGAGGAAACAATTTTAAAGCTTGCTTCTGTATGGCATGAATAAATACATATTTACAGGTCTTAGTGTCCAAATGTATTATCTTATACAACCGGGATAAATGATGCATGCAAATATTGCATCAACATTGTGAAATGAGCTACAAAAGCTATAAACCAAGATCTTCAGAAGTTTAACAAATGGAGCGCAAGCACTGGGGATGCGTCTACACTATGTGCTTGTCGACTTAAGCAAAGCCCTGGCCACATTTGGAGTTCATTAAGTCAATTTAAGGGCTTCCTTAAACTGACTTAATAACGGTCAGTCTTTAAGTCGACATGCGCAATAAGTTGACTTTATTAAGTCAACCTAATGCAATGTGGCCATCTAAGTCAACTTAAGAAGCCCTATGTAATAACACATCTGCTTAAATTGACTTAGTAAAGTCAGAGTCGTGTGGCACTTTAAGACTAACAGATATATTTTTTGTATGAGCTTTCATGGGGGAAAATCCCACTTCATCAAAGTGCCACATGACTCCTTGTATTTTTTTGCTGGACTAGACTAACACAGCTATCCCTTTGGAAATTAGTAAAGTTGACTTAAGCAAACACATTTTTTATTAAGATGCTTTCTTAAGTCGACTTAACCAACTTTAAGTCAACTTAAGAGAAGTGTGGACTCACTAAGTTGACTTAATAAAGTCGACTTTATTAAGTCAACTTTTCTTTTGTAGTGTAGGCATAGCCATAGGGTGCTGTTTGGTCCAAGGCTATCCCTGCCTGAGCTGTCAGTGGGAACATGGGACTGAGAAAGGGGGTTCCTGTTGTTGGCCTCATGGGACTGAGTGTGAGACCCCTGGGACTGACAGTGGCCACTCAGGGCTAACAGTAGGGGCTCCTGTTTCCATACCTGAAGCAGACTGTGCGCGTTTTGCATGGTGGGGGTCCCACGTCAAAACCTCAGTGAAAGCTTAATATTGAGGAATCTGCAAAATCTCATATTAAGCATGGCATTAGTCATGATGATTTTTCGTATCAACCTAGTGTTTCCCTGAGTTATATGGCACTTCCCTCCAAGTGGTGTGGAAGGTACCAAATGTATCAGAAGTCCCCAACCTACACTGGGGTGGGAGCAGTTGTTGATCTGCAAGGATTTTAGCCATGCAAATATTCCCTGGCTTTCAGAGTTTGCACTCTAAGAAGTCCATGCAATCCTAATTGTATTACATGGACTCCGTCCTTCAAGTGCATGGAAAGGGCTCAGGCAAGGAAAGAAGAAGCCAGGGATTATTCGCTCTCCACTTGAACTTCCTGTTTTTAAACAGTCAACAATTTAGTTTGACTATAACAACAAGAGAAGGTTTAATCCATAAATGGAGCATATTTTCAAAGAAGATATGGTAAATATAGGAATTCAAGAAACTACTGTATATGGTGAGGTTTCTTTTAAGGTTACTCAAACTAGTGATGAGGATGTCTGATCCTTTGTGTATATTCAGTGTGCAATAAGTCAAACACGCTTGGTTCTGAAGGCAATTCAGTACTAAAAGTAAGGAGAGCTGAGAATTTGAACAGAGAGCTAGTAGATGCCTATAAAACGTGGGACACAAAACAGTTGAATAATTTTGTATGTCTGCATCTGTGTGTGTGTAATATCTCAAGTCTAAACTTGTAGCCTAAACCTGACCTATACCAAACTGTGAGGGATAGCTGCATGTTTTAAATTCTGATTCTGAGGCCCCATTCAAATATTGTGATTATAATCTATTTCCATAAGAGCTAAATTGGAGCTCTTTCTTTATAGGCATCTGAGCCTCGGTAATGTCCAAAAACCTGTATCCAAATTTATAATTTCTGTACCCACTCTAATTTGTCTCTATATGGCTGCAATTTTTTATTTGCTTTTACTATTGTTACCCTTAACAGAAAACGCACATCCAGTCTCAGAAGGGTAAAGGTGACTATTAATTTGTATTTTAAAGCAGGGTCCTAATAATGAGCATTCATGTCAAGATCCAGATTGGGTTTAGAGAAGCATCTAAGGCCAGAATAGGGCTAAGGTTCTGGTTCACACTTCATGTTGGTGAAATCTCTCAAGTTGTTCTTACAGGATTTTGGCCCCAAACTGAAGAAGTCTTATCAGGCCAACTACTATTCTGAGACTTCAGTTTAAATCAGACCAGATCTAGAAAGAGTCCCTTCTGGCTAAGGATCCTGAAACTATATAAGGAGGTCTTAGACTCAGGGATTCAAATGCAAAAATGTACCCTCACTTCCTATTTTTCAGAATTTTGAGATGTTTGGTTTTGGTCCATCTCTAATTATATCCCTATATAAAATACCAAACTTTTCTACAATGAGAGCATTAATAACTGAGCATTGCTTACTCTGACCAAGATTGTTTTACTCAATGCACAACATAATGGGACATTCTGTGGATGATATCCCAAAAGAAAAAGGAAGGTTTATTACTGACAGATATCACTCCATTCTCATAATGAATGAAGGCTTATAATGTTGTGTTTGTATCTTCACTAGGTGGAGCTCTAGGATGGCTGTTCAAAGCATCATATTCAGTCTCTTACCATTGTCTGATGGAGACAAATTTTCTTTGTTTGAAAATTTACAAATCTGTGAAAATGCTACTTGTAAAAGTTAAAGGAATTAGCAAAGGGTTGGCACAACACCTCTGTTTTCAGAGTGGTGACTGTGTGGGCATCCACATTGTTCCATTCTCAGTCCTACCAATTACTTTCCTACATACTAATAATTTGATTATTTGTGAAGTAAATGATGCCCTCCTTCCAATGATACAGCAGCTTACAAGACTTGGCTGTGTTAAACTGCAAATCATTCCTTCTACAATTGTCTTAATCAGGGGTTGTTTTTAGTATTGAATCTTTCACTTCTGCTAATGTATTAAAATCCTTTCCTTGGGGGATTTTTGTTGTGGTTTCAGCAACGCTTATAAATAAATATTTCTCATTATTCTACCTAATATTGTAATCTTGATATTAAGTCTTAGAAAAGAGATATTTAAACAAAAACTGAACTGCAATATAAATTGCTGTGCAATTGTTGGGAAATGTCTCAGCAAAGAGAGATGTTGAAACGCATTGCTTTATGTTTCTGATGTACTTAATTCTAGAAAGAAAAGTATGTTTCTTCAAATCACCAGGCAACTCCATCACACTGACTTTACATTTTCAATTTTTTCCCAGTTTGTTCTTAGTAAATCAGTTAGGGAAAGAATAAATAAAATGAGTGCTTACCCCCCCCCCCAGTATGTTCCTTTACTTTTTTCTACACTGTAATGACATTTGGCAGGCTCAACTGTGTAATGCTTGACTGGTTTTATTGTTGTCTGCTCCCAGTGGGGAATAGTTGACACTGCTCTCTGTTTTCAATTGATATCCATTTTCAACAATATTGCTTTCTATTAGATTCTTGCACAGTTTGTGCCAGCCAAACCGAATATTTACTGTGTTGACCTCAAACCCTCAAATCAACAAACACAGAAATAAGTAAAATATGCATTTTCTGTCTAATGTTTTCAAATGTACCTTTTCAATTATTATTTTTGGTTATTTTTACAATGGGTGAATTGTATATTAAAGAATATGGTATTGCCCCTTTTGGCAATACACATTTATTTTCTCAGCCTCAAAGATACAGCAACACCTAATGCAGCTATCTTCATGTCAAGAGATTACTATTTAGCCAATCACTTTTCAGAAATACGATACATTTGGTCATAATTCTGGTTCTCTCACCCTTAGGTTGAGTGGCATCTTGTTCCATGAGTAGAATGATTAGTTTCAGATGGATTGTTCTTGGAGTAAAGTACTTTGGTTTAACAAACAAGGAATCTTGTGGTACTTTTAAAGACTACAATTTTATTTATCAGAGGAGCTTTCATGGGAGAAAATCCCATTTGGTCAGATGCTTGAAGATGTGGAATTTGTAGGCTACCCCTCTGGAACTTGTCAACATGCTTTGGTTTGATCATGTAATTCCCGTTTTGAGTCCAACTGGTAGCTTCCCATCTAATAATGTATTAGATTTAAACTTCCACATAATTTAATCATTTTTACATTGTAAAGCTATGCATAAATCTGTGAATAAACTTCTACATTAATGTAAATCAGTTCTACATTTTAAAGCTCTACATAATTGTTCTTCTCTCCCTTGTCAAGCTTTGGATTGCTCTGAAGTGGGGCCCTTTGTTCAGAGAGGAGGGCTATTTGTCAGTTACACCTTCATTCTGTCTTTCAATTACAATGTGTCCTGAACCCCTACTCAGTCCGTTTCCTTGCCAGTAATTCCTTGTCCTGCCCATCCCAGGGCTAGGCATAAGGGAATCTGGGGAGGATAGAGGGCACCAGGCCTTCCTGTACCACCAGGTCCCACGCTAGGGCCCTAGAAGTTGGATAGCCTGGGTTTGGCCCACATCCTCCTCATATTCCCATAGGCCACTTCCTACCACACCTGATTCCTCAGTTTGAAGTGTGAATATCATTAAGTTACAAGCCCTATGCTTCAAGCCCCAGAATCTGAGGACTGATGCAGGCACACTCTCTGCTGTCCCTACACACTGTTCCTACTACTTGGGTAATGTCTAAAGAGCAATGGATTGAAGGGGGAGACTCACAGCTTTGTTTGTCTCAATAAGGACTGCTGCTTCTGCTGTTGCAGAGCACTGTTTCTCTCCTCTTTCCTTTTCCTCGTTGCATGGGCTGCTGAAGCTCTCTTTTATACTGGTCCCTTTCCCAGCAGGAATAGGGCTTGAGGGGTGGAGATTTCTTGTCCCAGTACAGCTTGATCCTTTTCCCGCCTCTTTAGTATGGGGTATATAAATCTCAGAATCATAGAAATGTAGGACTGGAAAGGAACTCCAGTGGGTCTTCTACTCCAATCCCCAGCATTGGGGCAGAGCTAAGAATTATCTATAACATTCCTAACAGCTCAACCTATTTTTAAAAACTTGCAATAATAGAGATTACACATCTTCCCTAGGTTATTTGTTTCAGTGATTAACTACCCTTAGAGTTAAGAACTTTTCCTAATGTCTAACCAGATCTCCCTTACTGTAATTTAAATCCATTACTTCTTGTCCCATCCTCTTTGGTTAAGAACAATTTATCTCCCTCCTCTTTATAATAACCCTATATGTACCTGAAGTCGGTTATCTTGTCCTCATTTCTGTTCTCCATACTAAAGAAATGTAGGTTTTTTCCACTCTTTTTAGTCATAGGTCTTATTTTCAAGATCTTTAATCATTTTTATTTCTCTCCTCTGGACTTTCTCCATTCGTTTTACATCTTTCCTGAATGAGGTACTGAGAATCAGACACAATACTCCAGTTAAGGCCTTATCGGTTTTGAACTGAGTGGAAGAATTTCTTTTCGTGTTTTGCTTACAACATCTCTGCTAATACATCTCAGAATTACGTTGGCTTTTTCTGCAGATACATTACGTTATTGACTGTCATTTAATTTGTGATCCATTACAACTGGCAGCTCCTTTTCTGCAGTTCTCTGCCCTAGGCAATCACTCCAATTTTCTGTTTGTGTAATCGATTATTCTTTCCTAAACATAATACTTCACATTTGTTCTTTTTGAATTTCATCCTATTTATTTCAGACCATTCCTCCAGTTTGTCAAGATCATTTTGAATTATAATCCTGTCCTCCAAAGTGCTTATAACCACTCTCCATTGGGTATCATCCAGAAACTTATATGTTTACTTTCTCTGCCATTATCCAAATAGTTTACAAAGAAAGTAAATAGAATTGAACCCAAGACAGATCCTGCAGGATCCCTCTTTATATGTCCTTCCAGCTTCATTGTGAATCATTATTAACTACTCTCTAATATAGTTTTCCAACCAGTTGTGCACTCATTTTACAGTAGGTTTGTCTGGACTATTATTCTCTAGTTTATTTGAGAAGATCATGGGAGACAGTGCCAAAATCCTTAGCAAAGTTGAGATATATAGCACATGAACTTCTTTCCCCTTATCTGCAAACCTTGGTATTTTGTCAAAGAAGAATGTTAATGACATTGTCACAATTCCTCTCCACTCTATCAGTGATCCTAATTTTGTCCACTCATTTGTCAGATTTTCACAGTCATCTCCATGCCTTCTTTCTGGGACTCCTTTCGTGTATTGCCTGGAATCCACATTCTGGGAGCAGTTTCTGTTTTGCAGATGCAAAGTCAATCTTTCCCTCCAGCAGAATAGTAAGGAAGTAACTCTGGAAGGGGATTCTAATATTACCCAGGCCTTTCAGAACCCAAAGAAGTGGTAATTTAACTGTTTCTTTCCAGCTACTGTCAGGACTAAGTCGATGGGAACACAGCACTTGTGTCTGATAAATAATTAATACAAACAAGTGTTTTTATCTAAAACTACTATTTATTAGACTTCAGCACACACTGACATAAGCAATAGTTTTAGAACATCACAAATAATTACCTAAAATCTGAGATAGTACTGAGTAATTAACAGCAGGTCATTGATGGCTGGTTGCTTCTCCTCTGGGGAGTAAAGTGTTAGGAAAAAGGTTCTTAGGATAGTGTCAGAGATCTGCTTCAAAGTACACACTGTTATTTAGTCTTTTTATAAGTAGCTTCGCAAAACACATAGCTCATAGTGACATTTACTGGGTCACCACTTCTCCTAACTTAAATAAATTGAACTCCTATTTACCAATAAAACATTCCTTACAGTCTTAGCCATAATAAGCTTCTGTATCAAAGGCACCCAAACTCAGGGTCTCTATCCACTTATTTTCTGTCTTATTTGTTGACTCTTTTCCCCTTCCTCCCATTTTGATTAGCAGCTAGTATTTGATATTTCCTTCAAAAATCCTGCTTATCCAAATTAACCCTTAATTATGCAATGTTCTATTTTATTAATGAATGGTGGCTGAATACTCACAATATAACTGTGATTAGTTTGATCAGATTCTGGGGTAACAGTATGGGGATGTCCTCTGCCATCACCTTGTCCTGCATGTTTTACCATGTTTTGGAATAAGCCAGGTCATTCATTGCTATTTGTATTTATGGTTTATATTACCTTAGCTCCCACAGTGTTCTAGGTATATTTTTTGTGTGACACAATCTCTACCTCAAAAAGCTCACAATCTAAGAAGACAACATAAAAAAAAGTAAGGAATAAAGTATACAGGGTAAACATTTCAAAAAAACCTGTCATAGGTGCTTTTAAAAACTTTATCAACTAACTTTTTTAATTTTAAAAAGGGTTGTGATCTCCAATAGCCCAGCACAAATCCACTACTAGTTGCAAGTTGCTTGTAGGATAGTACTGTTATAGACTGGTGTGTACATGTCTAATTGATGTGGTGGAAGAAACAAAAAAGGTGGTTGTGGAAGAAAAGCAGACTTTCAGTGTAACATGGGAGGCGACACAATAAGAAAATAGAGGATATGTAGGGAGGAGCAGAGTTGTGAAGAACCTTCAACATGAAAACAAGAAACTAAATATGGTGAAAAACAGGAAGTCAATGGAAGACTTCCAAGGGGAGGGAGTGGCATAGCCAACATGGATGTGCAGGGCACATGGTTTTAGAGAGAGTCTGAAAAGAGGAATCTGAAGTAAAGATAGTAGAGAATCACGGCCTAGAATTATATAGCAAGATAGATATAGTTATGTAGATACATATCTATATCTCTAGATAAAGAGATATCACATAGAAGTTAACAGAGGAAAGGAGGACAAAAGAAAAATCTCCAATCCCAATCACCAAGTTATCTTATTTGGGAAATACACTATCTATGAGTCTGATTAATCCCATTTTGACATTTTCATAACTAAATGTTTCAATATTCCATTTTGAAATGGCTTGGTTTTGATTTTTATTTTCTCAATATCAAAATGAAATATTTCAGCATTGTCAGAACAGTGTATCCAGTCAGTCAGTCAGTCAGTCAAAATGATTATTTTGGGAGGGGGGAATTTTACTTCATAGAGAATTTCAAAAATTTAGGGGTTTTCATTCCAATTCAAAACCAAATGAAATCTTAAAAGGCTAAGCGAGAAGGAATTTTTGTCCACTGGCCATCTCTGTTGTTCATCATTAGCAATGAAATTAATCTTTGTGTGAAGAGGCCAGCAAAAGGCCTATGTATCTCTGAAATTCCTGTCTTTGCAGGGCTTAAGTGGGAGTTAAATTGTATATCAGTCTTAGGCTGGACGTTGGCATAGAGGTGATTTTTTATCATGAGACACTTCAAAAGGAAATGGTTCATCAGAGCAATGAACATTCCAAGGAGCCCCCATCACAACCTGTGAAATGCAGAGTACCTTGTGAAAGAAGAAGAGGCAAACACATTGGAAGGATAAGCTAATCTTGCCTGGGAGCTGGTCATATCTGATTAGATACTAGTTTGGGATAATGATTACTCAGCAGATAATTATGTCTGAAATAATTTTTTGTTATCTTTGTTTTGAGACAGTCCAGAATAATGGAAATTTGTTTTTGTTTTTTCTAGATTAGTCTGATCCTGGACAATTTGTTACCAAAGCAGAAAATGCTAACTGTAAATTGACTCCACAAAAAAACCTAAATACTTTAAATATCATACAAGTAGCATGAAAATAGCTATAAGGAGAGATTTTTGATTAGCAGGGTAGATTTAATTATATGAAGTGGGGAAGAAAATAAAGTTAGAGGCATGTTTGTGAATCTGGTGCAAGATTGCTTTTTAGTTTTCTTAACTAAATACATGCATCAATTGACAGAAAGCAGAACATAGTAGATTAGACAAAGTATGATTGAAGACATGTAGGCAGGGGGTAAGTTGAGAAACATTGATCACAATCTCATTAGGTCTGAGATTGCAGCAAAAATGAATTCTAAATGAGGAGATGGAGAAGAAAAAAGATATTGGAGTCAGAATAGTGTTTCTCTTGAGAATGTGCTATATGCAATGTAAAAATCAAGTGGTGTAAGGAGCTGGGAGTGAGGGAGTAGAAAATGCAAAGTACCGAGCGAGCGAGCGAGAGAGGAGTGTGTGTGGAAGGCTTTTCTCTTAGTGAGCAATGCACTCAGAAAAGGCCTCTGCATTATATGCATAAATAATAAATTTCATAGAGTGTTTGAAGAGAAAAGAAAAAAGCAATTTGATGGACAAGTAAAATATCAGAAAAGGAGGAAAAAAGATACAAAAAGCTACAATTTAAAACCAAAGCAGGGAGAACAATAACTAAAGCAGTAAGTTAAATAAAAACAGCTAGGGAAATCAAAGTGACTAGGAATATGCAAACAAGCTTGTAGGGTAGAATATCTGAGGCAAGTAAGGGTGTGTGGGGAGGCGATTGGCTCATATGGGTTTTAATGAGTTCTATTCTGCAGTATTCCTTTACTAAGATGAAGATCACATCCTAGAAGTGGGATGTTTTTCTATGTGAGGAAACTGAAATGTCATCAGGTTTTGTGGTTGTATCACAGGAGATAGCAGAACTGTTATGATCCTGACAAATTACCGGGCTTTGACTTAGGGGGACTCATGCTTTTGAAGGAGCAAATGTAATAGGAAAAAACCAGTGGTAAAGTTTTAGGAATTTTGTGAAGAAGCATGACATTTTCTTAAAGTACCTTTCCATACCTAATGTGCAGCTAGGAAATTTTAAATTTTCTGCCGAAAAGGCTGGTGGGTGGAAGAAAAGAGTTGATGGTATTAATTCTTTGCCACCTAGATGCTATAGTGACTTACTGTATTAAGGCCACAGTCCAACAAAATAGTTACAGATGTGCTTAACTTTTAGTGAGTATCCCCATTGAATTTAATAAAACTACTTGCATACATAAAATTAAGCACTGTTGCAAGGATTATGCTGCATCAGGGCATAATAGTCAAATAGTTCTTAGTAAATTATATTACAATTCTTTGCCATTTCTGAATGTGGTGTGTGGCTGAGCTGTAGCTGAAGTTAAATCAGGGAAGCTCTAATCATAGCAAGTACAGTGGCAAAATCTGTAATGACTGGGCTGTAATCAGAGTATAAAGCTCTGCTTCACTTCCAGCTGCACTTATTTATTCACTTGTACAACTGGACAAAATATAACATGAAGCTCTATAGTAGTGTAGTGAGACTATGACCAAAATAATCTGTCATTTTTATTTTATAGTCAATTTTTATTTTTTATAATTTCAATGGCTACAATGTTTCTTTTAAGAATTTTTTTATATTTAAATTTTTAAATTTTACATTTTTATCTATTTAAACTTTCATAGATGCAGGAAACTATAGAGGGGGGTCTGACAGTTATTTAATATCATATGTTGAGATTTAAAAAGTGAAAGCTTTACAGTTGTTAAAACATGGTTGTCAAATTGGCACATGTCAAAATATATGAATATCTTTCAGTGAGTTCTAATAAGTTTTCAAGCAACATTCTTTTCACTTTTCCTATCTGGAAATTTTATCAATGATGGAAATATTTTTTTCTCAGGTTTGTGTGTGTGCCTAGTTACATTATTTTTAGAGCTGGTTAAAAAGCCTGAGTATGAAGCAAAATTTCATCATAAAAGAAAAACTTCAATCATCTTTATAGTTTTACTCCTTTCCCAAAAGTAAAGAAGTCATTGAAATGGAAGTAACATCATCAGATAAGATTAGTTTGTGCTGACAGGTATATTTTAGAATAATTTGAAACTAAGAATAAATCTTGCAACAAAATATATAGGCTTGGCAGAATTAGATATTTTTATAACTTCAATGGTTAATAGTTTATTTTTTAAGCAGTGTTTTATTTTTTCTATTTAAATGTTCAAAGTTGCACAAAATTATGGTTTTGGGGATCTTTGTAGTTTTTTTTTTGTTTTAGATTTATACAGTTTATGGTATATAGAAAGTGCAGTCAAACACAATGGCGTGGGTCAGACAATATTCATTCAATACCAGTAGGTGCAGAGATTGAAAAAGTTAAAGCTTTACAAGTGTTAAAATACAAATTGTCAAAACTGTCACATCAGCACATAGCAAGTAAATATTCCTAAATCAAATGTTAATGAGTTCTCAAGCAGCATTTTTTCTTACCTTGCATTTGTAAATTTGGCATATTAGTCATGGAAATATTTTTTCTTCTGTTTGTATCAGCACAGTAAAATCACTGTTTACCAATATTTACTGATAAAAATCTAGCCCTTTGAAAACTAAAAATATAAAACCCTGAAAGGGAAAGGGTAGTACCCAGTCATAATTTATATGTAAATGCTCTTGGTCTTCAGTTTTAGAGCACAAGCCATATCATATAAGCCCAACATTTGGCATTTGCCCTTAAAAAAAAAAAAAAAAAAAGACTAAATATTTTGACTAAAAGGTGTATGATTTAATTAAAAGGATATGGACTATTTAATTTGCATAGGGTAAGGGAGAGGGGATTTGATAGAGGTTTATAAAGTAACGAATGGTAGCGGTAAAGCCAACCGGGCACTCTTACTATAATAGGTGAAATCTGATAAAATTAAAAGGAATTAATGTAAAATGAATAATAGGAAATGTTTTTAATGCAAAATGTAACTGAACTCAAAGTTGCAGAATATTTCTGGGCCCCAAATTACCTAATATGAATTCTTTTAAAAAATATAATTTAGCAGTGTATCTTCAGGTACATTAGTGCTGGTTTAAAGTGACAGTGGCTGTCAATCTTCTTTTCTTCTGGCTATAAAATGGTTACCAGCTGGGGTCAAAACCTCCTAGTATGGTGTTGCACAGGTAGAAGAATCACATTAAGCATCCAGTGTTGGCTATTCTTAAGGCCAGAATATTGGTCTAGATCAGTGATTATCAACCTGTTTATTTCCAAAGGGATAGCTGTGTTAGTCTAGTCCAGCGAAAAAAAAACGAGTCGTGTGGCACTTTGAGACTAACAGATTTATTTTTCACATGAGCTTTCGTGGGAGAAAATCCCACTTCCTCAGATGCTTCGAAGATGGGTGAACTTACAGAAAGGAATGAAAATAAATGCAAGGGGGTGTAAAACATAGGATCAGGTCATACAGTAACAGCAAATCAGAGCAGTTGTTAGGTTCAAACCATGGGAAGCCTGAAGTCAAATTACCTTGTGTAATGGGAAAAGAACCCATAGTCTCGATTAAGTCCTGCTTTCACAGAATTTAGCTTGCATATTAATTCGAGTTCAGCTGTTTCTCTTTGAAGTCTTGATGTCCCAGCCACATCCCTGACGACAGTCGTTAACAAATCATTCATCGAGTGATTAGAAAGATGGAAGTGCTCAGCAACTGGTTTCTTTGTTCTGTGATTTCTGATATCAGCTCTGTGCTCATTCAGTCTCTTACGGAGCGATTGTCCTGTTTGTCCAATATATAAGGTGTTGGGGCATTTCTTGTACATGATGGCATAGACCACATTAGTAGATGAGCAGGTAAATGACCCTTTGATGGAGTAGCAGGCTTGATTAGGGCCTATGATGGTATCTGTTGTGCAGATATGTGGGCAGACTTGGCAGCATGGTTTGTTGCAGGGGTGTGTGCCTGCTTCTGTTGTTAAATCTGTAGTTGCTGGTGAGTGAGTATCTGTTTAAGATTGGGTGGCTGCCTGTAAGCAAGGAGAGGTCTGTCTCCCAAGGCTCGAGAGAGAGACGGATCATCTTTTAGAATAGGCTGTAGGTCCCTGATGATCTGTTGCAGAGTCTGACTTGGGGGTTGTATGTGGTGACTAGTGGTGTTCTGTTACATTCTTTCCTGGGCCTAAAAAACAACTCTGACATTATCACTAAGGAGGCTGACAAAGGAGGTGCAGTTGTCAGCATGAATAAATTGGATTATGACCAGGAGGCCTATAAACAACTCTCCAACACAACATTCTACAGACTACTTTCCTCTGACTGCACTGAGGAATACCAAAAGGAATTACAGCGCCTACTCAAGAAACTCCTTAAAACAGCACAGGAACATATAGAGACAGAAACACCACCAGAACCGCAGCCAGGGATGTTCTATCCACTACCTAAAACCCATAAAAAAGGAAACCCTGGACGTCCCATCATCTCAGGCATTGGCACTCTTACTGCCGGCCTATCTGGCTATGTGGACTCCCTCCTTAGACCCTATGTTATCAACATCCCCAGCTATCTTCAAGACACTACGGACTTCCTGAGGAAAATACAGTCCATTGGAGAACTTCCTGAAAACACCACTCTGGCCACTATGGATGTAGAAGCTCTTTACACCAACATCCCACACAAGGATGGATTACTAGCTAGAAGAAGAACCATCCCAGATGATGCCACAGCACAGCTTGTGACTGAACTTTGTGACTTTGTGCTCACCTACAACCACTTCAGATTTGAGGATCATTTATATCTCCAAATCAGTGGCACTGCTATGGGCACCTGCATGGCCCCACAATATGCCAGCATCTTTATGGGCGACATAGAACAACGTTTCCTCAAGTCTCATCCCAAAACACCTCTTTTTTTACCTACGCTACATTGATGACATCTTCATCATCTGGACACATGGCAGGGATGGTCTTGAAGATTTTCACAGAGATTTCAACAATTTCCACTCCATCATCAAATTGGTCCTGGAACACTCCATGCAGGAGATCCACTTTCTTGACACTACAGTACAAATCAGGGATAGACGCATCACCACCACCCTATACCAAAAACCTACTGATCGGTATAGTTACCTACATCCTTCGAGCTTCCATCCTAAACACACCACACATTCCATTGTCTACAGCGAAGCCCTAAGATATAACGGCATCTGCTCTGATCCCTCAGACAGAGACAGATATCTTGAGGATCTCTGTCAAGCATTCTTGAAACTACACTACCCACCTGGGGAAATAAGAAAACAAATTGACAGAGCTAGATGGGTTCCCTGAAGTCATCTACTACAGGAGAGGCCCAAGAAAGAATGCAACAGAACACCACTAGTTACCACATACAACCCCCAAGTCAGACCTCTGCAACAGATCATTAGGGACCTACAGCCTATTCTAAAAGATGATCCCTCTCTCTCTCTCTCAAGCCTTGGGAGACAGACCTCTTCTTGCTTATAGGCAGCCACCCAAACTTAAACAGATACTCACTCACCAGCAACTACAGATTTAACAACTGAAGCAGGCACACACCCCTGCAACAAACCACGCTGTTAAGTCTGCCCACATATCTGCACAACAGATACCATCATAGGCCCTAATCAAGCCTGCTACTCCATCAAAGGGTCATTTACCTGCTCATCTACTAATGTGGTCTATGCCATCATGTACAAGAAATGCCCCAACACTTTATATATTGGACAAACAGGACGATCGCTCCGTAAGAGACTGAATGAGCACAGAGCTGATATCAGAAATCACAGAACAAAGAAACCAGTTGCTGAGCACTTCCATCTTCCTAATCACTCGATGAATGATTTGTTAACGACTGTCGTCAGGGATGTGGCTGGGACATCAAGACTTCAAAGAGAAACCGCTGAACTCAAATTAATATGCAAACTAAATTCTGTGAAAGCAGGACTTAATCGGACTATGGGTTCATTTCCCATTACACAAGGTAATTTGACTTCAGGCTTCCCATGGTTTGAACCTAACAACTGCTTTGATTTGCTGTTACTGTATGACCTGATCCTATGTTTTACACCCACTTGCATTTATTTTCATTCCTTTCTGTAAGTTCACCCATCTTCAAAGCATATGAGGAAGTGGGATTTTTTCCCATGAAAGCTCATGCGAAAAACAAATCTTAGTCTCAAAGTGCCACATGGCTCCTTGTTTTTTTTATCAACCTATTTGTCATTAGGGGTCACAAAATCACATGCAGCCCACTGTGTTATATGGGCTGCATCCAGTACTACATGTATGGTTCTGAAGATGTCACATGGACTGCAGCTGTGTGTTGATTGGGTTGCTTGTAGCCCATTGACTACAGACTGAGAACCACTGGCTTAGATGAATCATTATTCTGTTCAGTTCTGGCCTGGCCTACATTGTGAAGTTAGGTTGATGGTTACCATGTTCCATCAATGACATAATATCTGTGTCTCTGCTGCCAGGTCTGTTCCACTGCCTTAGCTCACCAGAAACAATACTGACTTAATAAATACACTTCTGCAAGAGGCAACACACTAAAACTGAAGTGGAGTGGTCGAATGGGAGGCAATGTATGTGCAGGGTTGTGTAAATTGACATCACTGGCTTCTTCATCAAGTAGTGTCCTATGCTGTTCCATATCGGGGGAGCACTTGCATCCCTGCATCAAATCCACGGAGGAGTCTTAGCAGTGGTCACAGGGTGGTGCTTGCACAGAAGGGGGGGTGTCTTGTGGAGCCCTTGACGTGGCTTTGGCAAGAATGGCATGTTACTAAGTCCCCCTGCCACCCCCCCCCACAGAAGAGGACTCGGAAGCAACATCACATCTCATCCTCTGCTGCGTATGGTGATTATAGATCCAGCTCACCCAGCATCTGTTCTTCAGCCCATTATTCTTATTATCGACATACCCTACACTTGGATTCACATTTCTCCTCTGCTTATTCATCACCAACAGGAGAACATAATTATCACAGATCATACACACCTGATCACCACCACTGCTGCAGACATCACTCTCACTACACACCATCCTGCTGTTGCTCAAATCATCATCATCATAAATTGAGACATCACAAATACCTACAAATCTTTGCTGACAGTCCTCATAATAGGCATGATAATATACGTACTATCAATGATAGATCCCCTGAGGGCAGTCACTTAAGTGTATCGGAGCACTCTGGAAGAGGTCACTCAATAACTACTATAAAATACTATGATTCACAATTGCACTTACAGAATTCTTCACTATCTCAGGACTACATGGTTGTCCCCTGTATTTCTAATCCACCAGATGATCCAAAGCAATTTAATGAACTGTTCAAGAGGGTAGCTTAAGGTCTTAAGATACCACTAGAAGAAGTTTCTGAATTGCAACATAAATTGGTAAAAATCCTTCATGCAGCGGCTTCATCAAAGATAGCCATCCTGATGAAGGAAGCAATCATGGAACCTGCCAATATCATCTGGCAAACTCCAACTTTTATCCCACCTACTAATAGAAAATATTATATTCCACCTAAAGGGATGGAGTTTCTGTTTCCACACCCATCACCTAATTCCTTGGTGACTGAAGCAGCAAATCAGAAAAGTAAACAACTAAATTTCAGATCTACACCATCTGATAAAAACTGGAAGAAAGTAGATATCATGGATAGAAAAGTATACTCTTCTTCTACCCCGATAATGAGAGTAGCCAAGTTTTCAGCTCTGTCCAACTATAATCACTCTAAATTTGAAAAATTATTGAAACTTACCTCTGATATGGCAGAAAACAGAAGAGAAAAGTTTAAATCGCTACTTACCAAAGCCCAGTTGGTAGCTCGTACAGCTCTTCAAGCTTCTATGGATGTAGTGGATACAGCTGTGAGAATGACAGCCACGACTGCAGTACTACGATGAGCATCTTGACTCCATACCACAGCTCTTCCCAAAAACTTGAAATACAAAATAGAAGACCTACCTTTTTGATAAGCGACAATTGTTTTCCAGCAAAACAGATGAGGTACTCCACTCCATGAAGGATTCTAGAGCCACCTTATGCACCCCAGGCATCTATACCCCTTCTTTTAAAAGGAAACAATTTTTTGTTTCCAGCCTCATAACAGTAGGTACCAAACCCAATACCAGCCCCTGTACCCCACAAAGACACATGATAAACATCAAAGGGGCAAGCAGAGACCTTACAAATGCAAACAAGCGCCACAGTCTATGTCCAACTCACAACCCCCGCCCACAAAATCACAGTTCTGAGAGGTTGGCCAAGGGTCTGAAACCCCCCCCACCAGCAACAGGCAGCACACCTGGTACTGATTTTAAATTTTGAATTTCATCTGCAAAACTTCTACAACACCTGGTCCACCATTATTTTGGACAAGTGGGTTCTTGAAGTAATCAGATATGCTTACTCAATTCCTTTCACTTCCACCCCCCCCCACACACTATCCACCTTTCCTGTGCCTCTTTAGAGACCCCACTCA
This sequence comes from Podocnemis expansa, assembly GCA_007922195.1. NCBI lineage: Eukaryota > Metazoa > Chordata > Testudines > Podocnemididae > Podocnemis > Podocnemis expansa. Next base: position 10,964,602 of record ML681998.1, on the reverse strand, counting down.
CGTACAGATCTTGAAGTAGGAAATACAACAGCTCCTTCAAATGGGAACCATAGAACCTGTCACATCATTTTAAATGATCAGGATTTTTTTTCCCAGTACTTTGTGGTACAGAAGAAAATAGTTGGTTGGAGGCCAATATTAAACCTAAAACCCCTAAATAAATATGTGAGATGACAGAAATTTAAAATGGTAACATTGAATACTATCATTCCTATGCTGCAACCAAGGGATTGGTTTTCAGCAGTCATCCTCAAAGATGCATATTTTCACATAACAATTCATCCTGCCCACAGGTGTTTTCTAAGGCTTATGGTTGAGGACCATCATTATCAGTACAAGGTCCTGCCTCTCCACGGCACCTCAAGTCTTCTCAAAAGTAATCACAGTAGTGGCAGCATATCTATATACTTGAGGAATCAAGATCTACCCACGCTTCGACAATTGCCTAATCACAGCTCATTCCAAAGAGGACTCATTACGCGGTACTGAAATAACATCATTCAACCTAAGCTTCCAAATAAATGCACAAAAATCAACTTTCATGCCAGTACAAACAATAGAGTTTATTGGTGTCATTCTAGAGTCCACCACAAGCAAAGCATACCTGTCCATCTCTCGAACTGCAGTAATAAAAGAGGTTCAGCCATCATCATAAAATGAATATTTCAGCTCCTATGACAGATGGCAGCCTGCACCACAGTTGTGCCAAACGCCAGACTTCTAATGAAGACTCTGCAAGCATGGCTTGCAAGAGTGTACAGACCTCATGTACATTCGCTGAACAAAACTATTTTGGTTCCACCAACCATCAAAACATCTGTGGACTGGCGGAGAACTTCAAACAATCTACGTCAAGGGGTCCTATTTGCATGACCTCAACCCTTGATAATGATGACAACAGCTGCCTCACTAATGGGATGGGGTGTGCATCCCGATGTACACCCTGTCCAGGGCAAATGGTCAAGGCTAGAGTCAGCACTGCACACAAACATTTTGGAACTCAGGGCAGTTGGGTATGCTTGCAAACACTTTTGTGCCAATAATTCAAGGAAAGCCCATGCAGATCAGGACAGACAACATAGCTTGTATGTATTATATAAACAGAAAAGGAGGGGGCAAGGTCAACATCCCTATGCACAGAGGCTGTAAAACTGTGGAATTGGTGCGTTCACAACACCATACTAATATCAGCTGTTTACCTTCCAAGAACTCAAAACACCACTGCAGATGCCCTAAGCAGGGAGTTGCCCATACTATACAAGTGGTGGTTAAACAGTCCTCCAAAACAAATGGGGCTTTCCGTCAATAGACCTCTTTGCCATTGCACACAATAAGACATGTCCACTGTTCTTCATCGAGTAGTGTCCTGTGCTGCTCCACCTTAAGTGCATTTGTGTCCATGCACCAAATACACGGAGTCTTCATAGCAGTGGTCCTGGAGCAGTGCTTGCACAGAAGGGGAGTCTTGTGGCAGCCTCAACGCAGCCTTGGCACAGCCACACCCCATTCCCCTTAGTCCTTTTTAACAGTCCCTGATTGAACACAATGTGTCTTGTTCTCCATCTCCTCAGACACTAAAAATTCTTCCTGTTCAAGAAAATCTTTACTTTAGCCATAGATCTCCCTCAGATTTTTTCCGGGGGGCGGAATAAACCATCCCTGATGGCATTTTTTCCCTCCTGCCACTTCTTCATTTAAAAAAAAAAAAGAGAAGACACACAAGTGACAAAACTCAAAGAAAACTTAAAGATAAAGAAAACAGACTACTACTAGCAGCCACAGCTTTCATGCCATCCTTGCCTGGTTTCAAGAGGTGTTTGGCATGTAATGTGGTAATACCCACCTCGGATGGCCACACGCTATGTGCTAGATGCCTTGGCGAGTACCGCATTCCTGAAAAATGTGTGGATTGTGCTAACTTAAGTAATAGACCTCGAAAGGATAGAAAACTCAGGCTAAGAATTAATTTAATGGAGAAATCACTTCAGCCACCCTCTGCCTCAGATTCAGATCTCCTGGCAGACCAATCAAAAGACCAAGACAAACAAATGTCTGTGGTCCAGGAGAACTCATCTCCTAATACGAGTAGTACACTGAAGAGAAGATCTCCCAAATTAAACACCCCAGAGGCATTAGGATCCTCAGGTGATACTAATATGGATAACACTTGGGCTCGCAAATCAACCTGAGACAATGACAAATCATACCATGCTAAGAGCTTGTCAATTACTGAGTGCTCCAGACCAGCCAAACAGAATCAACAAGCCCTGCAATGCTCATCAGCACTGTCAGCAGGCTCAAAATGAAAGTTGGTGCCCAAAAAAAGAGGCGGCACTGCATAATGATTCTACGGCTACTATGGCACAGCATAAACATTCGGAATCAATAGTCCAAACCATGGCTCCTGCGGCAAAGTCTCAACTAGCTAATGCATCAGCACTGAGACATACCCAGACTCTCGATAACAATGCAGAAAATGCCTCACTATACTCACGTCTCTCCCATGACAATGGGTTCGGAAAGAAAATCACATCACCCTTGACCAAGTACGGTAGTTATAAATCTAGATTGTCTAACTTTTGTTCTTCAGCTCATGATTCTTATTGACAGAGTACATGCTCACATTCCTGTTCCTCTTCACCAAGGAAATCATATAGTTATCACAGATCATACATACCTGATTGTCACCACCACCACAGATATCATTCCTGGCATATACCTTCATGTTGCCAATTGACTCATCATTATCACATGTCCAGGCAATATGAGTACTCCCAAAGCCCTGTGGGCAGTCCTCGTAATAAGCAAGATAAGGTACATGCTTCTAATGTTAGATCACCTGAAAGCAGCCACAAGAGTGTATTGGAACACTCAGAAAGAGCTAACTCTGTAACAACCATAAGATCCCAGGATTCATCATCACACTTGCAAAGCTCTTCACTACCTCCTGACAATGTGGTAGTCCCTTCTGTTTCTAATCCAACAGATGACCCAAAGCAATTTAACAAATTATTTAGAAGAGTAACTCAAGGCCTTGAAATCCTTCTAGAAGAGGTTTCTGAATCACACCATAAGCTACTAAAAATCCTTCATGCAGCGGCCTCATCTAAAACAGCCATTTCAATGAACAAAGCAATATTAGAACCTGCCAGTACCATCTGGCAAACTCCAGCTTCTATCCTACTTAGTAATAAAGGCACTGATAGAAAATATTATATTCCACATGAAGGCATGGAGTTTCTGTTTACACATCCGTCACCAAACTCCTTGGTAATAGAAGCAGTGAAACAATGGTGCATGTGATTCCTACCAGACAGGGCAGTTTCTGGGTCCTTCAACTGCAGTTTCGCTAACATAAGATAATTCTCGATGGCAGGGATCTGAGACTGGGTGTTCGTGTGTTTTCTGCTGATTGATTCTCCCACCCTACCTGCCACATCCAGTTCTGAAGTTTCTATCGAAAAAGATTCCTGATTTCCACATGAACCAGCCAATACATCTTCACACATTTTTTTTCCAAAACCTCACAATGATCACCTTTTACCTAGACAGAATGAGACAGTTTAGAAAGTCCAACAAGTTGTTCATATCATTTGCAGAAAAAGGGTCATTGGTATCATATCAGAGGGTATCTAAATGGATAAAGGAATGCATCCACACATGCTATGACCTCAACAACCATCAGATTCGCTACAGAATTCATTCTCATTCAGTCACGGAAATGGCATCTACTATAGCTTTCCTTAAAAATGTACACATTACAGATATTAGTAAAGAGGCCACATGGTTATCACACTGTACCTTCACAACACGTTATGTATTGAACATTAGCTGTGGCAATGACACCAACGTGGGAAGACAAAATACTTTCAACCATCCAGGAAAACCCTCCACCACTGAGAACAACTGCTAGACAGTCACCTGAGGTGGAGAAGCACAGGACAGTACTCGATGAAGAATAGCTGGTTGTTCACCTGTAGTACCTGATGTTCTTCGAGATGTGGGTCCTCTGCTGCTCCACCACTCTTCCTCCTCCCTCTTTTCCATGCTCTCTTTTTTAGGTTGCTTATGAATGTTAAAAAGGAACTGAGGGGATTGGGGGTGCGCTTTCACTGAAGCCACATTGAGGCTGCCATGAGACCCCCCTCCCCCGTGCAAGCAGTGCTCTGGGACCACTTCTAAGAAGACTGCGTGGATTCAGTGCAGCAATGGAAGTGCACCCCTGAGGTGGAGCTACACAGGATGCACCTCTCAAAGAACATTGGTTACTATGGATGAGCAACCAGCTATTCCAAGAGGTGCCCTACAGTGCTCTGCTGTGGTCATTCCACTTATTGGTTTTTAACTTTGCTTCACTGCAGCAATGAGCACAGGCAAAAGACCCTCCCCTGGTCAAGCTCCAGGAAATTTTGAATTCCTGTTTCCTATTCGGTCAGCATGGAGAGCTTGCCAGCACAGATGTTCATGGCAAGTGAAGTCCCCAAACATGCTCCAGCTTGGAGTAGACTGGAAGTATTAGATTTCATGGGTCTTGGGGGCGAAGTCTGTTCAGGGGCAGCTCTGATGTAGGAGAAGAAACACTGATATCTACAAATAGATACTGCAGGGCATGTTGGAAAAGGGGTACAACAGGGAGACACAGCAATGCTGTGTTAAAATCAAAGAATTTAGGCAAGCATATCAAAAGACAGCAGCGGTGAACAGTCATTCTGGTTTGTCACCAAAGACATGCTCATGGTTTCAAGTTACAGCTGGGGCTGTCCAGGCTGGATATTAGGAAAAACTTCCTTACCAGGCGAGTGGTGAAGCATTGGAATAAGTTGCCTAGGGAGGTGGTGGAATCTCCATCTCTGGAGGTGTTCAAGTCCCAGCTGGACAAAACACTGACTGGGATGATCTAATGGGAGTGGTCCTGCTTTTTTTGGCAGGGGGTTGGACTAGATGACCTCGTGGGGTCCCTTCCAACCCTATGATTCTATGATTCTATGCTACTTTTATGGTGAGCTGCATGCATTTCTAAGCAGCAACCCCACTACTGAGCCCAGATGCAGCATGGATACCTTGGGGCAATCTGAGTCCCAGGCCAGTGATGATGACTCTGGACAAGGAAGAAGAGGAGAGTGGGGGCAGCAAATGGGGTATCCATTCTCCCCAACAACCAGGAGCTGTTTTTAACCCCAAAGTAGCTCAGTTGGATGCAGGACAGCATCTGGAGTGACTCAGATGCCAGGGAAGGCACCTCTGATGAGCATGAAATTTCAATCTGTGTTACAGTTACATTCACTGATGTGTTTTGGTTTAGTACACAAAACATTATTAGGTGTATTGAGGATGGGATTCCTTGTAGGTGATCCAGCTATGCAAAAGGCTGCCCCAGAAAAAATGTTTATATGCACAGAATGGTCTGAGAATCCTCCATGGATATCTCCAGGAAAATTTCATGGAGGTACTCTGCAATCCTATGCAGAAGGTTTCTTGTGGGGAGGGGTATTCTTATTTTTTCCACCTTGACAGGACACGCCATCATTAAATGTGTAGGCATCATTGTGGAACACAGCATAGCAGCATAAGTACTGGGTCTGTACCCAGGCACTTGCAGCACCTGCTCCCTTTACACCCATGTTACTGTCAGGAGACTAATATCACACAAGATCACCAGATGGTGGTGATGCAGGTTTACAATGCACCAGCTCACAGTGAAACAATGGTGCATGTGATTCCTACCAGACAGGGCAGTTTCTGGGTCCTTCAACTGCAGTTTCTCTAACATAAGATAATTCTGGATGGCAGGGATCTGAGGCTGGGTGTTCGTGTGTTTTCTGCTGATTGATTCTCCCACCCTACCTGCCACAGGGCTGCCTCCTCCAAAAAATTAATTTTGGGAGACTAAACAATGTTCCCTAATCGTATGGGAGGCAGGGGTGTTTGCGATGACCAATGTGATGCTGAATGTCTGTGGGGTAGCTGACCAGGCTCAGAGCCTGGAAGAGTTCACTATCTGAAAAAATGAACCTGGATAGGGAGAGCAGGAGAGCAGCCCAGGAGCATGCAACGGAGGCCAAGGTGCTATAGATAATAAGGGACCAATCAGACATGTTGAGACATCTGGCTGAACTTCAGGAACAGCTGCAGGAGGATAGCCCCTCCCCTCTGCAGCTGCTGCAGAACTGCTAGTGACAAATGACCCCTTCCCCAAGCCCCCACTCCCAACCATTCCAGAAGGATGATGGGCAGGATGCAGTATTTGCTCCACTCTAAACTGGGAGAGGGGAATAGGGAAGAGAAGGTGGCTATTCTAAAAACTTTCAATGTGCAGACTTTGGTGCTTGCACAATCAGTGTTTTTCTTCCCTCCCCCTTCCTTTAGAATGGCTGATAACTTTTAAATTATTTTCTTTTCCCTTGATTAAGCATGTGCAATAAATGTCAACTTCTTTGTAATTAAGTGCTCTATTTCAGTTATGGGGATGGTAAGGGAAGGGGAGGTGCAGGGACAGTGCTGAAACAGAGGGAATGGTATGGGAGATATGGCGTGGGTAAGAGATGAACATTACTTCTGCACATTACAAAAATGGGTTTTCAATGCCTTCCTGAGGTGCAGAGCACTTCATTGAGCTCTCAGCATTGTGCTGGTATCTGGCTACTCAAAGTTTGAAGTCAGCCAGTCTGCTTCCATGACCCAACCCAGTGGTAACGTCTCTCCCTTTGTCGTGCACACAACAGGCAGAGATAACTATGGGAATATTGCTTTCATTGAGGTCTAATATAGTGAGCAAACTGTGCTAGCAACCCTTTAAACATCCAAAAGCACTGTTTACCTCCATTCTGCACTTGCTCAGTATATCATTGAACTGCTATTTGTTGCTATCCAGGTGTCTAGCATATGACTTCAGAAGCCGTGGGGGGAAGGGGTAGGCTGGGTCTCCCAGGACCACTACTGGCATTTCAACATCACCAACAGTTATTTTTTAGTCTGGATAAAAAGTCCTTGCTTGTGTCTTTCCAAGCAGACCACCATGCACTGATGTTGGTGAAATGCACCCTGTGATCCACCAGTACTTGCAACATCATGAAAACTTATCCTTTTTAGTTTATGTATTCCATGGCAAAGTGGTTTGATGCTAAGGTAGGGATATGTGTGCTCTCTGTCACAGCTGGAGACCCCATCATGGCAAACCCACCCATTATGCCCTGCATATTTCCCAGACTCTCAACTCTTCTTAGCAGGTCTATCAATGGCCCTGCATACTTGTATTATAGCAGCTCCTTCAGTGGATTGACTGATTCTGAATTGGTTCCTAGCTAACTGGTAGCAGTCTGATGTTGCTAGTGACGTCCACAAGCTTCTTCTTGCAGGTCTCAGGTTAGCATTTCTGAGCTTCAGGATGGGGGACAGTTCTGCTCACAGTTCCAGCAAATTCCAAAGGTGTAGATAAGGAATCCTGTGGCGCTTTTCAAGACTAACAAATTTATTTATTGCATGAGTTTTTGTGCGAGAAAAATCCCACTTCATCAGATGCTTTGAAGATGGGGAAACTTACAGGATGAGAGGAGAATAAATGCAGGGAAATGTAAGTCATAGGATCAGGTCAGACTGTTACAGCAAATCAGTGCAGTAGTTTAGATTCAAACACTGGGGAACATCATAAAGAGGAAGGTGAGGGCAAATCACCTGTTGTAATGAGAAAAGAATCTATAGTACTTATTTAACCCTGAAGACACAGTGTCAAATTTGCATACAAATTCCAATTCTGCAATTTCTCTTTGAAGCTTCAATTTGTTATTCATTTGTTTGAGCACAGATATTAAGAAATCATCAATGGAATGAGCAGGGCAATTAAAGAGTTGCAAAGTAGAACTATGAATCTGAAAGTTTTGCAGCCACTGCTCATCATCCCAAACCATGATAACAATGTGATCCTGCCAGTCAGTGCTTGTTTCCCAGGAGCAGAAATGGTGCTCTACTGAGTTCAGCTGCTGCACAATAGCCAGCAGCAATTACAAATTATTTCATTCTATGGGTTGTACCAAGGGGATTTGAGAAACATCATTTTCCGTACTGTGGCTTCTCTCTCAGCCTTGGAAATACTGCAGGATAAGTAATGAGGTGTTTGTGATGCTCACAATGATAGTGCAGAGCTGGTCAGATACCAAGCTTCTTGGGCAAGAGCGTATGTGTGCATGTGCCAGGGTTTAAAAAAGTGGCATGAAAAAGTATTTGTTTGTTTGTTTTTGACGTCAGTGGTGGGAGAGAAGTAGGAGAGAGAGTGTATCACGGGACTCTGAAGATCTCAAGCCCCTGTGGCTAGTTGCACTATCGAATGGCTACCCATGATGCACTGCTCTTTTCTTCAGTACAGGCATTGCTGATGGGGATGCATTCCTTTGATGCAATAAGTGCAGCATGATCATGCCCAACCAACTTCATTAGTTGGGTGGCTGGATGTCGACTGAAATCAAATTGACTTCACTTTGCAGTGTAGACATACCCTCTACCCATTCTTACATTTGTGTTTATGGATTAACTGGCTCTTAATAAGATGGCTCTAATAGTTAATATAGCTTTAACTGTACCTTTGTGTCCTTTACTGGGTTCTGTTCTCCTTCATTCCTGTGTGTGCGATTTTGAATTCTGCAATTTACTACTACCCTCTCTCCAAAAGCCCCTTGAAAATGAAATCTGTGTCTCAAGGGTCCTTTTATCCTGGGTACAAACAAAGAAGGAAAATAAAAGGGTTGAAGTTAACAGAGGGAACAAGCTAGAAGTTTGCAAAGAATTTTCTTTATTTGGAGTATGTTTGTTTGAAATATGGGACAAGCTGTGGAGGCAAAAATTGAGTATGGCATTAGATTGCAAGAGTAGAGGAAAATTCACTGCAGTACAAGATGGTGAATGTTAGACTGAACTATATCTTAATCTGTTTTTCTTGAGCAGGGATAGACGTTATATCAGGGGTGTCCAACCTTTTTTGGGTGAGGGGCCACATTGCAATTCTTTTCTCTGTTGGGGGAGGTGGTGAGAGTTTGACAGATAAGACATACAAATCGATCTAATTAATAAACTTTAACAAAATAATGAATAGTGTGATACTTGGCATTGCTTTTGCTTGCATAGGGTACAGAGGACAAGGGAACAGGGTGCCTGTGTGAGGGGGCAAGGCATTGCATGGAGAGCAAGGCAGGACAGGGAGCATGGCAGAGGAGGGGAGGGAAAGAAAGGTGAGGTGGGGGGGGGGGACAGGACAGCTGGGTGGCAGGACCCTGTTACTTCCTGACAAGGACCCCACCAGCTCTGCTCTCCTCACTCCCTGGCAAGCACTGCTCAGGGAAATCCAGCCCCTGAACAGCAGTCTGGTCAGGCCACACCTCCCTGTAGCTGTGCACAGGGTGGGAGGTTGACAAGGGTCCTGGCCAGCCCCAGGGCTTTTGGCAGCACTCTGTGGGCTGGAGTAGAGCCCTTGATGGGCCGGAGTTTGGTCCTGGGGCTGCAGGTTGGACAAGCCTACTTTATATCATTGTGTGGATTTTTCTTGGTCTTTGATTGCTCATAGTTATACTTTGTCTCCATAGCAACTCCCATCCCCACCCCCTGCTCAGAGTCCAGATCTAATGACTTGTGCTCATAGTGTTCAAAATAGCAATGTAGAAGTTTGCAGACAGGAAGGTGCTCTGGCACTGACACCCTCCCCCTTCACTGAGTTTCAAAGCCTGAGCTCCAGCCTGAATGTCTACAGTGCTATTTTTAACCCTGCAGAGTGAGCCTGTGAGGGAATGAGTGCCTCAACTCTAGGTCCCTGGATCTCCAGGACATGCTCAGTCTATGGCCACCACCCAGCAGTTCATATGAACTACTGGAGAAGGGGACTGGCCAAGCTCTATCTCACAAAAGGCCATCTCATGAAGATTCTGACTGGGGGTGATGTCCAGCCCCACAGCTTGGTTGGGACACACTACTTAAACCAGAAAAAGGCGCAGGAAGTTGCCTAAACAATTGGGTTAGTCTCTGGTTAGCTGCTACTAGGGCCCTTGACTCTCTTTGCTTGATCCCTGGACACTGCATTCCGTCCGTTGCTGGTTCCTGCCTCCCAGACTATTTTGTCCTCCTTTATTCCAGACTCATGTCTGTTCCCAGTTCCTTCTTCCTGATTTGCTCTACATCCCTGCTCTGACATCCTACCCCTGATGGTGACTCTGGCACTGATCTCTGGATTGGCACCTGACTCTGATCCTGGCTCTAGTTGCAAACTCCTGACTCTGACCATTAAGCTTGACCACACACTCCCTGGTCCCTATAGCTTGCTTAGACCATTACCAACTCCTCCAAGTAGGCCCAGCCAAGGATGGACCCAGTAGAGTTCCCTGTACCCCAAGAACCATCAGCACTGCACAAGATGATGATCCTTCTCTAGGCAGATAACTGAGTAGTGCAGGTGCAGAGCATGCAGCCAGCTACTGAGAATCAGACTTTGTGAGAGCAAATTTATTAACTGTCTTCAGAGATGGTGTGCTCCAGACCTGTCTGGCTGCTCTGTCAGCCAGGCTGGGGCCTGTTATACCTCTATGTAAAAATGGGATCTGACCTTCAGGGGTTGACTGTGTGTCATTTGGTGACCACAACTTGTTGCCCACACCTGAGAGGCTATACCCTTCACCACCTTCAAGCCCTCAGCCAGGCGAGGCAGAAGACCAATACTTGGGGTTTCAGGCCCCCGTTCAGAGTCAGGCCAACCACAACACGTTTGATGCCTTCTAGCCCCCTGGAAAGGGCGAGGCAGAATAGCAACAAGCAGTGCTTCAGCCCTCCTGCAGGGCAAGCTCAGTTCAGTCGTCACTGCCTCCTAGTCCCAGGTGGGATGAGGCAGAATATATGCGGTCAGCGCTTCACTAGGTGGGGTCAGTGTGTGGTTTGAAGTGAAAGGGATGGAGGGGAGGGAGATGCAGGCCTGCCCACTCCCCTGCACCTCAGCCCAGGGCCCTGTCTGTTGGCCGCAGGCCACCAGTGAGTCGGTGGTGCTCCCACCGAAACACACTGACACTCAGCAGATAGTCTGCTTTCCCCTGGGCCACTTCCTCCCATTTCTAGGAGCCTTCCTCTTACCAGACCCCCAGGTACCTTGCAAGGGGAATCCCAGTTAGACCTGCCGCACTCGGGGCCAGCAGGTCTGGGAAGCCCTCTGCGGTCTCCGCCAGCGGCAGCTCCTCTAAGTTGCAGAAATTGGGTAGCATCTTCCACAGAGGGCAGCTCTTCCAGGTCCTGAAGGCCTTCCTTTTCCTTCCCCTCTGGCAGTTCCTGGGCTGAGCGTAGTTCCTCCAGGTCCTCAGCAGGAGAGAGCGAGTATGTGGGAAAGTTGAGCCAGCGGTTGCTCCCTCAGACCTCTCGGGAGTGGACGTTCGCTCTCCCCACTGCACATCTTCTCCTCTGTGGCTGTCCAGTCTGTCCCATTACATAGTCCTCCTCTCCTCCTGGCCCACCCCTTTGGCTCTGGGTAGAGGCTTGGGTTGTGGACTCCTCTGGCCCAGAGGGGGAGCGCATGACCTCAGTCTCCCTCTTAGAGGATGGGCACTCCACCTGAGCACTTTGATGGGCACTGCTCCAAATCACAAAGATTCATGAATCAATGCTGTCTCTTCTTCTTGCTCTGTTCATAGACTTAAATTTCTGACCAAGCCAGCACAGCCCTGGCTAGCCCTTTGGGGAGCATACAACCTAGGATGTGTTAGAGAAGGGGATAAATGGAAGACTGCCTTTCAGTGTGTTACTGTCACTTCAAGTATCCCATGATGCCTTTGGTTTGACAAAGACACCCACAGCATTCCAACATTTCATTAATGATATACTCCAGGGGTCTTGCCGGCACTGGGCTTACAGGGCTAGAGCCCTGGCTCTGCCACTGGGCTGCCCATGGTGGCGGCGTGGCTATGAGGCTCAAGCCATGAGTCATGGCGTGGCAAGCCCTGGATCTTTGCCTGAGCCAGTGGTGCTTCTGGTATACTCTGGGATGTTCTGGAACAATACATGCAGGCATATCTGGATGAAGTACTTATATTTTTGTATGACATCAAGCTTGTCTGTTCCATTCTTAAGAGGCTATGCCAGTAGGGCCTCTATATTAAACTAGAGAAATGAGACTTTGACCAGTCCTTTTTAAGTTTCTTAGGATTCATCTTGTCTACTCTATCGAAATGGATTCATGCAAGATAAAGGGAACCCTCAAGCTGGCAGCATCATGGAATGTTCACACATTGCATTTCATGTGGTTTGTGAAATTTTCTCAGTGGTTTATCTTAAGGTCTTCCAGAGTGGATTGCTCTATATACTGTTACATTCTGCTAAAATACCAAATTCCCTTGCACACTTGAGACCTAGCAGGCCTTTGAGCAATTAAAACTTGCATTTACCCCTGCTTCCTTATAGGTCCACTCTAACACCAGGCAAGCATTCATCACTGAAATTGATACTTCCACCTTAGTGACTGGAGTATTGCTATCCTAATGGCACAGTCCCCCACAACTGCCATATCTGTGTGCCTTTTATTTCTGGCAACTCACAGCCACAGAGCAAAATTACAACACTTTGGACAAAGAACTCCTGGCAATTAAGACAGTCTGAAGTGTGCTACCATTCTGTAAGAGGGATGCTGTATCCTATCTATTTGTACATCAGTCATAAAAACCTTGAATATCTGCATAGGCTGTCAAACAATAACTTTGGTGGGCTGTATTCTTTTTGTACTTTGATTTTATAATCTCCTATTGCACAGTAATCAAAAAGAGCAAGGTCAACACTATGTGCTGGAATGGCAAATATTATCCTGAGCTAAAGGATTCAAATCCTAAAACTTCCTGCATCTTTAAGCTCATAATTTCCTGGGTGTAGCTCCACACCAAGATCTGCTCACCCAAATATGATCAGCCTTGGCCCCTGGGGTCCCACCTGATGAGCAGCAGGCTATAGGTAAAGAATGCTGTGAGATCCAGGATGGGGTAACCTCTGTAAAAGAGCATTTATATGCACTCCCAGCCCTCTCCAAAAACTACAGCTCTATAAGCGTGTCATGACTCCTCTCAGCAGGACGTTCTGATTGCATTAAAACTCAGCACTTAGTCTCTTATATCTTCTGGTGCCATAGTTTATAGGCAGACAACTTGGGATACCATAAAAGGACCTTACTTTCCAAGGGTGTGTGCTCAGCACTTTGGGGAAGAATAAAGGGATTCTTCTCTTTAAAATGTTCTCAAAATGCATGCCAAAATCACTAGCCACAACTGAAAGTGTAGGTCTATATCTATATGAGTGAATAATGCAGGTTTTTGCCACTAACTAGGAGACAGTTAAATGATTATAGCTCATAGTAAATGAGATGACCTAACCAGTTCATTGTGTGTTGATGAATGCTCTCACCTAAAGTTTCAAGTATGTACAGGTTTTTGCAAACTAAAACCACATGCCACTACCGTACAGGAATTTTTGCTTTGTGATTAATTACATTATCACATACCAATTGTTCCATAAAACTTTGTAGAGAAATTCGTAGGACATCTGCATCCTAATATTGTCTTTAAATTTTTTTGTATTAAATTATAAATGTCCGCCACAATATCCTTGAAACTTGAGATTGTTTTATTCTAAGTACAGACACTGAACTTGAACTTCTAAATTCTTTATTCTGTTACACCACCCATTTAGTTCACCAGGCAGAAGAATAGTAAGGAAGAATCTACAGGAAGGTGGTGGTGTACTCATTAATGGGATGTTTTGTCTCACCAATCTAGGTGTGAAATATACAAACATGCAGTACTTTTAAGCCACTCTTTTAGGTAGGAATTCAAAGGAGACATGCACACTTTAAACTGGAATACTTTATTTATTTATTTATTTATTTATTTATTTATTTATTGCAAGCTAGCTGCAATTCAGAAAAGAATACTCTAACCTTCCACCCCACCCCAATTGCTGCTCCAATGCACACAAACCTGAACTGTAGAAACAACCTCTTCCTGCTGGCATGGGATAATTCAGTCTCCATGATGTCTTAATCCTGGGTCTCTGTTAATCGAGTTCTAACTGTGCTGAACTGTGACTACTAGAGGTTGTGATGTGGATTATAATTTACAAGGTACTGGAATCATTTCACTTAGATCTTCAAATTTAGTCTTGAGCCATGTCTCGGAAATAAAAGGCTTTCTCTGCTTGGCTGACGTGGCCCTTTGTGCAGATCTTTATTATGGTGTGTCAGAGAAGTCTGCTATTTAAAAACATACTTGGGGAGATGATGGTGTCTTCCTGACTCACAGCCTTCTGGTCTTGCTGTGTCTGTCTGTCTACAGTGTGTAGTTGAAGCATGATTCTTTCCCTTGGATCTTGGGGTAGGGCAAGTTTAGACCTGGACCAGGGCTCTCTGGAATGGATGCAATAATTGTGGAGATATGTCGTCTGTATGTCTCTGAGGAAATTTTTCTTTGCCTCTATTGTTACCTACTGCCCCCTCATTCATATTATATAGCTCCATGGCTATCACATGCAACAAGGAAGTGAAAACAAAGTCAATTTCTTCTGTGGCCAACTGCTGGAACGTGTCAGTTTTAAAGTGTGATGAGAAATATTCATTTACCTTCTCACAGTGAAATGACTTTAGGGTCATTTTGAAGAGCTCATCAGATCTTCAGCTCTCTTTACCTTTTTTTGTCTCAGTCATGGGCTTCATTCTATGGAAGCTCCAGAAAAACTGGGCCGGTTTATGAGCAAAAATGGGCCCATATTTTGTATGATGATGATTTCAAAGTGTAAGCCATTTGGTTTCTGGTTAGTTAATAGCAATTTTGTTGATCCTGAGAATAAATCAAAGTGTGTTAAAGATGGTGGTGGGGTGGGGATTTATTTAAAAGATATTTATTGAGTTAAATGGGAAAAAAGTCACTTCCCCTCCCAATAATATTTACCCAGAGCAATATGTACCTCAGCTTTATCAAACTTGCACTAGAACACAAATTCTTAAGTTATCTAAGCAGGGTTAGGACAAATAATGTCTTAAATGCATACAAGGTGTGGGCCAGATGTGTTGATCTGTTGCTATAAAGCTGTCTGTGGTCTTTCTCAGAGCACAGATTTGATTGAAGGTGGCTGGGTATAGATTTTTTATATCTTCTGGAGATGGAATTGAAAGTCTTATGGAGTTCTGGAGTGTGTGCTTTTTAGTGTTGTAGGTGATGTGAAAGTGGCAAGGAATGGAGGATATGTTTCCACTTACTGATTTCCATGCTTTTCAGTTTTCAGGGTGGGGTGTGTCCTGATGTCCCCTGAACTGTCACTAAACTAAGATTTGTGTGTTTGTTTAGAACAAAGACCACAAAGTATCAGAGGACAGAAACTACATTGTCTTCTGACTGCAAAAAATGACATTAGGGGAGCCCCGGGGGGGCCTAAAACTTCGATTGATGCAGGTGATCTCCTGGAAGGTCTTTCTCATTGCAAAGAGTAAATAAAGAAAGAAGACTAATACTGAAGGGTTTTGGAATCAGAGTACTGGGATTCCTCTTCGATAAAAGAAAACTGTTTGGATTAGGCAGCTTCCATGTAAAATGACAGGATAGCAGCTCCCTAGATGCAGACATGGCAAAATCTTATTTAAGAGATTGGGCTGTCCCTTCCGTGCCTCTGGGAAGGAGGCCACACCCCCTTGCTTTGGGGCTTCTGTGGGAACAAAAGCTCACAAAGGGGGAAATTAGCATTTGAGGACTCCAACCCCTCAGGCAGGGGGGTAAGCAAGAGGTAGGAGTCCAAACAGACCAGTGGGTTTTGGCCTCTCCAGCAGGGGTAGAGTAAATGAGCAGTCAGTGGCCTCAGGTTAGGCTGGGCCATTATGCATTCTAGGAGCTCACAAGCAAGGGATGAGCACTAACGTAATCTTGGGGCTCACAGAGGCCAAGCACCACAGAGCCTCTTGACCTATGATGAGATAGTTACCACCCCAAGGATAGATTCAGCAGCAAGGAAGGGGTTTAGGAGTACCCAGCCCCATCCTATTTCACCAGGTCTCATCCAGGGTTCTCACAGTGACAGAGTATTACACCACTGAGTCAGCGGAGCTCAAGTGAAACGTATTGATCTGGTATCAGGCCACAGCACAGTTGGACTATTGTCTGGTTCTCTTTGGCTACTTCCTACCTTTCCTCCCTGGAGCACCTGGGCATTGGGGTTGTTGTTCATCTCCCCAGGGTAAACAGCAAGGGGTAACCTGAACCCTTCCTTGGTGTTGCAGGAGGCAGGTAGCTCCAAGTGCTCCTGCAGATGCTCAGCACTGCAGCAGTCAGGCTTGGGCACCAGTGACTGGGGGTAGGGCGGAGTGTCCTTTTCCTCTGGGAGCTCCAGCCCAGCTGAGCTAGAAGGCTCACCTTTTATACCTCCTGTCTTTCCCTTTGCCTTCCAGTGGGGATGGGCATGGGCGTCCTGGCTCTGCCCACAAGAGGGGTGGGGGAGTGGGGATCCTCCCTCTCTGTTTCCAAAGGAGACCACGAATGCTCACTGCAGAATAACAGAAATTAGAGATGGAGAAAGCCTGTTAGATCTCAGTCTGCATTCCTTCCAGACCAGGATGGCTTCCTATTGTTCTTTTTCTAGTACAAAGTCCTGTTTATTTTTAAATGTCCTGAAAGAAAAACATATAAAGCCAGTTAAGGTTGCCACAAGGCATAGTTGACTCATCCAAGACCATAAAACAAGGAAATGCTATGTTAAAGGAAGGAATTTTTCCATACCTTATCAGTCAAAACTTCATATTATTCATTGTCAATGAGATGCTGGTGCCCACCTTGGAGATGTCAATTCCACTGCTAATAAATAGAGATGTGTTACATTCCCTAGATTCAATAATTGTACTGGAATGTAAAACTTTAACTGTGGCCTCAGCCACAGTAGCACATCTCTACAGACCCATGTGGGCCTGGTAGCTTGACAAAGTGGAATATTCTTAGGGGAAGTACAAAGTTGAAACTTTGTCTTACAAAAAAAGTAGGATACATTTGTGGAATGTTCTATGTTGTTAGTGTTTCTCGTTTTATTTTCCTTTTGTCTTCACTCCCTCATCACAGTGTCTTGTTTTCTGTCTTTGAAAATCAGGTCTATTCCCCAGGTGCCTTTTGGTTTAGCAGAAGTTTCACTCCCAGAAATTCTGGAGTTCAGGAACCTCTGACAGTTGGCTTTCTGTTAACTGAACAACGGTTAGTGTGGGAGAGAATACACAACTATCAATCAGTGAATTTAATGTGAAACATTAAGGGCCCAGTTTTTGGTTTTAAGCCACTGATGTATTGTAGCTAGGTGAGGCCATGTGACAAAGGGAGTCCACTGAGGCAGAAGAGTAAGCTCTGCTACCATTTTAGTGGGTGCAGCATGCCCCACAGTTGTTGGTACAGAGGATCAAAGGCTTTGCCCCTGTTTTTACTCTCTTCCTTGCCCCCTTTTCGAGTTGTCAGCAGCACTACCTTAGCATAGTGCCCAAACTACCCATGATTTTTGTTGTGGGACCCTGTATAAGGGCAGCAGGGGAGAAGGCCCCTGACCCATCTTGACCCCTTCGTTCATACATACAGAACTGAGGACAATGTGAATGTAGCAGGGGACCCACTTCTAGGACCCTGCATAGAGATGCCAGGCTTTTCTGCTGACTGATGTCAAATCAGATGGCTTCTAGTCAAATGGACTAAATAATTCTGTCTCTCTCTCAGAGTGAGCCCTTAGCTCTCATCAGGGAAAACACTTGGAACAGCCAGTTTTGGGCTGCAACATGTGCTGAGGTTCACTGCATCTTTGTTTAAGTTAATGATAAGCAAAAAGCTCAGAGTTGAAGAGTGTGTGCGTGCGCGCACGCACGCACGCACGCACACATGTGCACAAATTGTGACTCAAATTGCTCTTTCTTGTGTTAAAAACTGGGAGGTTTCTGCAGGAAGTTGGGTAAGGATTTCCTTTCAGTATCTCGCTGGAAGGGTAGAGTTTGTACTACCATGGAATGGCCACCCGCAAACACAGCAGGTCACTCAGTGGCTCTAACCTTTCGCAGCCTTCCATGCCACTCCTTCCCAGTAGCCTGGCATCAGTCGAGCAAGGGTATCAGGGACTCCTTCTCTGGCTGTAGTGGTTCCCTGTGGGGATAAGCAGCAAATGCAGTCTGGGGTGCTGCTAACATTTTAAAGGAAGTTCCACTGGGCTGGAGTGGGATGTGCTCCCATCTAGCCTGCAATTGCTTCCATGGGCTCATGAACGTCAAAGCCTCCTCCTACACAGGTGAGGAGAGATCAGGGGTTAAAGTGGGCTGGAACGGCCTGGAATGCCATTCTGGGGCCCTCTATTTTTAGGAGATCAGTGTTTTGGACCCCCTAAAAATAGAAAATGGAGCTGGAACGCTGTGTTCTGGGGCTCACTATTTAAAAATAGCAGGTCCCGGAACACAGTGTTCCAGTTCCTTTTTCTATTTTTAGGGGCCCAAATACTGTAAAAATCACAGGCCTTGGAACGGCGTTCTGCTGTGCGTTCTGGCAGGTGTGGGGGGGTGTGCCCAGCCAGCCTGTGGTTGCACAGGCCGTGCTTGGCAGCAGAAGCCTCCAAGCATAACCTGCAGACTGCATAGTTTCCCGGCCCAGCATGCTGCTGTTGAGTAGTGGGGCGGCCTGGCTCGTGCTGGTGGGGGGTGGATATTGGGGGGCGCCTGAGATGAGGTTGTGTATTGGGGGCAGGGTGGATTTTGGGGGTGGGTATTGGGACTGGAGGTGTATTTTGGGGACAGGGAATGGAGCTGGGGTGGGGGGCTGGCATTTGGGAGGCAGGGGCTGGATTGCAGAGGGGAGCCCACCCATGTGAGGGGGGCCTGCCCAATTAGGAGGGCTCCAGGGCCCCTCAAATTATACTTTAACCCCTGGGAGAGATCACCCACACTTGGATTTCAGGGGATATAAGTCTGGCCCCCTGTTCAGAGCAGGATGGTAGTACCATTGGCTTGCAGAGGCTTTACATTTTGTACTGTTTTCTGCTTATAGTGAAAATACAGTACAACGACTACCTGAGGCCTCCTTGGGTGGCCTCTGTGAAATGAATATAGTGTTTCTGTCAAACAGCTAATGGAAAAGAGCCCACATCAAGCAAGAACAGTTGGCTTGGGAGCCTTGTTTCCATTCTCAGAATAAAGTCTAAGCAGCAAGTCCTGAATGGTCTTAGCCCTTGGCTCCAAGAGGCAGTCCCTGTAGAAAAGGATTTTGAGGCACATTGATATGGTAGTAGGGGGTAGTTTGTGCTGCTATTGTCTGTGCTGTACTTGTGTATTGAAACTGCACTTGAGTCTCCAGGGCTGTTAATCCAAACCCTTTTACAAACACAAATTTCATTTTAAATGATTTTTAAAAAATTAAACTATCATCCATTAAAGCTGTTTATTTTCTGCTGCAAATATTTTTGCCACATAGTTTGTCTGCAGGAAGTACCATAAACTTCAACACTGCCGCTGGTCAAGTTATAATCACACTCTACTGATTATAAATAGTTGCCTGTTGGCAGTAGCAGTATGCATGGCTATGATTTCTGCTTGGGGGAGGGTAATCGAGAAAGAGCCTACAGATAAAATGCAGAGGCCAGTTACACCTCAGGACAATTTATATCTCTTCGTGATGGAGACAGAATGGTGCAAGATAAACTACCTAAATCTGAGGCTGGTGGCAACTCTATCCTTTCTGTCCCACAAAGATTTTATCTAGAGGGGTATAGAAGGAGAAACTGGACCAGCCAGATGGTACTAGATCTTAGAAAATCAGAGGAATCTAACTAGCCTGGGAGCTGGATTACAAGCATCAGAAAAAGCTTGGGTTTTTTGTTTTAAAAACATTACAATCTAAAATGAGACAAAATATAATTTTTTTAACTCAAAGCAAGGTTCAGAAAAATCAAAATATCCATGGCTGTATGACAGCAGCTAAGTTTAAAGCACCTTACAGTATTTCTAAGCATTACAGTACTGGCTATGTTAGTGTTTCCTTGTGAACCCATATTTTGGAGAATTTGTTAAAGCTGTCTCAAAACTCTGCAACTTGCTTTCCTTTTATTTTAGCCCCAAAAGTTGTTCTGTCCCCTCCTGTTAAAATCGCTGATTAAACTCACTCACTGATTAAAGCTCTTGCTAGATTTGTTGCTAACATCATTCTTTTTTGTCGCAAGATGAAGGAAGGATCAACATACTGAAGAAATGATGGATATTTTGAGCATATGAGGGAAAATAAGAAATTGATGATTATTTGCTTCTTGGGGAAGAGAGAAAGGTATATAGAATTATATGAATATTTTTTGGGAAGGAGGGAAGACTATGGAGCTGATTTATTTATTTTTGTTGGAGGCAGCTGTGTCTGTGTAATAACATTTTTACCTAGGGAATATTATATGTATCATGGAATGAGGTGAATGCTTTTTGAGGGAGCTCCTTGTTAAAATGTTGGCTGCACATGACCAGTTTAAGAAATTGCTCAGTAACTTTAACTTTCTGTTCGTTCTTTGCTGTTTGTCATTGGTTTTACCTCTTTTTAGCAACATGGTCATTTAGGAAAATGCTTTCTCATGCCTTCTTGCTGGAGCTTTCCAGATTTTCTTAGACTTCCTTCATCATCCATTAAGGTTTCTTTTCATTTAATTTTGTGGTGCCTCACCCGTTTAGCTGCCACCTCTCTTTTCTTCACAACAGGCCATCTATGAAAGACCTGTCATTATTGAATTCCCTTCCGTATCCTCTTTGATCTGTCTTGTATTTTCTTTTCATCTCACCCTCTTTCTTCCTTGTTTATTCCAGTGGCAGAAAAGAACTATTAATTATTTCTATGAAAGTAGCACTTCTGTTTGCATCAGAGTGCTGGCAAACAGATCACATTTATTTCACATTAATGCATTTCGTCCTAGATTGTGGTGGGCATCAGAAGAAATTATGTTCAAATTTCACAACTTCAGATCTGTAGCTGGATAGGTCATCAGTCAACTTTTCCCCAAACAAAACCAATATTTAAAATTGACAGCTCTTTGGCAATGTTTAACTTCTTTCTCTATTCTGACCTCTTCTGGATCTGCAGTACTAGTTCAAAATGCTCAGGGGTGCTAGATTATTGACTTTAGCAGGGTTACATATGGGAAGACGTGCTGGATGACTTATTTAAAACCGTTCAAGAGTCAATGGAAAGGATTTCTGACTTCAGTGAGCATGGGATCAGATGTGTGTGTGGGAATGAAGGTTTGCAAGATTGGGTCTTAAATTTTTCCATATTTTAAAGAGCATCCAAACACTGGTCCCCCAGATTCCAGGGAGTTATCAGTTCAAAACAAAGAACCATTTTTGAAACTCACCTGTTATGTTGTGTTCTGTGGTGGAGTATGCCTGAGCAAATGGCTTTGATTGTAGCAAGAACTAGCTTGTCATATACAGTTAGGAGTCTGTTTAGAAGCGCTTGGGGTACTTCTAAATGCTGTTAGGGTAGGTTCCATTTGTGTTTCAGAGGCATAGCTTTTTTTTATAGCAACTTTGGTTCATGAAATGAAGAAAGTGAGACATGAAGTGTAGAAGATAGGTTGACATGCCACATAATATTAGGATGTTGGATGTAGGGTTGGATGCAATGATAATATATGGTATTTATTGATTTGTGTGATCAAACTACTGTACAAATGATGGATGTACCACTACACTCGCTATGTCTCTTTAAGGTAGGTAAGTAAACAATGTTTATCCCAATTTTACAGGCAGAGAAATTGAAACAGAGAAGTGATGTGACCTGAAAAAGGCCATACAGCACTCAGATGTCAGAGCTGGGACTCCTAACCTTATGCTTACTTTCTCGGGCAGTGCTGCTTCCCAATAATAGGCCCAAATAGTTCGGTGGGTTAGACTAGAGTAGACTGGTGACCCATTAAATCAACCCAGCCTCTTTCCATCCCGCAGAGTCTTTTTATGAGTATCTATATATGACTTGGGCAGGTTTGCTGAAGAAAGGCTAAGTTGAACAAGTGGGTTTATCTTTCATTCTGAAGCCATTGGGGTTTGTGGATATTATGCTCTATTCTAGAAATGAGTTATGCAGTTGTGGCTGGTTCTTGAGAAAGCTTTGATTCCTGCCCACAAAACTCTTACTCTTGAAGTTGGCAGTTTCTTAGCTCCAGTGGAGGTCGTATTCAAATACAATGAGTCATCCTCTCATATAACTCCTGTAAAACCATTGTGGAGCTAAACATTAGGATCAGACCCTCAAATTTTTCTTGGTATTCCACAGGAAAGCCAGTGAAAAGAGTAGAGTACAAAGTTTTGGGGAGTGGAATGCCTTCCTTGCAGGAAGGTGGCTCAGCTATCTTTGTAACATGCAGTCCCATTTCCTCCAGATCCTTTAGCAGTCTCTCTATTGAACTTGTGCTCTGGATGGAAGGAAAATGTGGAGTGAGTGGGCTGGGGCTGGGTAGCAACACACATTGTTCCCCCTTATGTTACAGCAAAGATACAGTCCATGGCTGTATTAATTCACTAAGGCAGTAGTTTTGAAACCATGGGTCAGGACCCAGTACTGGGTCATGGACATTCTGTTGCCACCATTGAAAGAATCGAATACACTGTTCTAAGATGTAATTGTTGGGTTGCGGGCATAAATGATTTTTTCCAACTGGATTCCAAGGAAAAATGTTGGAAAACCACCGAATTAGGGGATCCTTGGGGTAGCCATAGCAAGGAGAGGGTCTGGTAGCATGTCAGGAACAGAGGCTAGACACACTAAGACTATAGAGGTGACGGGAAGACACAGTGCAGCTGGCTTGGGCTTACTGCTTTTCTCCCAGGAGACTGCCATGGGACTGAAGGAAGACCTCAACCTATTTTGTGTGGGTAGCCTGATACCCCCGCCCCTTCCCTAACAGATAAGGAGATTCCATGAGGGCATCTTTGTGGAGTTGCTTCCCAAGAAAACTCTTGCTTGGCTTTTACCATGAGTAGAGGGTGAACTAGCAAGTGCCACAGAGTTTAGCTCCAGTAAGTATATATAACAACTCCATTTTTATATCCAACACTGACGGAATCAGCCAGCCCATTGCACTGTGGTGGGAGCAAGAGATTTAAATGATGGGAACATAATGAATTTCAGTGTACATTCTGTGCAGTGTCTTAGACTGATTGTGTAGTTTCAGCATTCTCAAGTCACTGGCCTGTTGTTCCATGTTTCTGTCTAACTGAAATGTTAAAGAACTGATCTCTTTGCAATGTATTTAGTGTGGTTATTCCTGCCTTTGAATTATCACGAACACATGAGTAATATTATCCATCCACACACACTCACTCTATTGTTACAGCAAAATCCCTTCATCTGATTTTTTTTTAATCAAAGTACCAGCGTGACACACACACTGAAAATATTCATTAAAAAAAAAAAATCACTTCGGCCTGTTATACCAGCTCTTGGGGATGAACGGAGGAAGCTCTCATTAGCCTCACCACCATTTTCAGTTTTAATCACCTCTGTTCCTTTCAAATTAAAAAAGAAATTTTGATCAAGGATCTGGAAGACCCAGAAATGCCTTCTGGGGTTATCTGAACCAGTCACCTGTTTGGAAGAGACAGCCTTTTACCATCAGATGGATATGCATTTTCAATAATTAACTATTTTTAGCATGGTGTAGGTGAAAAATTAATAAGCCCTAGCAGCAAGTAAGCATTGTGATGTGGGCTGAGAAGAAAATGTGGGCCATGGCATGGGTTTTTTTTCCTTTCTTTTTTTAAGTTAAGTTTCCTTTCTCCTCCTCCCCTCCTTCTTGCACCCTCAAGGGTGAATTCCATCTCTAATAGATCCAAATTTACATTGATAGGTTGCTATTTCTAGGCTATTCCTACCATAAACATAAATCCTCTGATTTCAGGACCTCCAGTGAGCAATTTCAGTCCTGAGAATGCCCTCAAGAAGAGAGCTCCCCACTAACTCTCAGTACTACCCTAGGGAGCTCACTGTTACTGTGTTGCTACCCTGGAGTTTTCATTTATTTATTTGCTTGACTGGAACTATCAGTGAATGGGACAGTTTGGCAAAAATGAAGAGAGAGGCTGCTGAATGAGAATATCCTGGGCTTTGGTGTATTATAGAAAAGATGGCAATAGAAGAAAATAATGGGCATCAAATTACAACACCTTGCGGTTCTGTATCATCTTTCATTCAAAGAACTTAGAGAACTTTAAAATACACTTTAGTTAAATCTCACTCTGTTGTGGGGTAAGGTAAATATCAGCCATTTTATATACGGACAGACAGTAACACAGAAAATAGGTCTATACTGTAATTGAACACCTGTGGCCGTAGGTGTTTGCAGGTCTGGGGCTGTAAAACTGTGGTGTAGACATTTGGGCTTGGGTTCTGGGACCCATCTCACATGTAGCATCCCGTACCTATGCCCAAACACTGGCACTGCAGTTTTACAACCGTACAAGTTCAAATCAGCTGACACAGGCCAGTCTCAAGTGTTTAATTGCAGTGTAAATATATCCTGAGATCCAAATTCTGCATCAGCAGTGTTTTTGCCTTTGCAAAAAAGGTAAGGGAGAGTAGAATCTGGTCTAAGGAGAAGTTAAATGATCTCCTGATCTCCTCAAGTTCACACAGCAAGGTAGTGGCAGATGAGGAACAGGAAACAAACAAGTGTGACAATACCTGGGTTGTTTGGTCTCATCTTATTCCACCACTTCACAGCAATGGTTTCAAAGGTCAATGCAATTACATTACAGAGGAATTTGGTGGGGATTCCTTCAGCATGGGGGAGTCTGGAAGTTACCTCACCCCCAGTTCAGAAAGTGTGTCTAGGTTGACTGGGGACAAGACAGAGGCTAAAGTGATGGGGTTGGAGTATAATATGCTCTTCCGATCCCTGGCCAGCAGAAAGTCCCTAGGGCTATGTCTACACTTAGTTTCAATTCGAATTACTGAATTCAAAATAGTCAATTCAACCTAATAATTAATTATTAATTTGAATTGACATGGCCACACTAGAAAATCCAGTTTGAATTGACATGTCCATGGACTGGACTTACTAATTCAAATTGGAGGGGGGGGCACCATGGGAACTGTGGCAAAGACTGTCAATTCAAACTGAATAATTCAAATTGACATGGCCACACTGCATCAATTCGAATTAGTCAGTTCAAACTGACTGTGACTTTGAAGTCAGCTTTCATCAATTCAAACTAAGGAGTTCCTCAGTTCAAAGTGATGAAAGCAAATGTGTCCATGCACTTAATGGAATTCAGATTGATGACAATCAGTTTGAATTCAGCTCTAAGTGTAGACATACCCTAGGAGACCATTCTAGCTGGCCAATTTTAAAGCAATCAAGTGGCTGCTCTGTGTGCTGAGGTCAGTTCAGCCACCTTTCTGCCTGCTCACTCTTCAGACGTGTGCTAAATATTTAAATTCAGCTCAATGGCTGAATAAATCTGCTTTTTCCCACCCCAAAAAATGTGTTACAGTGGAAGATTTATAACAAAAATTAGGAAATGTGTAATAGGTAGAGTAGTTTGTGTCTATTTTAGTTTAAAATATGTGAAGTTCAGTTATCAGTCCTCGTTAAAATAGTCAAATTAAAATATTAATAGCAAAGGAGGAACCAATGGACTGGGCTAAAGTTATTTAAAACTGGAATATCTGACTTAGTTAAACCCTTGTCTGAAATAATGCACTGCAATTTCTTTCAAGCCAGAACCCTTGGTCTGGAAATACTATGTTCCACATCATGTTTCCTAGTGTATAAAAAGAGAAGCTGTGTTCAGATATTAGAAATGCACACCAGCCATTGTTTGTTTCAGCACGTATAGCAGAGACACTGAAGAAATGGTACATGTACAAATGATGAATTATATAATGCTCAAAGGCCTTATGACCTGCATCACTCTGTTTTTCAAATAAGGCATTTAATGACCTCTACCTTGTTAAAAGGTGGAAAATGATCTGCTTCGTGCGACCTGATAGTGGCAATTTTTATTGATTTCACTCAGACCTTTGACGTGTGGATCACAAGCTTTCCATGCATGAACTTGGGAAGAAACATTAAGATGGATGAATAATTACCTATCTGACAGATGTCATTCTACTAAAGTCCATATTATAGTATCTTCTCTCTTGGGTGTCAATAAAAGGGTACCCCTGAGGTCTGTTTTTGAACCACTTCCATTTCTTCTTCATGTTAATGAGTTGCCAAAGTTCTTTCAGAATAATTCCTGTATGTGGATAATGCAGTAGTTTATTACCATACAATCAATTACTCATTTAATTCTAGTTTCACAAAGAATTCTGGTAGGTTGCTATATTTGATGTTAGGATAATTGCATGGCCATAATGTTGGGAAATGATTCTTTTTAGTCTATGCTAATAGCAGAAAGCAGAAGCTTCTTATATGGAGAGACAGAGGATGGCTCTACTGGACACTTTTAAACAGTGTAGTTGTTTATGGGTCTGAAATGAGAAGGGCATGTAAAAAGTATTAAGCAAAAGAGAGATTTTATATTGAAACTACTGGTGCTTAAGCTTTCCTTTACAATTAAAAACTGCAAGGCAACAGTCTCAGTAAGATAACATAGTAAATATGTTAGATTAGCACTAGTGGAGTCCTGAATGAAGTATGAATTATTTGTAATACATTGTCAATTTAGATTGTATTGAAGAATAAAGAACAGCTTTGTGCTCTGTTTACTAAGCACAAATAGTCATTGTTTGAATAGAGGAGGGAGATGCCACTGGTTAAGTCCTGTTTGAAAATGTATTTATGGTCTGACCCTTGAGTATTTGAAACCACTGATGCGAGGTGCTGACAGTTTGGATCAATTCTGCTCACTGGATGAGCTGACCTTTGTACTAAGAAGAAAAGTCTTATGGGACAAAAACTTTAGTACCTGGTTGCTAATAGTCGCAATCACTTATCAAAGGAGCAACCTCGAAAAATAACATTCTGAACACTAGTGGAATATTTTTGGGACAGCTCTAGTCAAGTGAGAGACATCACATATTCACGGATTATACAGTGTTCTTCATATGAATTTTGAATGTGTATATTAATTGCCAGCTTCACAGCAAGACCCGCAGTGGCAATTTCACTTCATTGTGGGTAACCTGACATGCAGAATTGTAATTAATAATAAATCTGTGCATAGGAACATTTCACACTCTCTCCTTTCATGATTGTGAGATATAGTTTCAAAACAGAGTCCAAAAGTCACATTCTCAGAAAGAACAGTGAATATATACAGAAATAGCCAAATAAAGCCTATTCTCACACTTCCTAAAATTAGAAAATCAGTTCAAAACCACCTTTCTCAAGCCAATAGCAACCTCCCTGAAATCACATGGTGGTTCCTGGCCAATGCAATATGCCAAATAGCAGCACAGACAGTTCAGACTAGTGCTCCAGATGAGTGGTTTTCAAATTTTTTCTTCTTGGGACCCAGTTGAAAAAAAAATCATTTAGCCCGTGACCTAACAATTACATCTTTGAGCAATGCATTCCAATCTTTCAGTGGTGGAAGTAGGGGATGCTGCAACCTAGTACCAGAGGGTCTGTGACCCAGTATTGGGTCCCAAACTGTGGTTTGAAAACCACTTGTCCAAATGAAGCTTTCTTAGTGCCTGAAAATAAGATGGGCTAGTGGCTTTGTCACAAATATATAGAAACATGATATTAACAGGCGAAGGATCCCAAGACAATCCAACATATTTGCTTCACTTTCCTTAAAGAAGGCACAAGGAGTCTGGTGGCACTGAGTCTGAAAATCCAACCATATATAGATTTGTCCTACAGCAGAGGAACTTCTAGGTTTGTTCACAATAAATCTCAGCTACTCCTACTGTAAGGATAGTGAAGAAAAAAGCATCCTGTAATCTCCAAATGTCCTGAACAACGTTCCCTAAAATATCCTTTTTCATAAAGCCTAATTTTCAGAAGTGCTGATCATTTAAAGACC
The DNA here is from genome assembly GCA_007922195.1 of Podocnemis expansa. Classification (NCBI taxonomy): domain Eukaryota; kingdom Metazoa; phylum Chordata; order Testudines; family Podocnemididae; genus Podocnemis; species Podocnemis expansa. The sequence continues at coordinate 10,936,614 of ML681998.1, read as the reverse complement.
AAATGAAGTCAGTGGGATCTTTGAGTGCTTAGAGCCTTTAAGAATGAATCTCTCTGGGTTTAGGCTCCCATTCAACAAGTGCCTAAGTGCTAATACATTATGGTGTACATCTGCTTAAACTTACCCACGTGCTCAGGCCTGATTTCAATAAAGTACTTTACTCAATATATTTACTATCCATTGTGTATATGTTAACATATTATTCCTGTCTCAGAATATATCTTTAAAAGGAAACCTATTATTAATTAAATAGTATGATATTCCAAAAAGACAGCAGAACTGGACATTTTCCATACAATTTACTATTGCCTATAACATTTCCGTGTCCTAACTTGTGAGCCACAATTCGCAATCCAGGAAGATTTTGTAAAGTTCTTTGGACATAAAAAGGAGACTACAAAGTTGTTTATAAAGAAAATATCCTCTCGAGTGCTATTGAGACTGCTATCTCTTCGACTTCGATTTTCCTATTCTTCATCTCTTGAAGTTAGAAAACTCTTAAGACTATTCAAATACTGATTCTGCTCAGAAAGACAGCTAGTCTGCTTGTTATGGAGCTCTGTACAATATTTCCTAAATATTCACAGGAAACCATCAGGGTCCTAAAGGTCTTCTCAGAACCATTGTTCCTTAATGTTATCATCTCTCTATGTGTTTTCCTTTCCTGATAGCCTGCAAATTTACTAGAGAAGATGATTTGCCTTCTTTTACTTATTGGCCTCTGCAAATTTTGCTGAGCCTGGCTTATTATTTGTTTGTACAGTATTTCAGTAACCTGTGTAATATCCAGTGCCTCATGGTGCTAGGCAGTGTACCCACACAAGATAAAAAGTCCCTGCCTCAAGAAGCTTATTGTACATAAATAAACTTACAAAATTGCACAAAGGGAGTGTAATTATCCTCATCTTTCCACAGCTCCCATGAATGTATTAGTCATATTTTCAAAAGTGTTCAGCATCCAGACCAGACAACTATTAATATATTATGGTAACACACAGGAACCCATTCATGGCTCCATTGTGGTCTGTACAGATGTATAATACACAAAACAGTTCTTGCCTCAAGAGACATTTTGACAAGTAAGTCACAAGTGGTGGACCAAAGAGGCAAATGGGAAAGCAGGGGACTGGAAGGATAACAATAAAATAACCATGGTTTTCCAGAAAAGTAGAAGTTACTGCTCAACAAATGAATGGCAGGCTGGAATAATTTTCAGGCTGTGTGAAAGAGGTAGGCTTCTGGAAGGAATTAAAAAGGCTAAGACTGCAGCTTTGTGAAAGTTGATGGAGTTTTACTCTGTCCTGAAGGTTGGCATGGGAAGAAAAAAGAGCTGACTGTGGCATAATTGGCATACTGAAGCTGGTGTCAAGAGCTTGTAAGCTGGTGTAATAGAAAGAGGATGGAATTTAATAGTGGAAAGTGCAAAGACATGCGTATAGGAACTGATCAGAAGAACTAAGGTGGTCCTAGGATGCATCAGGCAAGGTATTTCCAGTAGAAATTGGGAGGTGTTAGTATCATTATACAAGGCACTGGTGAGACCACATCTGAAATACTGTGTGCTGTTCTGGTCTCTCACATTTAAGAAAGATGAATTCAAACTAGAACGAGTGCAAAGACCTACTAGGATGATCCAAAGAATGGAAAACTTGCCGTATGAAAGGAGACTCAAAGAGTTTAGCTTGTTTAGCCTAACCAAAGGAAGGTTGAGGGGCAATATAATTGCTCTCTATAAATATGTCAGAGGGATAAGTACCAGGAAGAGAGAAGAGTTATTTAAGTTCGTACCAATTTGGATACAAGAACAAATGGAAATAAACTTGCTGTCGGAAAGTTTAGTCTTGAAATTGGACAAAACTTTCTAACCTTCAGATGACTGAAATTCCCTCACTGCAGTGGGGGCAAGAAACCTAGCTGGCTTCAAAACTGAGGTGGATAAATTTATGGATGTGTTTATTGAGGGGACTATATAATGAGACAGCCTAATCTGGCAATTGACTGATCTTTGAGTACTAGTGGTAAATATGCTAATGGCTTGTGAGGGGATGTTAGATGGAGTGGGTTCTGAGTTACTGCAGGGAATTGTTTCCAAATATCTTATATTCTTGCCCACCCACTCAGGACTTAGCTGATCACCATATTTTAATTTACCTTTTATTTTTGCCCTCCTCTGCAGCTTGAGGCACCAGTCACTTGCTGGTGGATTCTCTGTACCTTGAAGTCTTTAAACCAATATTTGAGGACTTCAGTAACTCAGTGGTAGGTTGGGGTCTACTTCAGGAGTAGCTGGGTGAGGTTCTGTGGCTTGTGTGGTGCATGAGATCAGACTAGTAGATCATAATAGTCCCTTCTGACCTTGGAGTCTATGAGCTCCATGAACAAAGTCTGCGGTTCATTTAGAAACATACACTGAGGATTTCATTCTTAATTAATATAGACTGGACAAACAATTTGGTTTTATATAGGGAATTTCATACTCATGTTCTCCCAAAATATTTACAAAATAAGCAGCTGCTGTATGTGCTGATCATTGTGTGCCCACCAATAGCTCATACTCTATCTTGGACACTGCAGTATGAATTGCTGAAAGCAGTGGTGTCAGCCAAAGCAATCTGGTTCACTTATATTCATTTAAGAGTACCAACTGAGCTATAAGATGAAGCTGGGCAGACACCAAAGCTAGGCAGAAAGGATTCAGAAACACATGTGCAGACATGCACAGCCACGTCTGCCTTGTGGTTTGCTCAAACAGTTCTTTTCACCTGCCCCCACCTTCACTACTACAATTCAAAATCTCAGGACCAAACTGAAGTTTCTGCAGTTGGGCTAGATTTAGTCTGATGTAATGGTTTTAAAATTTTAAAGCTCTGAACAAATTTCTGTAAAACCAGTAATTAAGAAATGGTGCTATTTACCCTTGACTTATCAAGCTAGCTTTTGCTATTTTTTCCACTGACTTTACTGGATGCTATTCATGCACTGAAGTGCATAGCCTAGTTTGTGATTCTGAATTGTGCTAGGGAATGAGGCATGCATTTTACACAAGGCTAAACTGCAGAACTGTAATTTCATAAAAAGATGCTTCAAGAGTCAGCAATTCCTGTAATCTAGGAATAAATTATTTGCAGTTCAAGAATGTAGGCAAACATATTAGTGCACAGGTTAATGAGTGCATGTAACATGGGCAATAGTTTGTGAACAGTCATTAGAAGCCAAATTCTCTATTTGCACCAGTACAGATATATCAGTACAGAGGAAACTGAGGACTAACTATATTAAAGCTGCATCAGTGTGAGATTGGAATTTAGTGCTAGAAATTCCATTAAATGGCAGCACTGTACCCACATAGTTCCTTGGATAAATTTTCCCAATGTTCCCGAGTGGCTTGAAACACTAAACTAACATCCAAAATGATTTTAGGCATTTAATTGTGTGGTGTTTAAAAAGTGCTGAAGATAGTTAAGTGCCTTACTCTCATTGAGATTAAAGATATAACCTTACTTACCTTGTATTGTCAGTGCCCCAGGACTACCATGGCCACAACAACACTGCTGAAATTGAAATGAATGGCAGTCAAGTGCCCGACTTAGTCATAGAATTTAAAGCCAGAAGAGACCAGCAGATCATCTAGTCTGACCTGCAAAGCACAGACCACTACTACCATATAGCACCTGTGTGCTATGCCTAGGAACTGAAGTTGTACCAGACCACACAGAAGACTAGATTGTTATGGGCCACTGGCAAAGAACAGTAGGAGCTGAGGTTCAGCAGTGCTTAGGTGCTTCTGGAAACCCCATCATTAGGAATCTGTCTCATTGGAAATTAATGGTTCACATTCCTAAGTGTCTAAAGTTGCTTTTGAAAATGAGTTTTAGGTTTCTAAGTCACTTTTGAAAATTTTATCCTCTGTCTACATTAAGGATTTTCTGAAATCTTCCTTCTTAACTAGCACTAAGCAGCTCCTTGGTGGGAATGTTAATGTAGCTGGATGACAAATTGGGGGTCTTTTACCGCTCTGTTGGCTGGACCTCATTCTTCAGAGTAGGGTTAGACTGTGCTGTGACTGCAGCTATTTTTATTAACAATGCTGCACCTGGTTTTGCTAATGCTAACATGGCTGTGTGAGTGTTCAGCTGCTGGTGGGAGAATCTGGGAATATCCTTGGCATAGGTGTAACCCTAGAGAACTCATGTAAACACAGGGAGCTGGACAAAGGGATAAATTAAAGTAAAAAGGAAATATTTTCAAATCTGCTGCTCCTGTGGAACACTACTTTGCCCGTGCCAAAAAAAAAAAAAAAGTGTGTATATGAGAGATGGCTGGGGGGTGGGGTGGAACAGAGGTTTGTTTACTACAGTTCTACTTCATTAATATTTTAGTCTCAGGTGCAGAACTTGGAGAGTCTCACTGAAATTGCAAACAGCACTGATTGTGGTGTTTGTGACAGTGCCATGGGGCATTTGCATTATTTATCCTAGGCTGCACTACCCGTACAGCTTTCAGGGAATATTTTCAGACAGAATCACTAATTAGCACATATGTGGAATCTTCTCAAAGCAGTTGGGAACTTTCCTCGTTACTTTTTAATTTTTTCTATTTGCTGAACGTATGTCAAAGATGAAAATTCAAAATGATAGTTTGGAGGAATTTTGCATATTAAATGCACGAGATCAAAAGAAAGGTGCCTCATATCTGGTCACTGAGAGAGACTGCAAACATCTTCTGGCCAGGAAGCTCACTCTGTATTACCCTTGTGCAATTAACTACTCACTCACAAGAATCTACAAAGGTGGCTAAGGTATTCCGTGCATACTGTCCTGAAAGGCTGTGTAGTGTTGCTTTGTAGCAACTGTTGATTTCCACCTCTGACATTTCTTGTAATGTTAGTCAAGCACTTGGATATCTTTGGATAAAGGTGCTGTATAAATCTGAGTAATCATTATTAGTAAGAAGAATTATTCTTTTAATAAAAAATGGTTGTTTCAGGATCCCTCATCTGTTACAGTGGCATTAGTGTTCAGAGGGAAAAACAACGTAACATTTCAGATTGCTTTGATTCACTTTATTATAGTTTACTCTTTATTTCCCATTATAGCAAATTCTTTACATTTTTGTTGTTCTACTGAGTCACACTCATTTTACACACTCTAAGAGAATTCCTTGAAGTTGCTCCTGACTTGCACACGTGTAAGTGAGACCAAATGGTCTGTTGTGAATGTGCACATTTGAAAAGAATGATTTAGGAAAAAGCCTTTAAAAATTGTGGGCTCAATTTAGCAGTGACATTACTTTCTGAAGTGTATTTATGGTGGATTTAACTGCAACATATAAAAGCTCCTAACTGATGCTCTGAACACCCTTCTATATATTAAAAACATAATAGTAAGATAATTACAAATCTAATACAGATGCACATTTCTCACACAAAAATCACCGGCAATGGTGCATACTGCAAATCAGAAACTCCCACTCCTTATGTTATCACCAGGAAAAACAAAAGTAAAAAATGTCTGTCCTTTATCACTATGACTTCCCAAATGCCAGTGCAAATAGATGGGGCTTGTAGCCTAAGTGGAAGATCAACAGATTTAGGTCATTCCAAAATTGAAAGACCAGACACGTTTGGAAAATGGACTTTTTTGTGTGCAGGGTAAGGAGAAATTAAAACCTGAAAATGTTCAATTTCTAAGTGCATTATGATGCTCCATAGCAGCTGTAATTCAGTGCCTTTTACATCCATTCTCCATTATGGGCTGCACTCTCTGACCAGACCACATCTCCATGATGCACTACGGTTTATTTTTTTGCTCTCAGCACCTTTTTATTTAATTATAAATTAACAATTTAGAATTTAAAATAATTATAAATAATTAATGAAAACTGAGTTGCATAACTCAGGCTTTGGCCAATTATTATTACAAGCCTTTATTTGCTGCCTGTCACTATGATGATCAGAAGGTACCAAGTCAGCAAGAACTGTTGTTAATATATATTAACAAACCAATGTCCAGATATATAGAAATATGATTGATTTGTACATGGTTTTACCACATGTACCATCTGCACTCATGGTAGTTGCACACATACCGGTAAATAACTGTTTAGTTCATTTGTGCTTGAAATTGCTGTAGTTGTGCAAATAATCCTCATAACAATCATAGGCGTTTGGGTGGGTAAATAATGTGTGTGCGCATGTAATTCTGAAAATCTGTCTTTGAAGGCACTGCAGTTGGAAGTGCTGTAGCAGTGTGCTGTTGAGATGGCATATGAAATTATAACTTCTGGCGTAGAATTTGATGAAACCGCTATGGATAACATAACAATACCATGGCTAATCCTCTCACAAAATGAAAATTTCAAAATTGTTGAATTATCCTAAGTGTTTGGAGCTGATATTCTGTTTAATGTAATAAATGTGAGGTTCATTTAATTTCCTTTTTGGATTTTGAGTCATCAAGTCAGTGAAATTTTCAAACTTTTTTTTCTGCAACATTGAGGACTAGAAATATACTTCTTTTTAAAATGAGATTGTTACAATCACTTCACAGACATCAAATATTGGGAATCCCACAACAGTAGCATGACCATTGGCAACATTGCTGAAGTTCCTTATCCTAGCCTTTGATGACAGGTCTTGGTATAGGTAACAACCTGTTTTTTGCATTTAATTGATCCTAAAGTGTTTGTGTTATAGCATAATGGATACCTTATTTCTTAAATACATATTTAAACTGTTGTCTATATTTTAGGAAGGCCAACAGTGGTGTACTCAGGCAATGTGGCACCTGAGGGTGGGAAGCCACATTTTTCTCCTCCTCCTCACCTCATGCCCCACCCCCTTATCCAGTGCAGCCCCTTCCCACACATGGCAGGAAGGGTCCCAGTTATTATGAGCCAGGAGCATCGTTGCTCCAAGGAAAGACCTGGGGCCCGGGCCCAGGCCCCGGCCCCAATCCAGAGTTGGGGCTCTGGACACCTGCCGCTGCCAGCCTGGCCCCCGATCCCTGGCTGGGGACGGGACCAGGCGAGATAATGACTGCTGTGGGTGCCCTGGCTTGAGAGAGGCAGGTGGTGCCACAGCCACCTGGCTCCAGATACCCAGCCAGGGTTGGGGCCGAGAGAGGCAGTGGGCCCACCAGCAGTTTTGGGCACTGGCACTGGGACTTGAGACACATGCCCCATGTGCCAGGTGCCAGTGATGCCCCTGCTGTGACCCTTCCTGCTCTGTGTGGAGGAGGGGTTGCAAAGGACAGGAGAGGACACAAGGCACTGGGAGAGGAAAACATGCAAATGTGGCAGCCCTCAGGCACCAGACAGCTTCTGCTGGGCTGTAGGGGCTGCAGCCAGTCCTACAGCAAGGCTGGATTGGAGGGGTCCCACCCAAGGCTACCTGCTTTCAGGGCACTAGCACTGCTTCTGCCTCCCTACTGCATGAGCCAGAGGCCGCAAGGTGGCAGCACCATGGCCCCAGTGGTGGGGGGGGATGGGACCAGAGGCTGCACTGCATTCCCTCTGCTGCCAACACGGAGCAACATTCCTGCCTGTACCCGGCTGGCCACCCTGGCTGGTGTGGTGCTGCGGCTTTTGTGGGTGAGGCCCTGGAGTGGGCCCATTCAGCAGAGTTCGGACTGCTTGGCCCCCAGCCTCCCCAGTGCTGAACAGGCCCTCTTCGGGGCCTGGGGGCAAGACAGCCTCTGTCCAGTGCTGGGGGACCAGGGGTCAAGTGGCCCAAACTCCGCTGAACAGGCCCATTCTAGGGCCACCCCCACAAAAGCAGCAGTCCCACTCCAGCCTGCTCTCTGCCCCAAGGAAGGGGTGGCTGGCCAGGGGCAGGCGTGGCAGTCAGGAATGCTGCTCTGCATGGTAGCGGAGGGAGGGCAGTACAGCCTCTGGCCCCACACCTGACCCCCCACTGCTGGGGGCCATGATGCAGGTGCCCTGCCACCTCTGGCTCTTGCAGTAGGAGATGGGGTTTTGCCAGTGCCCCAAAAGCAGGTAGCTTTGGCTGGGACCCCTCCAATATGACCCTGGTTCAGGCCTGGCCAGGTGCCCCCCGGGGGGCCTGACTTTCCCCTGCCGCTGGGTCCATACACAACTGATAGGTCACTAAAACTGGAGATTGCAGAGAAGGAATGCAATATAAATCCCTCTCACCTAGCAAATGCTTATGCATGTGTATAACTTTATATAAGTAGTCCTTTAGATCTCAAAGGGGCTTTCACATAATAAAATTATATACGTTTAAAAAATGCTTACAGGATTAGGGTCTAACTAATTACACGGTTAAAGACTAGATATGAGCCAGGTTAGCTATACATAAGGACTGAATTTTATAAGTGTTCCACAGGATTTTTAGTTCCCATTCAGTTCAATGATTTTAATGGCAGACTGGCTAAATCTCTGCTCGATCCTTAGAAAAATGCACTTAGTAGTTATAAAGTAATTCTTTGGATAGCCCCTGAAACACAGTTGCATTAGTCACTTTTTAAAATTTTTTTAGTGTGAGATTTCCAGTAGACTGTCATTTCCATTAACTCTTTAATTGTAGTGATTCATAAATATGAAGTTCTTTTAGTTGGCACCATCTAGTATCATATGTGAAACTACAGTCTCATTTCCCTTAGGGTGTACATGACTGGTTTAATTGGCCTGAGGGCTTTTGACTATAAACTCCCAAACAACATTATACAAGTAAAGCCAAGGTATGTTGGTGAGAGTCCAAATCAAGACAGATGTTTCTTCACAGTGATGTGCAGGCCCAAATATTCCCATGAGACAGTTATGAATTTAATTTTTTCATGCAGTGACTTCAAATGTATAACAGAAAATTCTCTATATAACATAAAATGTATGCATGCATATTATACGCAGAGAATTCCTATAGTTAAGATCGTATATTGAGTATGTGTATGTATGTATCTCCATAATACTCTTTGCATCTAGCCAAGTTCCAAAGGGGCAGCCGTGTTAGTCTAGCAAAGCAAAAAAAAGCAAGGAGTCTTGTGGCACTTAAAGACTAACAGATTTATTTATCACGTGAGCTGTCGTGGGAGAAGTAGGTCTTTAAGAAAAATATAGAGAGAGGGGGAAAAAAACATATCAGGGTAAAATTTGTAGTGTGTTTTTGTTCCCTGAGTTGAACCAGGAGCACAAACATGAGTGATGATGAGATTTTGCTACCTCATTAAACATATTGAAGGCTCAAGGACATGTTTGCACTGAATTCATTTTACAGATGTCATAATTAAGGACTCAGATTTTTTGGTGCAAATTTTATCCAGAAAAAGGGAGGCTGGACTTCAGCCTGTTGAAAAATATGTACTGTTTGGTTATCCAGTCTATCTCTGGCTAACTCGAGACAATTCCTTACAACACACTATGTATTTTGTCCAGTCTAGTAACAAATACCCCCTTTCTTCCAATTATACACTTGCACCACATTAAAATCATTCCTATTCCTCCCAAGTGCATACAGTCTTATTAGCAGAGTGCTCTGTAGTTACTTCTCTCCCTTAGGTATGCTTGTCGTGTGATACTATATGTCTTGTAATCCTGAACCTATCAGTGCCTGTAAGCCTTGATCATTACTCTTTTTTGATTCATCTAGAACTTTGTGGTAATGAGGTACTGAAAACTCAGCACAATATTCCATAAATATGGTGTGTTTACCCTACAGTTAAAGGTGTTTGCATCACACGTAATTATACTTTTGCTGTCTTTAATCTAGCTAACACAACTAAAAACAGCAGTGAAGATGGAGCAATGCTAGCTTCAGTATGAACTAGTAATGTGAGTTCCAGGGTTCCTAGCAGGCTTGAAGCTAAAGGTTGTACACTGCATCTCCACTGCTATTTTTAGATCCACTAGCTAGATTAAAGCTAGTGGATATGTCTTCACGAATGCAGTCACACCACCAACTGCAGTGTAGACATACCCACAGAAAAATAATTATCTTCATACCCTGTGACATGACTCCAAAATTGTCTTGTCCCTTTATATTGCTAAATTACATTGCAAGTTCATGTCTCACTTGCTGCTTACATTCATCCCATCTCTTTCATCATTATCACTTTCCAAGTTTTTTTCTTCCACTATTTCTTTTATGAATTCTTTCTTTTGCCATCCATAAATAATAATGCATTCTCTATGATGAAACTCGTTTTATTTTCTGCTGATTTTACTGATCTCTGCAGGTCCTTTTGTACTTTTCTGTCGTTGCTGGTATTTGCTTTTCCATCCTACTTACTATACGCTACAGACTTTATTGATATAGAGTGGAATGAAAATGTGGTAGAGCAACTGAGACTCTAAAAGAAGGGGAATAGTGCCTTGAATGTTGGGGACCGAGAAGGGAGTTCAGTAAAGATGAAACAACAGAATTCATCACCAAAGGATTAATTTGGAAAGAATATTTCAGTAAACATGGCTGAAAATGTAGGATTTTGTTCATTTGTAGTGATTTTCTTCTTGCTAGACGTACAATAATGTAGAACAATATTTCTGTGCTATTCTTTTAGAAATCAGAATCTAATGAAGTCTTAAATCAAACACAGTAGCATGTAAAATTGCCTTTTAAAAACCACTCATGCTCAATTTGAGACTGATTCATTTGTCAAAAGTTAATCTGAGATCGTACTCCAAACTACTTGTTATCCATAGGTTCAGTCTCTTAGCTGGTCCCAATCCAGTCCCCTGGCAAGGATCTTTTGATGGTTCTGTGCTTTCAGGCTATGCTGAATGACAAATAGGGATATAATTAAACATTAATTAACATAGTATCTATCTTGGTTAACTAGTGAAAGTTCATGGAGACCAGTATAATTTCAAATGAATCTTCATACAAGGCTTTGAAAATCCAAGGATTAATATTTAATTGTTTTACAGTGAAGAATGTATTTGCAAAACAGTCCTGTGTCATACAGCTATAATGTGTTACATTGCAAACTCCACCTCCTCACCATGGATCAGACCTGAAATTTCCTGAATTTCAGAGGAGTTTTGTGCCTGGATTTGTGATTGAGGACCAAGCTTCACTGAGATTTTTGTGATTTAAAATATATATTTTCTTGAAATATGAAGGTATCTAGAAAACAAATTTAAATAAAAAAATTAGAAAGCATGCCCCAAGTGAGGATCAAGTTTGCCACTTTCATATGCAGAAAAACATTATTGCTGATCCCTATCCTCCACACCAGTGGTCTCAAAGACGTGGTGCATGGGCTGCATGTGGCCCCTAAAGTTGTTTCCTGTGGCCCGTGATGAAACTACCATTATTGATATTTGCAATAGTATTGTATGAAAAAGTTTCAGTGGTGCAGCCCTTGGGCTAACGTCCTAGTCCTCATGTGGCCCTTATGGTGATGTGAGTTTGAGACCCTTGCTCCACACCATGGTACTGTTGACAGTATGCTGATGTGGTGCTAACATGGGGAAGTAGAAAAGACTTATGAAATGGTGCTTTAATGATATTCCTGTAGAATTGTGGTCATGTGATGTTAGGGCTAGTATTACCATAGGTAGGTCTGTACATGTGTGGTTACTGTAAGTCAAGCAATTAATACTGATTTCATAGTAACAGCCATGATTGTTGTTACTCTTCATTTATATCTAAATCATGCTGTATTTTTAACTGAGCTTTATATTCAGCAGTTCTGAGACTGCTGTTTACATTGTTATTAATAATCACATTTATCTGATTTGGGACAACCAGGAATGGGATCCCATAGGCATTTATAAACATGTAATGAGAAACCACCCCAACTCCAAGAGTTCACAGTTTAAATAAGCAAAATGGGTATACTATGAGGGAAACGGATGTGACCCATGAACTAAGAGAACAATGTGATGGCCAACAAATGTTGTGCTGCTTCTACATTTTTTGCTGTGGTGGTGTTTTGTGGTGGTGGTGGTATCCTTTGGTTTCTATTCTATTAGAAGGGGACTACCAAAATGGAAAGGTGGAGTTAGGAGGGCATAGAACAATGATAGGAGTACAGAGAAGACAATATCGAGAGTAAAAACTGCATCATCAGTGTCTGTTGGTCCCTGCTTGAACTGTTTTATGTAGCTGCTCTGCTGGGTTCAGTTTGTGGTTGGCTTCTCCCTGCATTTTCTTTCCCAAAAGCTGTATGGCCAGGGGGAGGAAACAGCATGCCACATCTCCTGGTGTTCCAGATGGTGTGTGCATGTTTCCCATGCATAGTTCTGTTTCTGGGGCAGGGGATGACCCTCACTATGCCTCATTTTAGTTCCTGCCCCAGAGTACAGCAGTATTTACTTGAGTTGCTTTCTGCAGTTGTTGTGCTGGCAGTGGCTTCAGTTCTAGTCCCCACAATTCAAGGCTACTGGTGGAGGGGTGGGAGTGATAATACAGGGAAATTTAAAGGGGATACAGGTATGGCAGAGAGAACCAAATAAGAAAGCCAAAGCTAAATGGATCACATTTATAAAATTGCTCACCATAATTCACTGCATCATGTAGAATGGTGCTTTGTGCACACAGAATTGGTAGTTTTGCATGTATATTCCTCTTTGGAAGTACAACAGGCAGACTTGGAAGTTATAAAAACTATTTAGGCATCCATTTTTGAAAAAAATTGGCTTGTACTTGGGACACAGTCTTGACTTGTAGTTCTCGGAGTGTGGGGCACACCCGAGATGGATCATGCGGGGGGGGGGGGGGGGAGCAGGGGACAGCACTGGTCTAGGTTCATGCTCCCTGGAGATGGAAGCAGTCACCATTACTTCCCACCTCCTGCAGCAGCAGCAGCAGCAGCAGGGACATAGGGTGCAGAAGGGTGTCCCTCAGCATCTCCCTCCCTGTGCATTGTGAAATGCTGGCCCAGTGCCCACCCCCAAGTAAGTGAGAGGGGAAGGGCAGACCTGGTCTTCTCCAGGGGTGTGAGGTGCTGAGGTGTGCCCCCCTGCACAAAGGTCAGTGAGTAAGGTTGCCCTGTCCATCCCAGCACTGGGCTGTGGGACCACAGCAGGAGAGACAGGGCTGCAGGCTGGGTATGTGTGGGGCATTGTGGGGCGGCAGAGCCAAGCATTTTTTTTCCTGAAAGGAGGGAGGAGTTTGGGGAAGGGGGAATGAAATTGTTAGGACCTACAGTGTGGACAGTGCTTCCTTCACAATCACCCCCTTTTTTCTCTGATTCCCCTCACCTCAGGGGGAAAAAGAGGGCCTACAGTGTGAAGTGTCCCTGCTGTTTGGTTTTTTTTTTCCTTTTCTGTGTTTTTGGAAAGGGCCCCCTCTTTTCAGAAGGGGGGAAAGGGGTGTGATTCAGGGGAAAGGGGGTGTGATTGTTTGACAAAAGTCCATGGGGTGGCTTCATTTAGAATATTTGAGAACCTGATCTAGGTGAGAGAAAACTCACAATGATGAATTCTATAAACACCTGCTTTTTCATACCCTTGGAAGATAAGAAGAAAAAACAGCTTATGGAGGAAAAAGTTTGTGTTAATATCAGTAGGTACAGGCCCAAGCTAGAGCTCTGATTACAAATATTTTCAGACTTCATGGAATAGATTACCAGGGTTAGAGCTGTTAAGGTACCGTCAGGGCAGACATTTAAGAATGTTATATTCACAATATGTAAACAGAAGTTGCATTTAAGCCATTACGTACTCCTTCTGGATGGTTGCAACTCAACGTTACTTTATTTCTTAGCATTCAGAATCTTAATGCACATGAACCAAAACCAGAAAGAGACAAAACGGACTGTTCTCTGTGGCCAAAAGGCACAACTCAACTCAACTCACCTTAATCTAGGTTTCCTCTTTGAAGATTGCCTGCTAAAGATCATTTGCACAATTTACACAGCCCCCTAGCCTGCACACAGGACTAGAAAACACCTTAAAAATTTAAAGTGATATCTTGTCATTTTAACACTTTTCAATATGCATGAAGAGCAGATTGGGTAAGATGTTAACGAGAAGAGTGTATGGAGCACTCCTGCCAAATAGAGTGGTTTAAGCAGAAGACCCATGTACCAATAACTTGTTCTCACTGAAATAAATTCCATTTACGTCAATGGGAACAGAGTTTGATTTTCTACTATAGTGATACGTTGCCAATATTTTAACAAGCAGCTATCATAAAAATGTTCTTCCTAGCCTGTCATATGCTCCCATGTATCAGGAATCTGTGTGCACAGAGAAGAGTGGTGAGAAATTGTTCACTTGTTTCCTTTCCAACAAACTGCTTTATCAAGGAGGGAGGCAGATTAGCTTGGCAAACAGGCTTATATGAACCTGCACTGTGCTGCATATGTTTATACTTTGGTTTTGAAAATGCATGGAAGTGATAGACAGTATGGCAATACATTCAATTTGTAAAATAGAAAGTGGAAGTAAAGACTTGAAGGGGGTTAAAGTGATTATTCTCAATGCTGGAAACATGTTCAAAATGCCTGCCATTTGGTGCAATCTGGCCTAGCACAAGACTACAATGCACTCTTCAGAAATATTTTTATGAACACCAAAGATAAGCCCTTTGTAATGGGTATGAGCAAGAGTGTTGCTGCCCCATGGAAAGACCCAGGGCATTGGCATGGGCACAGGCCCTGCCCCACTGCAGCCCTAATTCTCTGCCAGGACCTGATCCAGCCTCAGGCTTCTGATGCTGCCTGCCTGGCTCTGGATCCTCTGCCAAGGCCATGGACTGGGCGGGGAGAGGCAAGCGCTGCCACAGGCGGCCTGGCCTGGGAGATGCAGGTGTCACCAGCGGTGGTCAGGCCCTAGATCTCAGGCCTAGGATGGGGCCGAGAGAGGCAGGGACTGCCCCAGACATTCGGGGCACTGTGCTGGGACTCGGGGCAAGTGCCCCGTGTGGCAGGCGCCAGCGTTGCCCCTGGATATGAGGATCCATGGGCCTTGATTCCAAGTCTGTAGATCTTCAGGAACCCTCATATCTTGGCCATCATCCAGCAGCTTGCTAGTAGTTTTGGGCTGCATGGCTAGTGGAGTCATAGCCCTGGCTGATTGGAGTCCTAACTGAAGGAGTGCCTAGCACTGCTGAATGAGTCTGGCTGTCTTATTTAAGCCAGAAAGAAGGACAGGTGGTTGCCTGTGCAAATGAGTGATGTCTTCACTGTCTGCAACATCAGACCCTGCCTGATTACCTGGCTTGTCCCTGTCTTTTTCTATTCCTGATCTCTGCCCCTTCTCTGATTCCTGAACTCTGGCTCTGACCCTTGGCTTAACCCTCTGACTTTGGCTTTGACCTTTGGCCCTGGTATTTGTCCTCAGACTCTCATTCTGATCTTCAGCTGTGATCTCTAACTTGACCCTTGGCTCTGGCATCCAGCCTCTGATTCTTGCTCTGACCACTAGGTCTGGATACCCATGTTCTGGTCCTTAACAGTAAGGCTCATAGATTTTGAGGCCAGAAAGGATGATTGTTTATCTATCCTGACCACCGGGATAGCAGAGGCCATAGAATTTAACCAGGTAATTCCCATACCAAGCCTATTAACTTGTGGCTGAACTAGGGTATGTATTTTAGAAAAGCATCCAACCCTGATTTAAAGACTTCAGGTGCTAGAAACTCTGCTACAGCACCTGTAGAATATTGGCTAATGATTGATTAATCTCACTTAACAATTTGCACCTATTTTCAGTTTGAATTTGTTTTATTTTAGCTTCCAGACACTGGATCTTGTTATGTCTTTTATGCTAAGTGAAAGTGTTCTCTCTAGAATCAGAAATCTTACTCCTACACATGTGCTTGTAGACCAGGATCAAGCCATCTCTTAATCTTTCCTTCAACAAGGTAAATTGATTTACCTCCTTCAAGCAAGTTTCCAGTCCTCGAATAACTGTTGTACATGGGTGCTGGTACAAATTTTATGGTGGGGGTACCTAGAGTCATTGAACTAAAGTATAAACCCTATATGTGATGGAAACCATTTCAAGTCTAGTTCCAGCACCTACTCTCTTGTGGCTCTTCTCGGAACTCTAATTTTCCAAAAATTGTTCTGAAGTATGTACAACCCACTGCCTAATAAGTGGATGGTGTGAATCTGTCACAAACCATAGCTATGGAACTTGACTCTAACTCAAGCTGTAGCGGCTTGTGTTTTCAGCTTCCTCATGTTGGTCAACTTGTAAGGCATCATATAGACACTAGAACGGGATACACTATTCCAGCAGTGGTCTTATCAGTGCCATATACAAAGTTATGGTCCCTATTCCTGATTCATATCTCCCAGTTTATAGTCCTTTTGGTTACACCATTGAACAGGAAGCCCATCTTCAGCTATTTGTCCACAGTGTAACCTCTAAGTCCTTTTAGGAGTCACTTCATTCTAAAATACAAGCCCCAATCCTACCATTATGTGTGGCCTTGCATTTGTCTGTATGAAAACACACAATGTTTAATTTCATCCGGTTAAGCAAGTGATCTAGATTGTTCTGTATATGTCATCTGTTGTTATCATTTACCTCTCCACCAAACTGTGTATCATCTACAAATTTTATTACAATGATTTCACACTTTTTCCAGATCACTAATGAAAATAAATATTGAATAGTATTGGACCAAACACCAGTCCATGTGCAACCCCACCAGAGGGATATTCCTTTGGTGGTGATTACTCATTAACAACTGAGTTTTGAGATCTGTCAGTTAGCCAGTTTTATCTATTTAATACATGCTATATTGATGCCCATTTTTGTTCAGAATATTCTGCAATACAGTCAAAATATATTAAGTCATCAAAACTATTTTTATTACCTAAATTAGTTATTTAATTAAAACATGAATAAGATAATTGGGCAAGATTTATTTTTTATATAACCATGTTGATTGGCATTATTATTTATTACCATCAGTTAGTTCCTTATTTGAGTCTGTTATTGGCCATTTCATTATTTTGCTTAGGACTGTGATGTCAGGCTAACCAGGTAATCGTACTTATGGCTTTTAAATATTGGCATAATATTAGCATTCCTGAAGTCTTTTGGAACTTTTCCATTATTCCAAAATTTATCAAAAATGAACATCAACAACCCAGAGATTTCCTTGTTCAACATATTTCAAACTTTTAAATGCAAATGCTATATTACATCCACATAGAAAAATGTCTAATTTCAATAGATGCTGGTTAACATCCTCCAAAAATATGGTAGGCACAAGAAATGTCAATGTTCAGCAAGAAGAAATTACCAAAGGACTTTTCCTCAGTTATAGAAATAAGGTTAATTTAGTATGATCTAAAAAGAGGGAGAACTCAGTCAGAGGCAGAGAAATAATCCCAGCTTGTCCTTCAGCTAGGTAGCATAAATTTACTGAGATTCCAGCCAACTATCAACATCTTCTCCCTTACATCTGATATCTATACTTTATAATACACAAAGTGTAAATTCTTCATTTTGTTGCTCTATAAGAGACTCCTCTAGCAATGTATGGATCTGTTCAATAAACCATACAAAATAGTTTTTAATTTTTTTACACATTTTCTATTATAAAGACAAACTTTTCATATCCTAAAAACAGTGAACACGACTGTGAAAGGTGGACTTTTCCACTTGCATTTTGCTATGGCTAAACTCCAGCCTGGCTTATGGAATGTAGCTTGTTAGGTCTCTAATTGGGAAAAGAAATGATTATGTGATGTTGTCTTCCAAGGTCGGAAAACCGCAGACAGTAACACTTTTTAAAGAAAACTGACTGCAAGTAACCCCAGACCAGTTCAAACCGAACCCTAGAAAGTGATGAGACACCTGCAGAGCCCATGAGCTCATGAGAAAGGTCTACTGACCAAGGTCAGTAAGTTTCCATGCCAACAAGCGATATGCTAATTTTTAAGGTATCAGCCATAAAACTGGGGTTCTGGTCTAGGCACGTTGGAGCAGCAATAGGTCAGCAGCCTGTCATGATGCCAGGGGATCTGGCCACCCCCTAGGCATCTCCCCACTCTTCACAAGGAAGTGTTAAACACCTTGACTGATCACCAAGGGAGCCTGCAGTTTTTCTTTTTCTCCTTTTGGCAGATCTTTTTCTTTTTTGAATTCTTTTACTAAATATTCAATTTTTCACCTGCTCATCCCAGGGTGAAGGGGGCCGTAGCCCTTGGCACATCCAAAGGGAGTGGCAGGGGGTGTTCAGCCGCTGCAGCTGGTCACGGTGGGCTTTGGATTTGAAGACTGCAGCAAAAGCCCATAGGCTGCATTGTTGGTCGAGCCGTTTTAACACCAGGCCAGTCAAGTGCAGGATTTTGAGGAGCACACAGTCAGTGGGCACCAGACCAGTGGGCTCTGGATTGGAAGACCACAGGCAAAAGCCTGTAGGCTGCACTGTTGGTCGAGCCGTTTTAACACTGGGCTGTTCTATCATGTCTTGCTATCTTTCTCTCAAAGATGCTGTCTGTCACTCTGGAGATAACATCCAAATGTGGTAAATATAACCTATTCAAATTTGGGTTTAAATTGGAAGATGCTTTTTGGGGTTGTGTGTATGTGTATTATTACTGTTCTGAACCTATTAACCTCACAAATCAGAATCAAGCTGGTGTTCCACAATCAAAGTGGGAAACAGCAGTGTAAAACAGTGTGATGAAAGAATAAATCCACTTGTATTCCCCGCCAGGCACCCCAGCTGACCCTTGTAACTCCTAGCTGCAAACAGCCCATGATTAGCCTCACTGAGCCGTGACCCATGGTGTCTGGAGAGCAAGGGGGAGAAGCAAGGTGTTTGTGCTGTCCTGGGCTGCGCATGATGTTTTAGTGTGTGTGGTAAATAGCAAAGCTCTTTTGCCTACAGACTGTGTGCTCTATCTCTGTCTCCCATAAACCCCACTCTGCTAAATTATACCAACCAGGATTGGCACTGGGGGTTTTTAATTCAGGGTTAGGCACAATGATTGGAATAGGCATTGTGGTATTCATGCTCTGTTTTTTCTGTTTATCGGGATATTAATTTGTACTTAGAAGATCTTTAAATGCCTTAAAGAAATAGAGTTCTAAAACCACAGTTTGTATGAGTTTTCTTAAGTGTAATCTAATAGAAATTGCAAGTTTTTTAGTTTTAGTAATAGGAATATTAGTAACTGAATAATATTAACCTCTCATTTAACCTTTTTTCTTTTTTGTAATTCTATTTACCTCAATAAAAGTCACATAGAAAGTGGTTAACCCAAAAAACTGTAGGTTAGTTTCTTGCCTCTCAATTGGGACTCCCTCCTGCAGTGTGGGGATCGTACCCTCTGCACCCACTCCCCCACAACAATGACAAAACATGTATTACTTGGCCATTAATGCATTTCTCTTTGGCCTTTTGCTTCACAATACTCTGGAGACTTGTGTTAATGGCCTGGTAATATGACACACCCTTTTGTGACTTATTGCTTGATTGGACTCCAGGCAAATTCTGTTAAACCACATATGCTGTTCTTTTATGACTAGCACTATGCAGATTTTTATTTCCTATTTTCTGTGGTGCTTTTGGAGGTATCTGGGTTATATCAAATGCATCTCTTCAGTTTTGAGAACACAGTTTGTCAATACAGAGTTTCAACTCTGCTCCTCATCCCTTTACCATGCAAATGAAGAATGGGTATTTGTTTTGTAAGATTCAGAATAGGGCAAAAACAGAAAAATCAAGAGCAGCACTTGAAGATGCATGGAGAGAGTAAGAGGTGAAATCATACATTTGGGTCTTTTTTGAGAGATGTGTTCACCACTAATCTAATCTCCAAAGGTAGGGGGCATGAGAGTTTTGCAGAATTCTGAGTGGGTTAGCACTCAGGAAATTATCCTGTTGCAAAAAAGAAATAATTTATCTTCTCTGACATGCATTGTTTCCTGTTATTTCTTCACTTCCCATGGATGGCTGTCCAAGATGGTAGGGCACAGTCATGCGGCAAGATAGTTTTCCAGTGTTCTTTGAGCCTGATCCAAAGCCTATTGAAGTCAATGGGAGTCTTTCCATTAAGTTCAGTGAGTTTTGGCTCAGACGCCATGTTGAAATGGTCATGGTTGTTTAAGCTAATTTGAAAAACAAAAGTCAAGTCAGTTACAGCTCTCTCAAGATTCAGTAACAAAAACAAGAATTAAAATTGCGTATACCTTACCTTGAATCCAGAAGTAAGTTCTCTGTGGTGAAAATGATCTTTTGTTTAGAGAACAAAGTGTGTTGCTCTATGACAGCCCTAGTATTTATTCATAAACTCAGCTGTGTTGGAGTCGTCTTTCATAAAACAATATCTGATCACAGATAAGGCAAACTTGTGGAAATCCTAAGCTGATCTTGAAGAAAAAAAGGAGAGAGGACTCATGAGCTGTTTATGCTTCATCTATAGCCCAGATGCAAAGTTAAAAGATTAAATAAAATAAAGCCTTGCCTGCTTGGATCAATATCTGATAAATTTGGCTACTCCTGGCATGAAACTAAGATGGGTGACTTTCCAATGTTTCATAGCATTTTCACAGTACCAAAGAAAAACTGAGGATCATCTCTTCTGAATAAATGACTTGAAGTCTTACATTTCCCATTCAGATCATTAGACCGCTATTATTTCAATATAAAGTTATGAGTATCACAAGAACTATACATCATGATGCACTGGGAACTCTGAAATACACTTTTAAAGTATTTTAAACTAAACATCTCAAAAGTAGAGAATTATTCAAAAGCAGCGAGGATTTCATTAATTTCTTAACGAAATTCTCAATTAATGATGTGTACAAGTTCTTTTAGTCCACTGTAAAACCTTGGATAAGAATTTGGAGTACTAATGCTAAGAATGGAACATTGTTATGCTTTTTTAGCATCTTGAGCAAACATGATTCAGAGGATGGTTACAAAATACTGGGAAAGAACCTGGGGAAAAATACAGTGCATCTAATATTATTCTGAATGACTTCTGGAGACAGGGAAGCAAAACAGAAGTAGCAATGCGATGAATTTTCATTCAGAGTGCTGCCCCAGCATTTAATGCATCAACTTCCGTAATGAAGCAATTGGTTTCACTTTCTGGTAACAGCTTGTCATGCATGCTGCGTTCGGGAAGTGGAACCATTACAACCTCACTAGGGTGGCAAGGCCTAAAAAGTCCCAAGTGTCCATATGTTGCCTTTACTGGAGCTGAGTTGGCAAAATATTGCCAGTTGGTGGTCAGTGGTATCTGTTGAGAGCAACTACCATATCTTTACTCTTGTCGTAGAGACTGCCTATTGTGTGAGTGCAGAAAATGGTGGTAATTATCTGAAATATGGCTGTTCTTAAATTCCAAAATGGATTGGACCCAGGAGTGAGGAGTTTACACAGCAGGAGCAAGTGCAAGATGGTGCATAGGATGTATAGACCAGTCCAGATTGTAGGGTGGAACATCACACCGCATTTCTTATTTTATAGGCAGGCAGCATGGTCTACTTGTCAGAGCAAAGGTCTGAGAGTTAAGCATTCCAAAATTCTAATATGGCTGTTACACTTAACCATACAGAAGTCACAGGTTTTCCTGTTAATTGTATCAGTCACCCCAGCTATCAAAGAAGGCTAATAACTTTTATTTATCTATCTCCCAAGGATATACAGTAGAGCAGGATGAATGTGAACTTTTCTCCTAATAAATATTCATAATTTAAAATGTATTTGCTTCAGCTGTGTTCATTCCCTTTTTGGAGTTGCTTTCTGTGCAAATGAGTTTACTGGCAGGAATGAATACTACACATTTGATCATCATTGTTGTTAATTCTTTGCACTGCAGTAATGTTCCACGAAGGGGAATCATTTAAAATGTCTTTCCCCAGTTTTGAAAGAGAATACATACACGCACTAGAGCTAGGTAGGAAATGGCTTGCTGTCCCACAAAATGTTTATAGACTTGTATGGTATGTCCAGACGTAGCTTTCAAATTGAAATAACACTGGTTATTTCAATTTAAAAAACATTTGGTCCACACGATGTTTTCTTGAATCAAAATGACGAGCTCCATCATTTCGATTCAAGAAAAATGAGATCTATTCAATAAAACCAGCTTTCAAATCAAAACAGCCATTGAATTGCAACAGTTATTTCAAAATAATGCCATTCAGACATCTTATTTCGAAATAACTGTTACTTTGATTTAACGCGATTTGACCTTCGTCCTCCAAGATGCACGGCCCCAGGCAGGAAGAAGGAAGTGACTCGCTCTGGGCATACAGTGTGCTGGAAGCTGTGGAGGCAGCCATGTCCCAGCCTCTCAGCATGGCCAGGCAGGAGCGATTCAGAGCTCTTGTTTGGAGCAATGAGGAGGTCCTCTGCCTCATAAGAATTTGGAGCAGTGAGGACATCTTTGCCTGGTTCTGGGATAGGTGCCCTTGCAAAGTCAGAAGGGGGCCACCACTGCACAACAGAGCAAGGGCACTCCAAAATCAAAGTCTTTCAGCATGATTATGTGAAGGCAAGGGCAAGGCAGCTCCAGGGGTCAGCCAGCACCACCAGGTGCCCATATTACAAAGAACTGCATGCCTTCCTCGGGGAGGAGCTAGCCAGCCTCTCAGCCAGGAGCCCTCACTTGGCTGGGTGGCAACCTGTGGCTGCAGCCCCAGAGGTGGGGTTCCTCAGATGAGGAGTCCCTAGATGTGGGCAATGCCAGCTGCCACAGGGGCAGGCAGGCACAGCTACCCAGCCAGTCAGCCTGGAGATTTTCCCCACCTGGGAGGAGAACGCAGCCACCCCCAGGAGGAGGAGGAGGAGGAATAGGAAGCAGAAGAGATAAAGGAGGCACCCCCCGCCACCAAGGGCAAGCCTGAAGAGAGGACATGGTGATGGATGTCCATGACACCTGTCAGTGAGTGTCCTTCCCCCCCCCATGAAGCAGGGCCGACCCTGCCAGTAGCACAGCCAGGGCAGGGGGACAGGGCCTGGAATGGGCAGGGTCCCAGGGGCAGGGGCGCCTGGTCAGTCTCCCACAGCACACAGGGGTCATATGGTGGCCAGGGACCTAGACCCGACTGGGGTGGGGACCAGTCAGCAAGGGGCCTGAGGGGAACCAGAAGTGGCAGTATCAAGGGTGGGGAGCATGTGGCCAACACTGCTGACACATGGTCTAGGGAGATATCCCCGGGGCAGGCCAGAGCTGAGTGCTGCTCACCACTGAGAGCACCACTCCAACCTGTGAAGTATGGATCAGCTGCGTGTCCCTTGGGGGCCTGGAACACAGGACAGAGATTGGGACGCAGGGGCACCCAGGGCACAGCCACTTGCAGCTCTCAGGCTGCACACAGCACTACGTAGCAAGCTGATGGGACTAACCCTGTTATCTGCTTCCCTCCAGCACCTCTCACAGGCACCTGAGATTGCACTGACATGAGCCTACCACTGGGTGAAGGAGGGGGCCCACTAGCCCAGGGAGTCATACCCAGGTGCCTTTGGCCACCCAGCCAGGGCAGCCAAAGACTGCCCCACCACCTGGAGGGATCGGGGGACACCCACCATTGGGCAATAGATAGACTGCTCCAACTCTTCCTGGAGCTAGAGGAGTGCCTGGAGCAGCAAAGTGAGGCTCTCTGGGAGGTGAGTGGTGCCATGCACCACCTGGCGGCTAGTGTTGACCATCTAGTGGCCTTTTGGGTCCGGTATTACCCCAGCCGCAGGCACCCCTGGACCTGAGGTGGGCACAGAGAGGGGTGGGGCCTACCCTCCCAGGCTGCCAGCACTGCCTCACTACCTTAATATTCCTGCACACCCAACTCCCCAGTTGGCCCACAACCCAGTCTGCCTTCTCCCAGTTTCTTCCCTGCCCCCCAAGCTCCTCACCACCCTGAATGCCCCCATGTTAAAGTCCCATGTTTTTTGTTGGTTCTTGTATTGGTTGGTGAGCAGGGAGAGGGTGTGTGGGTGGGGGGGCTTCAGGGGCTGGTCAGGTAGGTAGAGATGTGTGGTACAGAGCCCTGTCCTCAATTCCTTTGCCACGCACAGGTCCCTGAATGCCTCACGCATGATGGCCACCTTCCAGTGAGCTCACTCCCTTGGGGGACAGCTTCCAGCTGCTGAAAATGCCCTGCTAGACACTCTGCTTCAGCCTCCCAGATGGGGGCCAATGTCTCCCCCCACAGCTCGCTGAGATCGTGAAGAGCCTTGAAGGTGCGAACAGCCTCTGTGGTGGTCTCCTCAGCAAGGTGGAGGCATGTTAGCAAGCACCTCCAATGGGCTTTCAGTCAGCCAAATGCTTGCTCCACCACCTGGTGACAGTGGATTGGGGTGGTTAAAAAGCTGGCAGCCAGCATCGAGGGGTCCCATGTAGGGGTGCATGAGCTATGGACAGAGGGGGTAAGCCGCATCGGTGATAATGAGGATGGGCACCTCCACTTCCCTGATGATGATGTTATGGGGGGGAGAAAGTTCCCCCCTCCATGCCCTGGTATAGGTGGAGTTGCAGAGGACTCTGGCATCATACGCCCTCCCTGGTCAGCCACTGTAACAGTTCTGAAAGACGCCCTGCTGGTCCACAAGGGCCTGCAAGATGACCAAGCGATACCCCTTGTGATTTTGATACTTGGCCACACGGTGCTCGGGGATGTGGGTGACGTTGAGTATCACTTTCCAGTTTGGAAAGCTGAGGGTGGCAAGGCTGGTGATGGTGTCCTGCAGCTCTCCCAGGGTCACAAGATGTGACAACAGGACTGCGCTGCTGACCCTGGCAACCTGGAGCAGAACTTCCCCAATGGTGGAACTCCCATCACCGAAGAGGTGTGCCATGGACCTGTAGGACCTATGAGTGGCCACTTCCAGAGAGCGACGGCCACTCTTGTCCACAGAGTTGGCAGCTCTTATTACCATGTCCCTTCAGTGCAGGAATGGGGCGAGCTCAGCGACCAAGTGATCGAAGGTCTCCCTGCTCATCCTCAGGTTCCTCTGCCACTGTTTGTTGCCCCAGGTTCCCAGCACAACCTACTCCTACCAGTTCATGCTGGTCTCCTGTGCCCAGATGTGGCAGGGCACAAAGGGGGGCTGGGCAACTAAGGCTGCTCTGAGGGCCAGCAATACGATGACCATGGACTCAGGCTTGGGGCCATCGGGGTCTGGGAACAGAGTGCCCCACTGCTGGAGGGCACCTTGCAGACTAGCTGAGAGCCTAGCTGCCACTCGATGATGGTGTGGGAGCCGGGGAGTGTCCACACCTGTCTGTCTCTCAGTCTCCTGCCAGCCAGAATGGATGGGGAGATGAGGTCAGTTCCTGGTCTTATGGGATTGGCTGGGGACATTGCCCTGTGAGGGGGCCATGCTGCCACACTTCCCATGGTGCCCCTCTCTTGACTCAAACTAACAAGTCATGTGTCCAGACAGGCTAGTTCAATTTCAGTTTTTTGGTGTAGACCTGTTAAATTGATTTAATGATTGTTATATCGATTTAGCTTAAATTGATTCAACTTGAATAGATTTTTATAATCTGTGTGTGGACATAGCTGTAGAATCATAGAAACTGGATGGGACCATGCAGGTGTTAAAGTATAATTTGGTGTGCCGCCAATACCTGTCCCCAGAATCCAGCCCCTGCCCCAATACCCACCCCCAGACACAGACACACACACACACACACACACACACGGCCCCCTGCCCCACCCCACA
Source organism: Podocnemis expansa (assembly GCA_007922195.1). Lineage (NCBI taxonomy): Eukaryota > Metazoa > Chordata > Testudines > Podocnemididae > Podocnemis > Podocnemis expansa. The sequence continues at coordinate 10,911,059 of ML681998.1, read as the reverse complement.
AAGCCACCCCCAGACAGACAAAGAGAGAGAGACACACACATGCAGTCACCCCCAGACAGACAGAGAGAGAGAGACAGACAGACAGACAAAATCCCCAGCAGCGCCCTCCAAAGCCCTTACCTTCCCTGTTTGCAGGCTGCCTGACTGACCACAAGCTGCTTTGCCCTGCAGTGGGGAGATTCACAAAACTCCCAGCCTGCCACAGCTCTCTGCTGGCTGGGCTTAAGGTGGAACAGGGTTTAAGGTGGAGCCACCAGAATGCTGTGTTCCAGCTGCTTGTGCTATTTGGGGGGGGGGGGGTCTAGAATGCAGTGTTCTGGTGTCTTCCTCTTCTTTTAGGGGCCCTGGAACTGCATGCCGGTGCGTTACCCCTTACTTTAACCCCTGCGACCACGAAGGTCATTGAGTCCTGTCCCCTGCACTCATGGCAGGACCAAGTACACCCATTAAAACATCCCTGACAGGTGTTTGTCTAACCTGCTCTTAAAAACTTTCAATGATGGAGATTCCACAACCTGCACAGGCAACTTTAAAAAACCAGCTATTCTGAAACTGGGATGAAATGTCAATATCTCACAGTTTTTGTGAACCAAAAAGTTGAAATAATTTTTAGTTCAGGTCACCTGGAAGGTTTTATTTCAATCATTTGGAAACATTTCATTTCAATTCTGAGCTTTTAAAAATATTTTTTTTACCACAATTAGTTTTTATTTTTAAATAAAAAGTGATTCTGCACCAGAAAACTAAAACTTTTAATTTAGAAAAATTGTAAGACAAAACATTTCACCAATCTCAAAACTTTTTTTAAAGGAAAAATTGAGTTGAGAAAGTTTCAAGTTGAATGTATTTGCAGTTCCCGAAATATTTTGTCAAAAAATTTCCTTACCAGTGCTATTCTACACCTATAATGGGGGAAGACCCCTGGAACCAACAAGCTCTCTCAAACTGAAACATGCTTTTAAAGTGTCACCACTCTAGGACTCTGTCCCTGCTCTAAGAAACTTATAACTTAAGGATCTGATGCTGTGGAGACTTAAGCATATGTGTTTTAATGGAATTGCCAGTTGCATGTACTATTAAACATGAGTACATTTTTTTCTGGATTGGGGCCATAGAATTGGAGAAGATTCTGAGAGAAAGTAAATGAGCTGCCTAGAAGGACACCAATCTTTTTTGATCATTCTCTTTAATTTCTGACAAGGAGACTTCTGATACTTCACTGCCCTAACCCCTTCCATTTTCTTCTTATTAAAACAACAAAATAAAGAAAAAAATACTTCCACAGTGAATGAGGAAATCCTAGAATGTCTTAGGTGAGGTTTGTCCAATGGAATTAGAGAAGGACTAATGCTGTTGTATGAGTCACTTGTAAGACCTCATTTGGAATAATGTGTATAATTCTGCTCACCCCATGTTCAAGAAAGATTAATTTAAACTGGCACAAGTGCAGAGAAGAACTACTAGGATGATAAGGGGAATGAAGATCCTATTTTTATGAGAGAAAATTGGAAGAGCTTGGCTTCTTTAGTCTAGCAAAATGAAGGTTCAGACAGGATGTGTATGATCTCAATAAATACATGAGGGAAGTTAATACCGGGGGAGATGAATAGTTTTGGAATGAAAGGATAATGTTGGCACAAAGACAAATAAATATAAACTGGCCATGAACAAATTCAGTTTGGAAATGAGATGAAGGTTTCCAACCATCAAAGGGGTGAGGTTCTGAATCATCTCCCAAAAGGGCAAGAACTTGATTAAGTGCAGGGGATTTGAAAAAATTTATGAATGCAGTTGTATGACAGGTTTGTTTGTGTTGATTTCTAAAGTGATAGCCGTGTTAGTCTAGTCCAGCAAAAAAAAACCAAAAAAAACCCCCCAAAAAACAAGGAGTCATGTGGCACTTTAAGACTAACAGATTTATTTTTCGCATGAGCTTTCGTGGGAGAAAATCCCACTTTCTCAGATGCTTTGAAGATGGGTGAACTTACAGAATGGAATGAAAATAAATGCAAGGGGTTGTAAAACAGAGGATCGGGTCATACAGTAATAGCAAATCAGAGCAGTTGTTAGGTTCAAACCATGGGAAGCCTGAAGTCAAATTATCTTTTGTAATGGGAAAAGAGCCCATTGTCTCGATTCAGTCCTGCTTTCACAGAATTTGGCTTGCATATTAATTTGAGTTCAGCTGTTTCTCTTTGAAGTCTTGATATCCCAGCCACATCTCTGACGACAGTCATTAACAAATCATTTATCGAGTGATTAGAAAGATGGAAATGCTCAGCAACTGGTTTCTTTGTTTTGTGATTTCTGATATCAGCTCTATGTTCATTTATTCTTTTGCGCCGCAATCGTCCTGTTTGTCCAAGTCCTTGTGCTCACTTGCAGTTTATGTCTCATGTTCCTAAAGCTCATACTGCTGGATCCCAGCTAGCCAGCTGAAGGGGGGCAGGAAGTGATTTCCCCCACATCCCAACCTATGCTGGTTTTATTTTTAAATCTCTTTCCTCAGAAGCATCAGGGATTGCCACAACTGAAGATGTGATACTGGGGAGGTGGGCCAAGATACTGAAATGACACTAAGCATTCTCTGGCCTATCGGCTTGGCTAGCTGGGGTCTTGCTCACATGCTTTGGTCTAACCATGATTATTTGTGACGTCAGGAAGGAATTTTAGTACAGCCAGGGGCCTTGAGGTTTTTCCTCTTTCTTCTGCAGTGTGTGATGTACCTCTCTTGCCAGGATTATCTGGATAATCTCAGCTAATCATTTCCTTGCCATTATGGGGGTGCCAGGCATCATCAAATAAATCTATTCTTTGCTTGGGATATATGCCAGTAAGTCTAGTCTGCTGTAGGCTTTATTCTTTGGTCTAATGTCAGTTGCAGGTCCTGAGTGATGTTGGCCTGTAGTATACAGGAGATCAGACTAGATGCTCTGGTGAGCCTTTCTGGCCTTAAACTCTCACTCTAAAAGGCAGCATGTGTGTTCTCTCTTTGCACACCAATAAGACCAGTTGTGGTACAGGGCAGTGGTTCCCAACCTGTGGTGCAGGAGTCAAAAGTGACCTGCAGGGACTTTCAAAGTGGCCTGCAATTCCCTTCCTGCAGAATGCAGAAGGAAGCTGCTTCTCTGGACCCATGTAAAGTGTGTTTCCATAAAACTAAAAGACACTGATAGAGGCTTCTTGCTGCACTCAAGGGGATGGGAGATCAGTGTTCTCCGTCTTTGGCCCCACTGGAGAGTAAAGCAGTCTGCCTGGGTCCCTGGATGCTGAGGTCTCTGCTGTATCCAGAAGGAGGAGAGTACTGATCTTCTGTCCCCTGGCTGCAGAAGGGGCCACTGCCTAGGGACCCAGGCAGAGTGCACAGGACTATAAGATGCGTGGTTTCCCTGCTGCGGCCAGGGAGATAGGAGATCAGTGGCAGGGCAGTTTCCTCACTAAACTCCTTCCATCTGGCTGCAGTTGGGGAGAGACTGGTAGAGACTGCTGGCACAGACTAGTGGTCCTTCAGGGCTGTAAAAATTATATCTTTGCTGCCCTTGAGACAAAAAGATTGGGAACCACTGGTGCATGCCATGCACAGTTGAGTGAAAGGCAACTGCAGTCGCTGGAACATCAAGGGCCATAGTCTAGTAAAGCTAGGAACAATATCATCAGCAATTAACCTAAATCACAAGACGGGGGGAGGGGGGACTAGTCTCAGCAGCTAAATAAGCCTAAATAACAGCCGCCAGGCCTAGGTTAGATAGGCCTAATATTGCTAATATGGCTGTACTGTTGCTTCATCCCGGGCCAGTTTTTCAGAGGAGCATCTTCAAATTGGGGTTTATGTGGCATCTAATCTGTGCTCAGGCATACTGAGAATGCCTACCTTTTATATGCACACTTTTGAAAATCTAGCCCTTGCCACCTGACAAAAGAAAATATCAGAGTCAATGCTGAATCCTTACCTTGCAAAAATTTAACTTGAGAATAAGCTTCCCCTTCTCACTCCTGTGTAATCTATACCAAAACAACCTGCTGCCCGAAGTAGGAGATAAAAACTTCTGATAAATGGGGAAGATGACTTCTATCTCTGTCTGCTCTTCTCCTTCCCCAATTCAACAACAATATGACTCCTTCCCATTACAAAAAGAAAGAAAGAAAACCTCTGTCTGCCCTTCTCTATCCCTATTCGACAACAATATGCCCTCTTCCCATTCTGAAAAGAAAGAAATAAAACAATCAGATTGTTAGTGTCTGTCTAGCAAACACAAAAATCACAATGGATTTAGACCAGATACACATGGATGTAGATACCTCTGTTTAACCATCCACAGAAGAGGCTAGTACAAGACAACCACTTTATTCTACGTGAATTGGTAGCTGGATACATAGGAGAGAGAGAGTTCACAACACAATTAATATGTTTCTTTTTTCTGATTTATTCTTATTCTCTTCTCCATTTAGACTTTGTTCTCATTGCCTTACTTTGTTCTCATATTCTTGTTTATGCTAATATTTTTAATTAAGCCTTCCTTAGGTTCCCTCAATCCTGCCTTCCACAAAGCTTAAATAAAAGGTGTGTGTTTTCCCCAAGTGGTTTCAACTCTCCTTATAAAATAATGAAAAGATGAAGAACTCATCTAACAATAATCCTGAAAACTGATTATAGTTGAGTATAAAGTAAAATTTATAGAGAAGAAATAGTAATTTCAAGCTATATTTTTTGTATAAATCATAGTGTAGATTTTCAACAATTCAACAAGCCTTTCAGGCAGTGTAAACCACTGTTGACTCATTTTAAAAGTATTGGGTATAAAATATATCCCTGGTAGCAATGATGAGAGATATGTGCATTTCTTCTTTTTTAGCATAATTCCTTAGTGATTTTAGCTTTAGGTTTCAGTTTGTTCTTTTGTTTTCATGTTTTTATGATGGCTTCTTTACAGCAACCTTGGGAGCTCTACTGTATCATTAAAAATAAACAAAATTTCTTCCTTACCAGGAACCTGACTAAGGGCAAGATTATCTTGAATCTGCTTAACAGAAATGCTGACAGATATTAAATTAATGTTTAATTAAGCCTTTGGAGACAGATGGACTAAAAGGTGGAAAAGAAAATTGACAGTGGGCAGGATTATAGGGAAATAGCTCTCAACATATGAAGGCTCAATTGTGTAGTTATTTTTTTTTAATATGTGTGGAGCTGTGATGGGATTTGCCTACCCCACACTGCAGAAGCCCAGCAAGCTCTATGGGTGGTGGAAATTCTGCCTCTTGAGCCCTGCTGGGCACGCTCAGACTGCTGCCCAGTGTAAAAAGGATCGGCTCAGCTCAGTTTTTGCTGACCAGTTAAGATGGAGGACATATGTGAGAAACTTCTCCCCAAGAGGGGTATCAGCCCCAACCTGCGGGAGACCCGACCTCAGGTGGGAGCTCTCAGGAGCAGCTGCCCTGCAATGAGTTCCTTGAGGCTGACACCCAGGACCCACAGGGAAGCCAACAACAGCTTCCTCAAGAAGGAGGAAGACAGAGATCAGTGCCCAGCAAGAACTTATCTCTGTCCCAGGTAGGAAGTAGTCCAGGGCCTGAAGGATATAGCTGGGGGTAGAGCAGAGAACCACTCAGTGTGTTTTCATGGGGATCCCTGCTGATGTGGCGCCATACCACCCAGCACCGGTAGGGCCCTGAGCTGGGGCTCAGTGGAGGAGTGGAGGGGGAGGGCCTGAGCCCCCCTACCTGGGCACTGTGCCCTATTGTGGACCCCTTTGATATTGACTCTGTGACCACTTGGCCAGGCTGTCCTGACCCAAGGGCTCCTTATAAACTCTGCATTGACTCTGTGGCCACTAGGCCATGCTGCCATGACCTGAGGGCTGCTTATAGACTCTGCATTGACTCTGTGGCTATTAGGCCATGTTGCCCTGACCTAAGGGCTGCTTATAGACTCTGGATTATTGACTCTGTGGCCATTAGGTTGTGTTGCCCTGACTTGAGGGCCATCTACTAACTGAATTATTGATTCAGTGACCATTAGGCTGTGTGACTCTGACCTGAAGGCTGGGTATTGATGCAGACATTAAGCATAAAGTAGAACATGGAGATCCCCACCATGCTCACGGTGCTGGTGCTTTCCCTACCAGAGGGCATTAGGAACAGCATACTCTGCAACAGAGACAAGAAACCAAACACAAAAGGGGCAAAAATCGGCAAGAAATTTGAGAAGAAAGGTACCAACAGCAACCATAACTTGAGAATAGAGTAGCATTACGTAGGAACATAACTATGACCATACTGGGTTAGACCAAATAGTTCAACTAGCCTAGTTTCCTGTTTTCTGACAGTGCCAGTGTCAGACGCTTCAGAGGGCATGACCAGAATAGGCAATTATAGACTGCTCCATCCTTTGTTATACAGTTACAGCTTCTGGCAGAGTCTCAAGGGGTATGTCTACATTGGATGCTGTTAAGTTGATTTAACAAGGTTGCTTTTAAGTTAACTTAGTCAACCTTGTTAGATCGACTTAGTGTCCACATTAAAAACTCCTGTAGACTGCCTGCATCAACACTTACAGGTGCTAGGTCAACACTTCCTGGTGGCCAGGAACTCTGGGAGGGGGCTTGGAGGCCAATTAAGTTGACTTACAGGCTACTCCCCATCTACAGTGGCTTAAGTCAACTTATAATGGCTACAGGAGTCCATAAGATGACTTAAGCTTTCTTAAGTCAACCTAAGGTTCTAGTGACGATGTACCCAGGTGCATCCAAAGTATCCATCCCTGACCATTGTGGCTAATACTGGTTGCTGATCCTGTCCTCCATGAACTTAGCTAATTCTTTTTTGAATTTTGAGGGTAGATGGGGTGGGTTCTGAGTTATTACAGAGACTGCTAGAGCGACCAGAGGGAGCTTGCGAACAGGGGACAGCAAACAGGGGAGTTTGCAAGGGAAGGAGTTGGTGCCAGGTGTGTCCTAGGTAAGTGATTGGATTGTGTCTTTTTCCCTACAGGTGATTTGCTGACTGTGTGCTTGTGTCTTTTTTCCTCCAGGTGATTTGCTTGTGTCTTTTTCCCTGCAGGTGATTGCTGTTAGTTGTGGGACTGTGCTTGTGTGATTGGGTGGGGGCTGTTTGCACCATTGTTCCCTGATCCCCTTTAATCACCAGCTTCTAGCAGCCTCTAGCAGCCTTGTGACTGGCCTGCCCCCTGTGTGACTAACAAGGGGCAAGGGCCGACCTAGGTAGAGAAGGCCTTTAAAAGCCACTGCTAGAGCAACCAGAGGGAGCTTGCGAACAGGGGACAGCAAACAGGGGAGTTTGCGAGGGAAGGAGTTTGGAGGAGTTTGGTGAGGCCAAGACGGTGAAGAGGAGCTGTATTGCTGGTACCAGTGCCCCTGCTATTGCCTTTAGCTCTGTTTCTACCCAGACAGACTGTCTGTCCATGGATATCTCCACCCAGATCCTGGTGTGGATTTGCAAGGACTGTGGCCTTCATTTTCCTGCCACTGATGATCAGGCTAGGGAAATGAGCCTATGTGATAGGTGCCTTCTGGTGGCATCTCTTCAGAAACAGGTAGGAGACTTACAGGAGGAGGTATCATGCCTCAGGGGTATCTGTGTCCTGGAAAAGTTCCTTGACAGTGTCCATGATGAGACCTGCAAGGAGGAGGTCCCTATCCCTGTGCCAATGGCTACTGCCACAGCTCTGGAAATGGATGGGATACCTATAGCAGAGGGAGGACAGTGCCAGCCGGTCACCTCTGGCAGTAGACAGTGCTCCATGCCTGCTCACATCCCACCATCCATTGTGGTGAGGAACCATTATGTGGTGCTGGACACGATGCAGGAGGTAGAGGAGATGCCATCCACCCCAAAGGCTGGGCAGATCACAGCCACCTCACCTAAGAGGAAGCGTAGGGTTGTGGTGATTGGGGACTCACTCCTGAGAGGAATGGAGACAACCATCTGTCGCCCTGACAAGGCCTCTAGAGAGGTATGTTGCCCGCCAGGTGCCCGTATCCGAGATGTAATGGAGGGATTGACAAAAATCATCCGCCCCTCAGACTACTACCCCATGCTTCTTCTCCATGTGGGTACCAATGATACTGCGAGAGGTGATCCTCAGCAGATCAAAGGTGACTTCAGGGCTCTGGGAGCAAGGGTGAAGGAGTTTGGAGCACAGGTGGTGGTCTCCTCGATCCTTCCAGTCAAGGCTAGAGGCCTGAGGAGAGAGAGATGTATCCTGGAGGTGAATGCCTGGTTGCGAAGATGGTGTCAGGAGGGATTTGGCTTCCTTGACCATGGAGTCCTGTTTCAGGACAGAGGATTGATAGGCAGAGATGGCCTTCACCTGTCCAGGAAGGGGAAGAGCATATTTGGGCACCGACTGGCTGACCCAGTGAGGAGGGCTTTAAACTAGGTTCAACGGGGGAAGGAGACCAAAGCCCACAGGTAAGTGAGAATGTGGGTGATCTGGGGGAAGGGATGGAACTTGGGGGGTGCTGGGACTGTAGCACCAGCAATAAAAGAGAAGGTAGTTGGATCATGGGCGAAGCATGCCAATAGAAAGTCTGTGGGTTACATTGAGAGGGGAAAGCAACAAGGGGGATGTTGTGGTGGATGTCTGCTATAGACCACCAGACCAGAAGCAGGAGGTGGATGAGGTGTTCTATGGACAACTAGCGGAAGCTTCTAGATCACAAGCCCTGGTGCTGATGGGGTACTTCAATTACCCTGACATCTGCTGGGAGGCCAATACAGCAGTGCATGGGCAATCCAGGAGATTTTTAGAGAGTGTTGGGGACAACGTTCTAGTACAAATGCTAGAGGAACCAACTAGGGGCCTTGCACTGCTCGAACTGCTGCTCACAAACAGGGAAGAATTGATCAGGGACGTAGAGGTAAATAGCAAGCTAGGCAGTAGTAACCATGTCATGGTTGAGTTCAGGATGCTGATTAAAGGAAGGAAGGAAAGAAACAAAACAAAAACCCTGGACTTCAAAAAAGCAGATTTTGGCTCCCTCAGGGAACTGATGGGCGGGATCCCTTGGGAAGCTAATCTGAAGGGGAAAGGAGTCCAAGAGAGTTGGTTATATTTTAAAGAAACCCTGCTAAGGGCACAGGAAGTTGCCATTCCAATTAGGAGAAAGAACAAACATGTGAGGCAGCCAGAATGGATTAGCAGGGAACTCTGCTCTGATCTTAAACATAAAAAGGAAGCTTACAGGAAGTGGAAGCTTGGTCAGATGACCAAGGAGGCATATAAAGATATTGCTAGGGACTGCAGGGATAAAATCAGAAAGGCCAAAGGACAAATGGAGTTGCGGCTAGCGAGCGATGTAAAGGATAACAAGAAGGGGTTCTACAAGTATATTAATAACAAGAAGAGGATCAGGGATGGTGTAGGTCCCTGGCTGAATAGGGCAGGCATCCTTGTGACAGAGGATGAGGGAAAAGCTGAAGTGCTCCATGCATTTTTTGCTTCACTTTTCACAGGCAGGGTCAGCTCCCAGCCCACTACCATGGGTACGGCAGATTGGAGAGAAGAAGAGAGGCCCTTGGTGATGGAAGGTCAGGTTAGGGACTGCTTAAAGAAGCTGGATGTGCACAAGTCCATGGGGCCGGACGAACTGCATCCAAGGGTGCTAAGGGAATTGGCCGACGAAATAGCAGCACCGCTGGCCATTATCTTTCAAAACTCATGGAGAACGGGGGAGGTGCGAGAGGATTGGAAAAAAGCAAATGTAGTGCCTATTTTCAAGAAAGGGAAAAAGGAGGATCCGGGGAATTACAGACCAGTCAGCCTCACCTCAATCCCTGGAAAAATTATGGAGCAGATTCTCAAAGAATCCATCCTCAAACACTTAGGGGAAAATAAAGTGAACAGGAACAGTCAGCATGGATTCACCAAGGGTAAATCATGCCTGACCAATCTCATTTCCTTCTATGATCAGATGACTGGTTTTCTGGATGCAGGAAGAACCGCTGATGTGATATACCTTGATTTTAGCAAGGCTTTTGATACAGTTTCCCACAGCATTCTCATTGGCAAATTAAGGAAGTATGGGCTGGATAGGTGGACTATAAGGTGGATAGAAAACTGGCTAGATCAACTGTTTCAGCATGTAGGAATCAATGGTTCCATGTCTAGCTGGCAACCAGTAACGAGTGGTGTGCCCCAGGGGTCGGTCCTGTTCAACATTTTCTGCAATGATCTGGATGATGGAATAGACTGCATTCTCAGTAAGTTGGCGGATGACACCAAGCTGGGGGGAATGGTAGACACGTTGGAGGGCAAGGACAGGATTCAGGGAGACCTAGATAAATTGGAACAGTGGGCCAATAGAAATCTTATGAGATTCAATCAGGATAAGTGTAAAATCCTGCACTTGGGACAAAAAAAACCCATGCACTGCTACAGGCTGGGAAACATTCAGCTAAGTAGCAGCACTGTAGAAAAGGACCTGGGGGTCATAGAATCATAGGGTTGGAAGGGACCCCACGAGGTCATCTAGTCCAACCCCCTGCCAAAAAAAGCAGGACCACTCCCATTAGATCATCCCAGTCAGGGTTTTGTCCAGCTGGGCCTTGAACACCTCCAGAGATGAAGATTCCACCAACTCCCTAGGCAGCTTATTCCAATGCTTCACCACTCGCCTAGTAAGGAAGTTTTTCCTAATGTCCAGCCTGGACCGCCCCAGCTGTAACTTGAAACCATTGCTTCTCGTTCTGCCCTCTGTTACTACCGAGAACAGTCGAGCTCCATCCTCCTTAGAGCAACCCTTCAAGTAGTTGAAGGTTGCTATCAAATCCCCCCTCAGTCTTCTCTTCTGCAGGCTAAATAAGCCTAGTTCCTTCAGTCTTTCTTCATAGGGCTTGTGCTCCAGCCCTTTGATCATTTTTGTTGCCCTCCTCTGGACTCTCTCTAATTTGTCCATGTCCTTTTTGTAGTGGGGAGCCCAAAACTGGACACAATATTCCAGATGTGGCCTCACTAGTGCAGAATAGAGGGGAATGATCACATCCCTCGATCTGCTGGCAACACTTCTTCTGATGCAGCCCAGTATGCCATTGGCCTTTCTGGCAGCAAGCGCACACTGCTGACTCATATCCAGCTTCCCATCCACCATGACTCCCAGGTCCTCTTCTCCAGTGCTGCTATTTAGCTGATCACTCCCCAGCCTGTAGCAGTACATGGGGTTTTTTCGTCCCAAGTGCAGGATTTTACACTTGTCCTTGTTGAACCTCATGAGATTCCTCTTGGCCCACTGCTCCAATTTGTCTAGGTCTCCCTGAATCCTGTCCCTGCCCTCTAGGGTGTCTACCGTTCCCCCCAGTTTGGTATCATCTGCAAACTTACTAAGTGTGCTGTCTATCCCATCATCCAGATCATTAATGAAAACATTGAACAGAACTGGCCCCAGGACCGACCCCTGGGGCACACCACTCTTTACTGCTTGCCAACTTGACATGGAGCCATTGATTCCTACACGCTGAAACCATTGATCTAGCCAGTTTTCTATCCACCTTACAGTCCACGCATCTAACCCATACTTCCTTAATTTGCCAATGAGAATGCTGTGGGAAACTGTATCAAAAGCCTTGCTAAAGTCAAGGTATATCACATCAACGGCTCTTCCCGCATCCACAAATCCAGTCATCTCATCATAGAAGGCGATGAGGTTGGTCAGGCATGATTTACCCTTAGTGAATCCATGCTGACTGTTCCTGATTACTCTATTTTCCTCCAAGTGTTTCAGGATGGATTCTTTGAGAAGCTGCTCCATGATTTTTCCAGGGATTGAGGTGAGGCTGACAGGTCTGTAATTCCCTGGATCCTCCTTTTTGCCTTTCTTGAAGATAGGTACTATATTTGCTTTTTTACAATCCTCTGGCACCTCCCCTGTTCGCCACGAGTTTTCAAAGATAATGGCCAACGGTACTGCTATCTCATCAGCCAGCTCCCTCAGCACCCTCGGATGCAGTTCATCCGGCCCCATGGACTTGTGCACATCTAGTTTCTTTAAGCAGTCCCTAACCTGACCTTCTGTCACCAAGGGCCTCTCTTCTTCTTCCCAGTCTACCGTACCTAGTGTAGTGGGCTGGGAGCTGACCTTGCTTGTGAAAACTGAAGTAAAAAAAGTATTGAGCACTTCAGCTTTTTCCTCATCCTCTGTCACGAGGATGCCTGCCCCATTCAGTAAGGGACCTACACCATCCCTGATCCTCTTCTTGTTATTGATATACTTGTAGAACCCCTTCCTGTTATCCTTCACATCCCTTGCTAGTCGCAACTCCATTTGTCCTTTGGCCTTTCTGATTTTATACCTGCAGTCCCGAGCAATGTCTTTATATGCCTCCTTAGTCATCTGTCCTAGCTTCCACTTCCTGTAAGCGTCCTTTTTATGCTTCAGCTCAGTGCAGAGCTCTCTGTTAAGCCACAGTGGGCGCCTTCCACATTTGCTGTGCTTTCTCCTTATGGGAATTGTATCTTCCTGTGCCCTTAGCAGGGTTTCTTTAAAATGCACCCAACTCTCTTGGACACCTTTCCCCTTCAGATCAGCCTCCCAAGGGATCCTGCCCATCAGTTCCCTGAGGGAGACAAAATCTGCTTTTCTGAAGTCCAGGGTCTGTGTTTTGCTTCTTTCCTTCTTTCCTTTAATCATCAACTTGAACTCAATCATTTCATGGTCACTGCTACCCAGGCTGCCATTCACTTCTACTTCCCTGATAAATTCTTCTCTATTTGTAAGCAGCAAATCGAGAGGTGCAAGGCCCCTAGTTGGTTGCTCCAGCATTTGTACCAGGAAGTTGTCCTCAACACTCTCCAGAAACTTCCTGGATTGCCTGTGCACTGCTGTATTGGCCTTCCAGCAGATGTAAGGGTAATTGAAGTCCCCCATGAGAACCAGGGCCTGTGCTCTAGAAACTTCTGTCAGTTGTCCACAGAATGCCTCATCCACCTCCTCCTTCTGATCTGGTGGTCTATAGCAGACACCTACCACAACATCCCCCTTGTTGCTCTCCCCTCTAAACTTAACCCACAGACTTTCAACTGGCTTGTTTCCACTTTCATAATGAAGCTCTGAGCAGTCATAGAGCTCCTTTACATATAGTGCTACTCCTCCCCCTTTCCTTCCCTGCCTGTCCTTCCTGAACAGTCTATACCCATCTATTGCAGAGCTCCAGTCATGCAAACTATCCCACCACGTCTCTGTTATCCCAATCATGTCATAGTTCTTTGTCTGCACCAGTACTACCAATTCCTCCTGCTTGTTTCCCAGGCTCCTTGCATTTGTGTATAGGCACCTAAGATACCCAGCTGACTGCCCTACTTTCCCATTTTGATTTTCAATTCTGTTGTATCTACCTCCCTGGATTTTCTTTTGGTGTTGACCTCCCCCACCTGCCTCAGGCATTAGGGCTTCATTAGAGCATCTAAGAAAGTTATTTGATTCCCCCCGCATGTTCCAACCATCCTCTCTTCTATCCCTGTAGTTACAGTCCCGGCACTCCCCAAGTTCCATCCCATCTGCCTGGTCTCCCACATAGTCACTTACCTGTGGGCTTTGGTCTCCTTCCCCCTTCAGACCTAGTTTAAAGCCCTCCTCACTAGGTCAGCCAGTCTGCGTCCAAATACGCTCTTCCCCTTCCTCGAAAGATGGAGTCCATCTCTGCCTAGCAGTCCTTCTTCCTGAAACAGCAACCCATGGTCAAGGAAGCCAAAGCCCTCCTGACGACACCATCTTCGCAGCCAAACGTTCATCTCCAGGATGCATCTGTCTCTGCTCAGGCCTCAGGTCATGGTGGATGGGAAGCTAGATGAGAGTCAGCAGTGTGCTCTTGCTGCCAAAAAGGCCAATGGCATACTGGGCTGCATCAAAAGAAGTATTACCAGCAGATCAAGGGATGTGATCATTCCCCTCTATTCTGCACTGGTGAGGCCACATCTAGAATACTGTGTTCAGTTTTGGGCTCCCCACTACAAAAAGGACAGGGACATGCAAGAGAGAGTTCAGAGGAGGGCAACCAAAATGATTAAAGGGCTGGAGCACAAGCCCTATGAGGAAAGACTGAAAGCAATAGGCTTATTTAGTCTGCAGAAGAGGAGATTGAGGGGGGATTTGATAGCAACCTTCAAGTACTTGACGGGATGCTCTAAGGAAGATGGAGCTCGACTGTTCTCAGTAGTAACGGAGGACAGAACGAGGAGCAATGGTCTCAAGTTGCGGTTAGGGAGGTCTAGGCTGGATATTAGAAAAAACTTTATTACTAGGAGAGTGGTGAAGTCTTGGAATGAGCTGCCGAGGGAGGTGGTGGAGTCTCCATCTTTGGAGGTGTTTTAAGGCCCGGCTGGACAAAACCCCGACTGGGATAGTTTAAGCGGGAGTGGTCCTGCCTCTGGCTGGGGGTTGGACTAGATGACCTATGAGGTCCCTTCCAACCCTATGATTCTATGATAATTGGTTCTTGGGTGACTGGCGGCTGAGACTTGCCCACATGCTTAGGGTTTAAACTGATTGCTGTTGGGAAGGAATTTTTCCCCAGGGCAGATTGGCTAGGGCTCTGGGTTTTTTTGTTGTTTGTTGTTTTTAACCTTCCTCTGTAGCATTGGGCATGGCTCACCTACCAGTGAATTCTCTGTATCTTAATGTCCTGATCTCAGGGCTCAAATAACTCAGTCATAGGTTAGAGGTTTATTGCTGGAGTGGGTGGGTGAGGTTTTGAGGCCTGCATTGTGCAGGAGGTCAGACTAGATAATCATGTTGGTCCCTTCTGACCTTAGAGTCTATGGCTATGTTCACGCACAGAGGGTTATTTCGATAAAGTTGTTCTGAAACAACTTCTATCGAAATAACACCTTATTTCCAAATACCTTATTTCGAATTAACAAAATGTTAATTGAAAATGAGGGAAAAAGCGGGAAATGAAATAGCATGTGTGAACATGCTATTTCGTTACCTGCTGCAGGGGGCTGCAGCCCCCTGGGGGTGAGCCGCTACTGCGGCTCACCCTGCAGCCGCAGAAAGGCGGTTGCAGCCCCAGAAAGGGGGCTGCAGCCTCTGGCAGGGTGGGGGTCAACGCCTGCCGGGCGTCCCAGCCCACAACCCGGGCTGCCCCCCCCCCCCAACAACGCCAGTGGGTCGGGGGCGCCGGGCTCAGCCTGCAGCCCAGGCTGCCCCCCTGACTCCACCGGGCTCAGCCTGCAGCCCAGGCTGCCCCCCCGACTCCGCCAGCGGGTCAGGGGCGCCGGCATGTTCACACTGCCTTGTTTCAAAACAACAGTTGCGAAACAACATTGTTTCACCTAGAAACAAGGTTTAACTTGTTTCGAAACAACTGTGAGTCGCGTGAACAGCAGAATTCTTATTTTGAAACAACCTCTGTTGTTTCGAAATAAGAGTGCTGTGTGAACACAGCCTATGAGTCTATGAACCTAGTTATACATTGGCCTTCACAATATTCCCTGACAAGGAGTTCTAAGGGCTGGGTGTGTATGTATAAAGAGATACTTCCTTATGTTTGTTTTAAATCTGCTATCTGTTAATTGCATTGACTGACCCCTGGTTCTTGTGTTA
The DNA here is from genome assembly GCA_007922195.1 of Podocnemis expansa. Lineage (NCBI taxonomy): Eukaryota > Metazoa > Chordata > Testudines > Podocnemididae > Podocnemis > Podocnemis expansa. The sequence continues at coordinate 10,895,502 of ML681998.1, read as the reverse complement.
TATGAAGAGGTAAATAACATATCCTTATTCACTTTCTCCATGCCAGGTGTAATTTTATAGAATTCTGTCATATTTCCCTTTTGTCAACTGTTTCCCAAGGGCCAATCTAAACGGCCAGCAAAATTTGGCAGCAGTCAACGGGAATTACGCAAGCTATTCATAGTGGTTTGCTTAACTACCATTGAATCCCTGTCTCCCCTTTAGGGCAGTGTCTTCACTAGGATGGGAAATGCATTCCCACTGATGCACCGCTATACCACTTGAAGGGGTGGTTTTATTAAGTTGATTTGTGGATTGACTGAGCATGTCTTAACTGACCACTCAGTCAATCCAGAAAAATCAACTTGATGGCAGTGACTTTGCTGCCATCAGTGTAGGTAGGGTCCACGCTGAAAAGTCCCAGTCTTTTTAAAGTCTCTTCTTATGGAATCTGATCTCCTAATAATTTTTTTGCCCTTCTCTGCATCTTTTCCAATTCTAATATACCTTTTGTGAAATAGGGTAGCCAGAACTGCATATGGTATTCAAGGTGTGGTCATACTGTGTATTTGTATGGTACCACTCATTTCTTCAACTAAATGTTTTGCATTCATTTAGCACCTTCTTTATAAGGATCTCATAGCACTTTATGAGCCTTACTAGATTAAGCCTCTCAACACCCATTTATGACAAAAGAAAATTACTCATCTGTAATTTTGATCAGAAGGGATCATTCCAACAAGATTCTCACTTGTGGGTCTCAGCTTGCCTAACCCAAGACTGACAGAACAATTCTGAGGTCTTAAAAATGTTTTAGCCCTTAAGGGTAGTAGTAGTGTAGTGGACCTAGTGCCAGAGGACACATCCTGAAGCACGTAGGTATGGAACAAGCTACCATGGAAGATCCGGTCCCATCTGAGTAATTTTGCAAAGCCCATCTTTATGTGCAGGCTTTTTACAGTGGATGAATGAACAGGGTTGCCTTATTTCCACTAAAAAGGGGAGAGATGTTTCAGAAAATGTTCTCAGGTGTAATGGTAATGGGCCCTGCAGAAATTAATTTAATAATAATAAGATGATGAGAACAAATATACTCATGGCTAAATTAGAAGTTTGGCCCTAAAATGGCTTACTCAGAGTCACACAGGAAGTCAATGGCAGAAGTAGGGAGTGAACCCAGATCTCTTAAGTCCTACAGCTTTGTATTAATCATGCAACCATCCTGCCTCTTTTAACATAAGTCTCTGCCTCTTTTCTGTTAACACAGTTTTAAATATGAGTAACCCAGCCAGTTCCCAGGAGAATAATGCTTGCAACTGTTGTCCCCAAAGTTTGAGGCCTCAGTAGAGGGAAGAGTTCCATAAAGGGGGAATAGGGTTGGTATTAGTACTCCAAGTGGCAGCAGTTCCTTCCATGAATCCCTCACCATTACCAGAAAACCTTATGCTTTCCCCGTTTGTCATACTGGGAATCAGTTAATAAATTAAGTGCCCTGACTCAGTAGGCATTACCTTGTGCATCGCTCATTTGAAGGTTTCAGTCCAGTACAGGTGGGGAGCTCATGCTAGCAGATATCCTGAGGATGCCATATTGCTAAAGGAGGCCACATTTGGGACAGAAATGTAGCTTCTAATCTCCATGTAATTGCTTCAGGTTTCCACAGAAGAACCAGGATTCGCCTGTCAATTTCAGTGAATGCATGAGGGTATAGAGCCATGCAAATATACAATTATTATTAAAACAAACAAGGAGTCTTGTGGCATTATCATTTTAATATATAGTAATTATATTACAGATATTATATTCATTGCAATGGAATATAAAACATATTATGCCAAGATACAAACTTTGCCCTACTCACCTCCAACCTCAAGGCTGTGGAATTCACTGGTCAAATTTACCCTTCCCTGGTATTGTGTATGGGGAATCTGATTCTATTTCTCAGTGTCTTACTTCTATAAAATGGGTATAATTATATCTGTCAGGTTCTGGGATCAAGGCAGTCAGGCCTGTTGATTGAAGCCATGGTCAAGGACTGGTAGCAAGATCCTGGTACCAAGGGTCAAAATAGGATGTAGAGTCAGGACCATGCAAAAGGCAGAGCTGAAACTAGAGTCCAGAGACAGGCCATGGGCTGGAGTCCATAGACAAGGTAAACCAGGTTCAGTTAAGAGTCTGGAAATAGGTCAAAGGTCAAAGTTGGGTCGGAGTCAGTCCAAGGGTCTGGGCATCAGAAGTGGGGTTCAGAGATGGACCAGGTCAGGAAAAGAGCTGGAGCAAGATCTAAATAGTACCTGGAGAAGGCTAAAACAGCTTGGAACAAGGCAAGGACATGAGGAGGATGAAGAACAAGCTGGAAACCTAGGGAGTCTATAATACCATGAGGCCACAGGAGGGTTCATAGCCAAGTGGTGCTATTGTACGGACTAACTTGCAGCTCTGGCAGTAGGAGTGTAGTATCTCTACCTGACTGGTTATCTGACCTGGGTCCTGCAGAGGGATAGGCTGCTGTTCTGATTCAGGGATGAGTCGGTGCAGCCAAGTTGCTGCAGCATGCTTGAGGGCTCTGCTGGAGGACTGGGTCATTCTAGCTGAATGAGCAACCTAGTCTGGTGGGTTTATCCTCCAGTAACCTTGCTCCGCAAAGACACTTTCCAAGAGTCCCTGGGCAGACTTGTCAGGATGAGACTGGTGGAAATCATGGAGCATGTCAGGGCCATAGATGTAGTTCACCAACTCCCATGAGTGCTCCTTTGGACTGTAACCATCCAACTCCACCAAGAAAAGGACTTTCCCTTGGAAGCTCTTGGAATCTAGAAATTGACTTACAAGGTACTCTTTGTATCCTTGCACTAAGACTAGAGGAGGAGGAGTCTGTGTTTGTCTCAGCAGGGAGTTGGGAGGGTGCATTTTTTCACTAAGGGAACATGGAGTGAATTTCCATCATGGAGGATAACTGGAGGTGGAGAAGTGAACAGTTTAATTTGCTGAATGGCAAGGGAAGGATTGAAGTACAAGCAGTCAAGTTGGCAGGAGAAATGGGAACATCCAGGTGTTGTATGGAAAGCCATGCCTTGTTCCTAGTGGTGATGGGGGGAGAATCTGGCTGAAGTGAAACTCCTTATAGTCTGCCTGGGAGGTGCCCAGCTGGAATGTTAGTTCTCACTGGATATGATGGAGGTGTTTGGCCAAATCAGAGATGACAAAGATATGGAAGTTGAAGGTGGAATTAGGCGTAGAAACCACAGCAGAAATCAAAGGAGGTCTGGCTGATGGATTTATGGTCAGAATTGTTATTGGCAAACTCCATGAAAAATAAGAGTTGGAACCAGTAATCCTGCTGGAAATTAATAAAACAGCAAAGCTATGGTACTAAAATTTGACTCATTTATTTCAAAGGTCCATTGGTTTGGGGGTGGTAGGCTGTGGAGAGGCCTAGGTCAACATCCAAGAGATGAAAGAGCTCATGTCAAAAGTGGGAGATAAACTACTGTCCATGGTTTGACCTGATGCTGAAGAGCAATCCATGAAGCTTGAAAATGTGATCCAAGAAGAAAGAGGCTGTCACTTTTTTGTACAGGGGATCTTGCTGGCGTGTACAAAATGGAAAATTTTGGATAGGAGGCTTGCACCTACAAATGCTGAAGTGTGGTTCTGGGCATTAGGGATATCCATAATAAAATTCATTAATATGGATTCCTAGGGTGGGAAGCAGTTGGTAGGGGCACTAAAGTATCCAGGAGTTAGTGCAGGAGACCTTTGTATAGCAACATACTTTGTATGAGTTGAGGTATGATCTCTCAGAGAGGCAATCTGGGCCACCAGAAGCATCACACAATCAGTTTAGTGGTTTCCAGGCATCCAAAGTGGCTGGTCAGAAGTGAACTGTGGCACAGTCAGAGAATTGCAAGGTGGAATGGGTCTTCAGTGGCATAAATTAAGCTTTGAATAGAAACTTAACAGAGAAATCTGTATTGAGCTTAGTACTGGGCAACATTTGTTTAACTGCAGTTTGGTCATTTCAATAGAGAGCATTTCATGGAAACTAACAGGTTTGTGTTCACTAACAAACTGGCAAATTGGTGGGACTTCAGGATAGCGGAGGGTTTTGATGGTCCTTCCATGTCACTAAGTTACTCCCCACAGCAGGGAAATGCATTAGACTAGCTGGTGCACCTGAAGAGCTAATATGCCATGCAAACTCAAAATGGGAGAAAAAACAGGGACAAATAGATCTGGTGCTAAGTGACAGCCTTTCTGGGTTGCAGGTTTTCTAACTTTTTACGGTCAGTGAATACCTGGATGGGAAAACGTGCATCTTCCAAGTGATGACGCTATTCCTTAAAGACAGCCTTGATGTTTAGCAACTCTGTCACAGATTTTATAGTTTCATTCCATGGGGATTAGCTTTCTGTAGGAGAATTTGCTTGGGTAGAGAGTGCTTGGTGACTGCGGTGGCTTTGACAATACTGTACCAATGGCATAATTGGAAGGGTATGCCTGGACAAACAAGGGCTTGGATGGGTCCAGATACTTCTGTACTGATACAGAGGTGAAGCCTTTCTTTAGTTGCTCAAATGCTTTTTGGGCCTTTGATATCCAGATAAAGGTGGCATTCTTATGAAAGAGTTGAGTAATTGGGGTCACTAGCCAGGAGAATTCCTAGATGAACCTCTGATAGCAATTTGCAAATTGCAGGAAGCACTGGATATTGTGGGGAGTCTTTGGAGTGGCCCAGTCCCAATGGTGGAAACCATCTGTGAGTCCATAGAAGTCCCATCAGGCAAGATACCATGACCCATAAAATTAGCAGTGGTATCATGTAGTGAAATTCATGGGATTTTTTGGTTTGGCATATTTTTTGATGCATTCCAGCACTTGTCAGACATGCTGGTTGTGCAAAATCTGGTTTTCCAAGAAGATGAAGATGTCATCTAAATATGTCACAATGAACTGGTCTAGGTTATTGTTGAAGAGATTGTTCACAAAATATTGGAATGTGATTGGGGCAGGAAGAGGTTAAGGGACATAAGCTGGTATAGAAAGCACTCATCCTCTTCCCAGGTGGGGATCAAGTTGTATGTACCATAGGTTAAGCTTGGTGAAGACCTTTACCATGCTAACTCATTTTAGAAGCTCATCAATCAGTAGAAAGGGGTATTTGTTCTTGAAGGTAATACTGTACTCTTTAAGGCCTAATAAGCAACACAGAGTTCCTTCCTTGTTTTTAACTAGCAGGATGAAGGTTTCAGCAGGAGATCTGGTGGTCCAAACAAAATTCTTAGCAATATTTCATCCAGGTATTCCCAAAGAGCCCTGAGCCCTAGTTTTGATAAAGAGTAAGTATGTCCAAATGGGATCTTTGCTCTTGACTCAGGTTTATAGGGCAGTTATATGGAGGACTTGGGGATAGGGCATTGATATTCTTTTTACTGAATTCATCTGTGATGTCACTCTACTTAGAATTAAGAAACTGGCATCTCCCAAAGTTATGTAGTGCCAAGCATGGAAGACACATTCCCAAAGACAGGCATCATCTTCCCCATATTGGATCTTCCTAGGTACCACAGTCAGCGAAACCTCGAGGCTAACCATACCTCCTGTATCAACCAGAAAGAGCTCAGATTGTAGAGGGAAAACCAAGGTAAGCCCATTATAACCTGAAACTCCAATGAAAGGATTAGGACGAGCTGTGCGATCTCTAGCTGGTCCAAGATCTTGACCTGGAGAGGTACTGTCTCATAGGAAACAGGCTTTGAGGACGGCATACTATTGTCAATAACCTCTACCTGCTTTGAGACAAGTTTCCTTTGGATAGACAAGAGGCTGGCTTGGACAAAGGCCAAGTCTGCAATATTGCTGTGTGCGCCAGAGTCGTTCTGTGCCAGAAGGGCACAGCTTACTTCATTTGCCACTGGGACCTGGAGCTAGAAGGCTATCTGCAAGTGAAATTGGTGGAAATTCACCAGTGCAAAGACATACGGGAACAGCAGAGGGGATCCAGACAGACATTCTGACCATGGATGTCTCTGCTCAGATCCTAGTGTGGATTTGCAGGGATTGTGGCCTGCATTTCACACTTATAGAAAACCAGGCATGGGGGATCAACCAGTGTGAAAGGCGTCTTCTGGTGGAATCTCTCAGGAAGCAGCGGGGGGAGCTGCAGGAGGAGGTCACTAGGCTCAGGAGCATCCATGTCCAGGAAGTATTCCTCACGGGCGTTCATGAAGAGACATTGATGGCCAAGGAAACTTCCCAGCTGCGGAGGACTGCTGTTGTTACACCATTAGGGGAGAAGGAGATGTCTCTGTCACCAGGAGGACACTGGCAGCTGGCTGCTTCTGGCAGCAGGCAGTACTCCACCTATGCTCTCCACCATGGTGATGAAGAACTGTTATGCAGACTCTTCCATGTCATCCGTCATTACCAGGGCACAAGAACAAACTATTACAGTGTGCAAGAAGAAGAGGGACTATGGAAAGACAGTACCCTGGCTTAACCAGGAGATTCTTCATTTTTAGATGGTTGAACAAAGAGTCCTACAAAAAAGTGGAAACTTGGACAACTCACAAAGGATGACTATAAACAAATAACACAGTTATGTAGGGGAAAAATCAGAGGCCAAGGCACAAACTGAGATCAAGTTAGCTGAAGGCATAAAGGGTAATTAAAACACATTTCTTTAAATACATTAGAAATAAGAGAGAGACCAAGGGCAGTGTAGGTCCATTAATCAACAAAGAGGAAAAACAGTGACAGAAAATGTGGAAATGGCAGAGGAACTCAATGATTTCTTCATTTGAGTCTTCACTGAGAAGGTTGGTGGTGACTGGATGCCTGATGTAGAGGAGGGCAGTGAAAAAAGGACAGGATCAGAAGTTAAAATAGGTGGAAAACAAGTTAAAAGTTACGTAGACTAATTAGAAGTCTTCAAGTCACCAGGGCCTGATGATATGCACCCTAGAATACTCAATGAGCTGACTGAGGTGATATCTGAGGCATTGGTTATTACCTTTGAAAAATCATGGAAGATTGGAGAGGTCCCAGAGGACTGGAAAAGAGCAAATATAGTGCCCATCTATAAAAAGGGAAATAAGGATGACTCAGGGAATTATAGACCAGTCAGTTTAATCTCTGTACCAGGAAAAATAATGGAGCAAATAATTAAGGAATACATTAGCAAGTATCTAGAAGAGAATAAGATGCTAAGTGATACCCAACATGGGTTTGTCAAGAACAAATCAAGTCAAACCAACCTGATAGCTTTCTATATTGGGATAACAAGCCTTGTGGATAGAGGGGAAGCAGTAGATGTGGTGTATCTAGACATTGGTAAGGCTTTGGATAAGGTCTCACATCATCCTCTCATTAACAAACTTGGTACGTACAATTTCCAAAGGGATAGCCATGTTAGTCTAGTCCAGCAAAAAAGGAAAAAAAAAAAAAACGAAGGAGTCGTGTGGCACTTTAGGACTAACAGATTTATTTTTCGCATGAGCTTTTGTGGGAGAAAATATCACTTCGTCAGATGCTTCAAAGATGGGTGAACTTTTCTCCCATGAAAGCTCATGCAAAAAATAAAACTGTTAGTCTTAAAGTGCCACATGACTCCTTGTTTCTTTTGCTAAGTACAGACTGGATGGAGCTATTGTAAGATGGGTGAAAAATTGGTTAGATAACTGCTCCCAGAGAGTCATTATCTATGGTTTACCAGTCATGCTCAAAGGGCATAATGATCCAGATACCATAGAGATCGGATCTGGGTCCTATTCTTTCAATATCTTCATCAATGATTTAGATGATGGAATAAAGAGTACATGTATAACGTTTGCTGATGATTCCAAGCTGGGAGAAGTTGCAAGTATTTTGGAGCAGAGGGTCACAATTCAAAATGATTCAGACAAACTGGTGAAATGGTCTGAGGTAAAAAGAATGAAATTCAATAAATACAAGGGCAACGTACTACACTTAGGAAAGAACAATCCATGGTACATATACAAAACGGGCAATGATTGCCTAGGAAGAAGTACTGTGGAAAGGGATCTGGGTATTATAGTGGACCAGAAGCTAAATATGAATCAACAGTGTAACATTGTTGCAGAGACAGCAAACACCATCCTGGGATGTATTAACAGGAGTATGGTAAGTAAGACATGAGAAGTAATTCTTCTGCTCTACTCTGCCCTGATTGGGCCTCAACTGGAGTATTTTTTGTCCAGTTTTGGGTGCCTCATTTTAGGAAAGATGTGGACAAATTAAAGAAAGTCCACTGAAGAGCAATACGAATGATTAGAGATCTGGAAAACTTGACTTATGAGGGATGATGGAAAGAGCTGGGTTTATTTAGTCTAGAAAAGAGGAGACTGAGAGGGGGACATGAAGAAAAACTGTTCTCCTTAACTGCTGGTGATAGGACAAGAAGCAATGGACTTAAATTACAATACAGGAGGTTTAGATTCGACATTCGGAAAAAATTCCCAACTGTCAAGAGTGATGAACTACTGGAATAAGTTGCCAAGGCAGGTTGTGGAATCTCTATCATTGCAAGTGTTTAAGAACAGGCTAAATAAAAACCTGTTAGGGACAGCTTAAGACAGTACTTGGCCCTGCCATGAGTGCAGGGGACCAAACTCAATGACTTCTCATGGTACCTTGCAGTTTCTATGATTGTGTGCTTTGAGGGAGGTATTCTCTAACTGCAGCTGGGAAACTTGGTTCTGGAGCAAGGGCACTGTCTTCAGGGCTGCAGCACCCTAGGTGCTCCATCTAGGCCCAGGGTTCAGTGCAGTAGTCCGTGTACCTGGGATCTAGGTGATCAAGCCTGGTGGTTGGAGTGGAGTTTGCGAACAGGTACCAACCTGGGCATAGAGTTACAACCAGGCTAGGGGCAGCACTGAAACCAGGATCTGGAGATATGATGTGGGTCAGAACCAAGGTCAGAATCCAGAGAGAACCCAAATCATAATTGTAGTCAGCATCTGGAAGCAGGCCAAAGGTAGACTCTGGGGTGGAGTCAGTTTGAAGTAAGACTGAATTAATTAATTAATTTTGAAATGTGCTATGAGATTTTTGTATGAACATGCTGTGAAAGTTCAAAACAGTACAAATAGTGGTGTTTCAGTAGTACTATTAATGTCATACACCAGTGCTGTCATAGTCAGCATCATAGTTGGAGGTAGTTGGCATATTAACTGGATTCCTGACAAAAACTAGCACTGTCTTGTTAGAATGTTTGAAACTAATGGATCCCAGCCTCTGCATGTGGAAAAAGAAATGAATCACAGCTATTGACTTCTGGAGATGCCAAGTGCATGTTTCAGATGGAATGATACAAAAGAATAGCTGTCAAGTTTAGATGATCATAGAAATATAGGACTGGAAGGGACCTCAAGATCATCTAGTCCAGATTTCTGTTCTGGAACAGGACCAAATGTACCTAGACCATCCCTGACAGGTGTTAGTCCAGCCTGTTCTTAAAAATCTCTGATTATGAGGATTCCACAGGCTCCTTTGGTAACCTATTCCAGTCTTAACTATCCATTTAACTAGAAATTTTCCCTCCCACCTAATCTAAATCTCCACTCCTAGAGATACAGGAATGAAGTAGGAAACAGTGTCAAATGTAACAACTTAGTAAGTGTAAATAAATACATGAAACTGTCCCTCAGGTAATATATTTGGCTGATGGCATGTAATTTATTGAAAGGTAAGTCAATCTCACAAGTCCTAAATTAACTAAATATATTTGGTTATCCATAAGTTTCTCTTCATTGTCACTAAAAAAAAAAACAACCCAAGTGAATATATTTTTGTGGTTTACTTAGATGATTTAACATGAGCTCAGAACTTGGGATATTAATATTGCTATGGAAGGATTGTCAGGGCCTTTAAAAAACATGCCCTCTCTTTTTTTCAAGGAACCTGTTTAGTTCTTAGAGTTGATAAGGAATTATTTATCCATTCTTTTCCATTTCTCCCTTCAATGAGAAAACACTGTCTGCAATATGAGTTCAGATGTTATCTGCTCACTTAAAAAAACATCTCCACGTTTGCTGTGTAATAATCTGACAAACAAATAGCACCTGCAGAGGATCATCCTCGACAGAGAAAGGAGGGAAGAATAAGAGGAAAGCATGAGAAATTCCATTAATGCTTGGTGATTGATCTTGTTAGTACGCATAGTCTGTTGCCCTAGTATAAGTATTTAGCACTGAAGAACCACCAGCAAAGGAGAAAAAATGCATATCTATATACATCATAGTTAGACACCCTCCCCCATCTCTTTGAGCAGGCCTTGACTGTCAGTATTATACACAAGCCCAGACAATGCTTTTGAATACATGCCTTTTTGGAAGACAATTGCAGAAAGCATGATAACGGGATTTGTCACCCTGATTTGGCTGCTATTTCAGCAGGCATTATAATAATGAAAGGAAGTTTTACTAATTGACTATGTGAATGAAATTCAGCTGTCTTTTTTTATTTATTTATTCTTGTGGATGAAAGCCAATTAAGATCATCTGTCTAATGCATCTATTCACCCCTACTGCAACAATGTGTCAATTATAATAGATGTCTAATAAACTCAGACTTCCCAGGACAGAATGCTGAGCACATAAAACAAGTGAGAAACTTGAACACATACCCGCAAAATAGTTTGGCAAGGTTGTCTGAACCTTGTCTGATTGTCTGAGGGGTGCTAACTTGCACTCACCAGTGTGTGATTCTCTTCCAGACCTTGTCTGCTTCCTTCCTATGACAATCTGAGCTAGTGATCCTTTTCAGAGGGAACATGATACTTAATCAACAATGTTCAGGTCTATCAGATGTCTGTTAGCTTTAACCCAGTGCATCACACCAGTGCTTTGTGGTGTATGCTGTGGTGCAAGCAAGTTCCATTGCAGGGTCCTGTTCCTTATCTCTGAAACCCTAACCCTACTGCCATGATGTGGAGTAGTAGCTCTGATTAACTAAAATAATTCAGCTGATAGCTGTATTCTGTTGATTGGTGAAAGAGCATACCCAGTGAAGGACCTACGGCTGTGAAACTTATTTCGATGGAAACTCAAGCTGAACATGACTTTTGTCACCTTCTGAGCATATTGAAGAACTCTTATCACAGACATTTTAGTAGAGATGAGTAAAGTTGCCCAAATCCGTGTGGCATCTGGCCTGTAAGTTTAGGGTATGTCTACACTGAAATCACCTGATGTGACTGCAGCTTGAGTCAACATACCTGAATTAACATTAATCTGGCTATCTTGGGTCCTGGAGCAGTGAAGCCACCATAGTGCAAACTCTACAAGTCTACCCAGAATCCTGGATACTTATTCCTAGGGCTTGCCTGGGCTGAAGCTCTCACGGCTGTGAATTCACTGTTTTGGAGCCTAAATTAGCTAGATTAAAGCTAGCTCACATATGTCAGTTTGTATTACAATCAGACCCCATGATCATGTATCAATGTACACTATGTATCAATGTTTCATATGAGAAGTGTGTGAAAACTGCTTGTAAATTGCATCCAGATATTCTGGTAATGGGTACTTCAGCAACACATTTAATAATAATAAAAGATGGTATTAGCTTTAAAGAAGGTGTGTCAGTATGGTAAGGGTTGCCGAATGACAGCAACAATATTTAACCCTCTGCCTTTATTCAAGTCTCTTAGGATGCTCAGAGCTAGTGTTGAATAAATACTGCAAACATTTTTGCAAGGATATTTAATCAAACTTCAGAATAAATTAGCTTTACTGTGTTCATTCCTTTTTTTGATCATTTTTTGTAGATATTCTAGTAAATTATTTTGCTGGCACATGTATTTGTCTAAACAGTACATTTTAAGTGAACAGTACAGACTATATCAGGGGAGTGAATTCCAAATTCATGATGGTAAAGATGCATTCTGTAAACCTATTTTAGTTGATAAAATCACCTAATTAGAAAAATACACCATGTGACTTAGAGGTTCAGTGAAAACCAGCTTCAGATAAGCATGAATTTGCAATGATTATTCAGTAAATGCAGGCGAATAACTAGGAAAATAATTTAAAAAAACAAAAAACATAAAATAAGTAAACAGGTGAAATTCATTGACTCTCATGTCTGAAATGCTTAATCTAGGTCTTGTTGGGCTCAGCATCACCAGGTTGCACTGGGGATGATTTAGCATCCTTCACGTATTGCACGTTGCATCCAGAAGGAATTTAGCTGTCTCTCAAATTTATATACTGTTCAAGCCCCACACTTAATCTTTGTCTCGGGTAGAGATGAGTGAATGCTGTGAAGATTTTCCATGAATAGCTATTCTGATTTTAAAATGAATGGAATGACTCTGTGTCTGTACCCCTCTTGTGTTTGCTTTCAGTTAATATTCCAGCATGCCTTTGGAACTCTAAAGCTAATCTAGATAAACTTTCCCTCCAAACTAAACTTTGAATATTTAACACCTTTATGAACTCAGTCTTACTAATATGGTACTGAAGCTTGGAGACTTAAGACCTTACTATCCAAACCCCAAGTTTTCATAAACAGCTGCCTTAGATAAATCCTAATATCAGATGGCCAAAAATATCACAAAAGAGAAACTCTGGAAGAGGATGAAACAGAAACCAATAGAACAAGAAATTACAGAATGCAAATGGAGGTGGCTTGGATGTACACGGAGGAAAAACATAGAACAAGCATTACACTGGAATCTTTAGGTCAAGAGGCAGTGAGGTGGACCAAAGATAACATGAAAATACAGAGTAGAAGCAGTAATGAAAAATATCAGAATGACATGAAAGAAGCTAAGAGTGCAGCAGGAGACAGGCAAAGATAAATAGTAGTGGTGAAAGCCCTATGATCCACCTGGAATAGAAACACATGAGAGAGAATAAGTCAGAAAATGTGTTTAGTAGCAAGAATATTAAGAAAAAGAGCAATTTTAGTGTAATAGGAGAAAAATTGTGAAAAGCAAATTTTGAATTAATAAACATGAGTAATGATGCAAGAAACCTGGTTTTGAAGGTTAGGTTTATCTAACTGGGGAATAGAAACAATGTGCCCAATGTTCAGGCAGAAGTAAGCAGCATAACTTGGATTTAAAAATTGGAATAATCGTAGCAACCTCAGCATGAGTCAGAAATGCAATGCTGTTGCAAAAAAAGCAAATGCAGTTTTAAGGGGCATTAACACTGGCATAGCGTGCAAATCACAGAAGGTGATAGGGAGGATGTAGAGAAGCTGAAAAGGATACAGAGGTGAGCGACAAAGACAACTGAAGCAATGGAATGCATGCAATATGAACAGAGGCTGAGGGCATTGGGTATGTTTAATTTGGGAAGAGGGGATTAAGGAGGAACATGATGTCTTCCAATATTTGAAATGCTGCCATAAAAAAAGGTGGAGGAAAGTTGTTCCCTTTTTCACAGGGGGGCAGGACAAGAAGCAATGGGTTCAAACTACAGTACAGCAGATTTAGATTAAATCTCAGTAAAAACTTTCTAATTTTAAGAACTGTAGGAAAATGGACCAGACTGCCTCTGTAAGTTGTGCAAGCTTCTTCACTGAAGTTTTTAAAAGGAGGCCAGCTGGATAGCCATCTGACTTGGATGACTTAGACTCAACAAATCCTTCTTTTGATGGATGACCCCTTTGGTTCCTTCTAACCCTCTGATTCTATGAGATATGTGTTATAACCTAAGCTGTAAAATGGAAACTTATATAAGTTTTGTTACAAAATTTTAAGCACATCATTCCCATTGTAAGAAGACACTTGATTATTCAGGAATGGCATAACCCCTTGAGACATCGTTTCTCTTAATGTGTGAAAATAAATATCCTCTCTGACCTAAGCTATCATGTTTTTTTTTCTATTTTCAGCTTTCCTTTAGATAACAGATTTGTCTAAATTTTCTTGATAACTCTTATCTTCTAGTTATGTGAAATGGAACCAAATGTGGGTGAAGTGCTTGGTGAAAATAAGTGATAGTAAATGTAACATTTCAAAAAAGATGATGCTTTTGATGCAATCACACAAAATGAGGTGCAGCTGTAAAGATCAGTTTGCAGGCAGATTATAAAGTGTTCTGTAGAGAGTTTATTCTAGAATGTATGCCTATATTTGTATAGATTTTATTGAATATACAATAGTAAGAAATTTCCTTTTTTAAAAATATTATATTAAGTGTAATTTAAAAAAAATTACTCCCTTTTCACACAAAGAGGCTGTGAGAGAGAAAAACTAAAGTCCTCTGGTGGAGTGTTCTCCAGATTGTCTGTTGTGGGCAAAGGTTTTGCTCCCAGAACGACTGGAGGATTGGCTGGTGGCAAAAGATCATCTGAGAGAAGACCCTAAGCTTCCAGATCAGCTCAGAGGTCCACTGCCTATCCATTGCTCCTTGGTTGGGCTACATAGCCAGAAATTTCCCCATTTGCTACCCAGAGAAACCCCCAAAGTGTGAATATGGAACAACTCCACAGCCAATGGAAATTGAGCTGAGATGTAGTCAGTTACCAGAGGATTTCTAGTTGCTTCCTAGGAAAGATAATGCTTTCATTTCAAGTGTCCTCTCATTTCCATCTCTTCCCAGTGCATGGATCCCAAAACTATGTGAAGGCAAAGAGACGATGGTGACACATAAATGACTTACTCTTTCTTCCATATGGAAGGTATAGACATTCTAAATACTCCCTGTCCAGAACTTGACAGAACAAGCAGACCATTGAGCTTTTTGGTACAATACTCTGCTCAGTTTTTTTTCCTAAAACTACCAGCAGTAGAAAAGCACTAGAGTATAGAGCAGATGGTACAGCTGAATCCCTGGATGAATGGGTTATGGATACTAAACTGTCATCCACCCATTCTTAATCACAGAGAGTATCCATCTGCTCATGCAATGCACACCTGTGGCGTGCTGGGCCAGCTCTTGGCTGTGATGTGAGACACGCAAGATCAAACATAGCCTTCTGCAGCCTGTTTTGTTGCTTTTACACATGTGCATTCTGGAAGCAACTGTGATTTAAAATTGCACATTTATGGGCCAAATCACAAATGGCTAAAGTTATGCCTATAGAAGAGGAAATGAAACACACCTGTGTAAGTGGCAGCCCTCTTTGCTATTCTTTTGTTGAGTGAGATTTTTATTACCTGAAAGGACGCTCACATCCCCTCTGCTTCCTCTTTTGTACTGATTATGCTGATGAAGAATCAATCCTTGTAGGAAGAAAGAAGGCCTGTCTATTTTCTATTCAGCCTATGTAAAAGATGCTTATGATAAGGGATCCAAGTTCTTTACAATAAGAGTACTAATACCAATAATTCACGTTCTAGAAACCAAATACACAGACAGCAAGATGGAAAAGAAGTGGCATGTCTCACCCCAAAAGGAACAATTTCTAGTGATGTAGACAAGTATGAAAACAGAAAAGTTAAAATCTAAACACTAGGAGAGGGTAACTGCAACTTTTCAGAGATAAATTAGTTGGAGTTATGGTTTTCCACTGAGTAGGGACTTGGTCTAGGTGTCAGATAAAACTGTATGTTATCCCCAACTCTGCAACTTACCTGCTGCGGTACCTTCAGGAAATTAATTTACCTCTCCATGCCTCTGTTTCTTCTCCTTTTGTCTTTATGAACTATTTAAGAGGGAGAAGGGGAAACTCTCTGCGTGCCTGTGCTGTGCTTAACACAATGGGGCTGTGATCGCAGATGGTGCCTGTAGGTACTATAGTAATATGAATAAGATGTACAATGAGAGCAAAATAGTCTTCTTTGTCCTGTTTATTAATTCATTGAAATGTGGTTGTTTTCCAATATTTTAGTAGATTCATAAAATATAGAAGTAATTGTTGATTAATTTATTATTGATTTAAGTGATGGCAACACCATTAATGATACTTCAGTAGAGAAAGGAACCCCCCTTAAAGAGTCTTGAAAGGGAAGATATTATCTCTGTTGGTGGCAAAGCACATAATACTCAGGAATTGGAAAAATGATAACCCACCTGTAATGGAAGAATGATTAAAGACAGTGATATATGTGACAACATACAAATACAGCAGATCAATATTTAAGATACAAAACAACTTAAGTATCATGGCGTATAAACCCTTTCTCAGATGAAGAGTACTCAGTCACATGAGGAATCACAGTGAAGTGAAATGACATGCATGAGGAATGGTTTGCAGAATCTGAGAAGGGAAAACTGCCTAGTAGCTTAATTCATCTAGTGGGTAAATTACTCAGCATAAGTGGGTATCTCTACACAGCACTTTTATTTCGAAATAACACTGGTTATTTCAAAATAAAAGATATTTGGTCCACATGAAGTTTTCTTATTTCGAAAGGACAGATCCCGTCCTTTCGAAATAAGAACCATTGTTTTGAAACAGGTTAAACCTCGATTGTTTCAAAATGGTTATTTCAAAATGGTTATTTTGAAATAAGGCCATTTGGACATGTTGTTTAGAAACAACACCATTGTTTCGAAATAACTGTTTTGAAACAACAGGTCCAAACGGCCTTGTTTCAAAATAACCATTTTGAAATAACAGCCATTTCGATTGCAGGCTTTCCCTTAATTCGAATTAACATTTGCTTAATTCGAATTAACTTATTTTGAAATAAGGACTTTATTTCAAAATAACTCATTTCAAAATACTTATTTCGAAATAACAATGTGTGTGTAGACATAGCCAGTGAGTTACTTGAGGGATGAATTTAGGCAATGATTTCTATATTCAAAACATGATCTACTGAAAAATGTTTTCTTTGTATATTTTAAACAAAACCTAGAAATATCTTTCCATACTTTATCCCCATCAAAGCAAATAATCTTTTTTCCTGGAGACAGCAATCAACACAAAAAGCCCAGTGTTTATGAGCAACCCTCCTATATGAAACCACTGGTTTCAGAACAGCGGCAGAAAATACTATATAAACAGACTTATGGGGCAAGTATCTGAAATATTGTTAATTATAAAATGTTGGTGTTAATCAGGAACAACTCAGTTGATGTAAAATAGTGTCATAAGAATAGTATCAGACCTAAATACTAAATAAAGATCATTGTAACATGCAATGTCTTTTTAAGATGAAACCTTGCTCCTGTAGTTACTTTTGCTTTCACAGAATCATAGAATCATAGGGTTGGAAGGGACCTCATAGGTCATCTAGTCCAACCCCCTGCCAGAGGCAGGACCACTCCCACTTAAACCATCCCAGTCAGGGTTTTGTCCAGCCGGGCCTTAAACACCTCTAAAGATGGAGACTCCACCATGTCCCTCGGCAGCTCATTCCAAGACTTCACCACTCTCCTAGTAAAAAAGTTTTTTCTAATATCCAGCCTAGACCTCCCTAACCGCAACTTGAGACCATTGCTCCTCGTTCTGTCCTCCGTTACTACTGAGAACAGTTGAGCTCCATCTTCCTTAGAGCATCCCTTCAAGTAGTTGAAGGTTGCTATCAAATCCCCCCTCAATCTTCTCTTCTGCAGACTAAATAAGCCTAATGCTTCCAGTCTTTCCTCATAGGGCTTGTGCTCCAGCCCTTTAATCATTTTGGTTGCCCTCCTCTGAACTCTCTCTAGCATGCCCCTGTCCTTTTTGTAGTGGGGAGCCCAGAACTGAACACAGTATTCTAGATGTGGCCTCACCAGTGCAGAATAGAGGGGAATGATCACATCCCTCGATCTGCTGGTAATACTTCTTTTGATGCAGCCCAGTAAGCCATTGGCCTTTTTGGCAGCAAGAGCACACTGCTGACTCATATCTAGCTTCCCATCCACCATGACCCCCAGGTCCTTTTCTACACTGCTGCTACTTAGCTGAATGTTTCCCAACCTGTAGCAGTGCATAGGGTTTTTTTTGTCCCAAATGCAGGATTTTACACTTATCCTTATTGAATCTCATAAGATTTCTATTGGCCCACTGTTCCAATTTATCTAGGTCTTCCTGAATCCTGTCCTTGCCCTCCAATGTGTCTACTGGTCCTCCCAGCTTGGTGTCATTCGCAAACTTACTGAGAATGCAGTCTATTCCATCATCCAGATCATTGATGAAAATGTTGAACTTTAAATTGGGATAGTCTGAGTTTCAGTGATGAAACAGCAGTTTGGTATGAAAATGATTTATTTTGCTTACACATTTTCTTAATTTTAATATTGTAAAGCCCCTAGGTTTTAAATGGGACTACTACTGAAATGAAATAAATATATGTTTAAAATAAATGGTGCATCATGAGCATGGGATGTGGGGACTGGATGCTGGCAGATAGGAATGCCCAAAGGCTCCCCCAGCCTGAGATCACATTCTCAGATGCACAGTTCCATTGACTTAAAAAGAATTACAGCAGTTGAGAATCTGAATTCAGTTGTCAACAGGGGACTGGAGTAAAGGTTTGGTGCCAAAGGGGCAGCCCTGTTCTCCATTTCAAGGCTGGAGGCCTTGCTATTCCCCGGAGTTAAAGTAGTCTTAAAGATTTTCAGGTCCATCATTGCCGACAGTGAAATTCCATTAGTTTCTCAAAACCACAGAGCTATTTAAATCATTACTAATTACTTGTTCACCTTTCTGTCTAACTCCACTTGCCCCAGACCCTTTAATACCTGCTAACCTTCTATTGAGTTCCAGCTTGTAAGATGGTTTCAAGAACAAAAGTAAGATGCTACCATGCTACTCACTCCAGTATCCATCTTTAATTGGATTAATTTGTACAGCTACTTTTCAAATGAAACAGTGGTTTCCTGGCAAAAATTCAAAATCCAGATATTCCAATTTTGAAATGCCATCATAGTGTATCAAGGGAAGTATAGTTTAGGTGCCTCATGTGCCTATTCTTCTATACAGAATGGATTGCTGGGCAGCACTAGATATTCCATCATGCACCATGATACTCCCTCTTGATGAAACAGACTAAGTACATCACTGGAGATTAAATTGTGCTGGGGAGCACAGCTTATAGAAGAGAATGAGGACATTAGTCCCCTGGACAACAACTTCCATGAGACAATGTGGTGGGATATCCAAATCCAACCATTTTATTTTTTGGACAAAAAATTTCTGAAAATCTTTCAGTTTTTGAGCACATGAGTTTTCAACAGAACATCAAAAATTTCCATCAAAGCAGACACTTTTCAGGCAAAGAAAAATTCTGTTTAATAAAAGAAAAAAAAGAAATTTTCCTTCAAAAGCTGTTTGGAAAATTTCAACCAGTCCTTAATAATTGTTTCATGCTTTGGGCTCTATTTGATTGTAGGAGCAGCAACTGCACAGCTGACTGGGTGGGGCATGTACCTCCTTTTTTCCCCCTCTGTCTGCCTGTACCGGTGGCAGAAAGGTAGATGAAATACCTGATGTTTCTTCTATCAGTCTCAACCAAAGCAATTCTGAAATCAGATACTGTTGTGGAGATATGTTCCTTTCTCATTTGGCTTCCTTTCTTCTTCTTTTTCTTTAAAACAACAAACAAAAAAAAAGCAGTCTGATAGACAAACAGCTGGTGAGAATTAAACCCACAGTGTACTGAGCTGCTGTTATGAAGGATATCTGTAGAAGCACCTAAGACTTCTACATTATCTCAGAACATGGACTGGAGATCTATGCAGAAGTGCAGAAAGATGGTATTTCCTTTAGTGATGTGGAAAAAGCAGTGGATCTGAGATTTGGATCTGGTTTTTAGATTATAAATACATGATTGATTATAAATATCTAATATAACAATGGATATTTTACAGAAATATTTGCCTATATTTTCTTTATATTCATTCTGTACATTTCTGTATCATTCTTCACAAGATTTTCACAGTAATTAGGCCTAACTTCTTTAATTGCCCCCCCTTTCACCCCTAAAACTCAACTGTTTCCTTATAATTATGGATATAACATACATAGTATGTTTCAAATAGGTGGGGCTATTAACACAGTAGTAAATTTGCACACACTATACATTTGGGTATTATTTATAATCATAAAAAAAGTTAGAAGAAAAATTTTAATTGGTTTCCTTTAGATTGTCCTTCAATATGTAGATTTATACAGAAAAGAAATTGTGTTTTGAAACTATCAGTTTCTCTTGGCTAGGGGAAAAAGGGTCTTCTAATTTTTTTTTAATGGAGTACAGTTGGTCCACCAAGTTTCAGTTTCATTTTGAAATGTGCCCTGGGGGGATGCACCGTAAATACCAACATATTCCACAGCATGAATTCAAGATGATATCAGCTTGTAATGGTGTTCTATTCCAAGCATCTTCTACCACCTCTGTTCTTTAAAACGAAAGATAGAAGAAATGGTGTAGAATTTTGTCTATCATTTTTT
Source organism: Podocnemis expansa (assembly GCA_007922195.1). Classification (NCBI taxonomy): domain Eukaryota; kingdom Metazoa; phylum Chordata; order Testudines; family Podocnemididae; genus Podocnemis; species Podocnemis expansa. The sequence goes on along the minus strand of ML681998.1, from coordinate 10,875,228 downwards.
CCCCAGAGGAGCAGAATACAAACTATTATCTCCTTCCTTAATCTTTTGTGCTTTCTTTATTGAAAATTCTCAGGCAGGGTTTCTGTGGTCTATTTACTGTTGACCTCAGACATGTAACATGATTTCCTTGCTGACTAAAGGAAATGCAAAGCTACAAAAGGCACACATTATGACTGACAAGCAATAGGTACATCTGTCTGCAGCACATCTAGATGCTTGGAGATACCACTGAAGAAACTGTGCAATTGCCATTTCTCTATAAATATAATTCATGCCTTGGAAACACATTTAGTTTAACAAATAGACTTGTGTGAAATGAAAGTATTAATAAGTGACAGCAACATACATTATGGGACAGATTCTCAGCTGGCATAAATCAGCACATTTCCACCGAAGATAATGGATTTATTTATATCAACTGAGGATGTAGCCCTACATCTTTGGGTATATTAAGCAATTAAACCGTGTGATAAAAATGTCTCTTATTAGCACATGATTGTTATTTGACAGAGCACCCAAGAGATATGGCACATTTTTCACTTCAACAGTGAAGTTCTCTAGGTGAAGATAACAAATAGAAATGCTCTGTATAACACTGCATATCATCTTCTATATAAAAACCCTAACTTCTTGCTGCTGCTACGCTTCACTGTTTCATATAATTTTTGTAACAGTTTCATTAACATCTCCATCCCATTTCTCATTTTTTATCTTGTAATGTTTTGTCTGACATCATCAAAACTGAATATTAATCTCATGCTTTGCATAGCCTTTTATAACTTTCTTAGTGTCACACAAGCACATCTGTAAAATGTACACCAAATCTAATGTATTATTAACCACCCAGAAGGTGCCCTGGTGCCAGCAGCTTTCGTAGAGAAGTATGGTAGCATGCATTTTTTTGAAAAAAACACCTTTCAAAACTAGCTATCATGTTTACTTGCTGACATTTAAAAATAACTGAGCTGTGTACTCAGTGGGTTTATTTTCACTTCCAAACAAATGAAAAATCCCTGTTGGTATTTTAGTACCAGAGCCACAATCTGTGATGTCATTTATTTCTCTTTTTTAAATGAAAGATTATTATTCTTGTTGATGGTTGACCAGTTAGAAAGACTGGTGGCTCTTTACCGACTAGTATGGATAGATTTGATTATAGAGCCTCAGGAACAAACTCTAGTTCAGTCCTGCTGTAAAGAGACATAAAAGGATACACTTGCAGTTAAGTCTCTTGGCACATGAAGGAGTGTAAACCATTGATCACAATATGAAATGCTGAAACCTGAAAAGGAATCCAGTTTATTCTAAATAAAACTACTCTGTTCTCCAGTGACAGATTCCAGAGTCAGACACCAGAGAGGAACTGACAGCAGATGTTTTAGAGCCAAGACACAGAGAGGCTGAGTAATAGTATAGAAAAGAAATTGCTTTGAACTTCACCCCTGCTTTAAATACTTCAAATCAATAGGGTCACAGAGCTCTTTAATAGAGTGATGAGGTCCTGCCCCAGCAGATCTTCACAGTGACAAGTTGATGTGCTTCCTAGCAGCAGGGTCATAAAAATTTCAGGCTTCCTTCTGAAAGGGGGCTTTGTGTTCGAGGGGTCCATTTGGAGTAACTCCCTTGTATGGCCACTCTCAAAAGCTGAGCCCTAATAGTCTACGTCTAAATGGAACTGACCTCATGAATTACCTCAAGAAACTTAATCTATAAACTGGCTTCTTCTTATGCAGACTGATGAATTCTTGTTTATTCCTAAATGGCTGTCACAAAACCTATTCATCAAACTCTTAACAGGGGAGAGAGTCTCACATAATCCAGCTTCAAGTGCGGCACCATTAAATAATCATTAGACTTCATTGCTGGTCTTGAGACCCACTCCAAATCCACAAAGCAAGCTTTTTTACCATTCATCAGAACTGCATTTAGATGAGATTTTGACCTGATAAAAAGGGTGTTTTTTGTCACTATCAGTTTCATGGCTGTGTTCTGTCTCCTTTCAGAGGAGGTGGTGAGTTTTTTCCTTCCCTTAACAAAAGTAAAAGAAAATAAAGGCAGATGGCCAACTCTTTTCAATATCCGTTTGCTTTATTTGAGCAGTTTAATGTAGTGAAACAGAGTGAAATGTTGCTACTTACTAAATGGTAAACAACGCCATTACCCAGAATTCAGTAGCAGACTGGTACAAAGCAAGGTGCTGGTGATTAATTAAACTGTTGTTGTAATTGTAATGCATGATACATAATAGATAGTGTGCTGTGTATTTTAAAAGCTGCAAATTAGCAAATAATAACTTCCCTACATCGCACATCTCCATTCCATGCTGCTAATGCAGAAATAATCAAAAATAAAACCTAACAAATACAAAGAATGTCCCTTGATTTTCCTTGGTCTGTAAACACTCGGTAGTGGAGTTATATGTTTTGGTGCTGCGGGACAAACCTCTCTGCAGGCCTAACCCAAGAATGTTCTCCTGATTCCCTTTCCCTTATAAGTGCAAAGTGTTAATTATTAATCAATAACATTAGAAGCAATCTGCCTGATCTGCAGAATTTGGAGCTGGTTCTGAACCTTCTCAAAGACTGGGGGCTGTTTCATCTGTAAGGTTTTGGGGTGTGCTGATCACTAAATATTATAATTATTATTATTATTCCAATTAAACTGGCAACATTCATGTCATGTGAATGAGTGCTGTAATGCATAATGTAGCACTACATATCACCAGACCCAGCTCACTTTCCCTAATTTTATGCCAGAAGGTACTTAAGTACATACCTAGTTTCAGGTACATGAACAGCTTCATTTGCTACAGTGGGAGTTTTTGTGTATTTAAAGTCATGCATGTGCTTAAGTACTTGGCTGAAATAGTCCTTAATCGTGGTAAAATATCAGATCTAGGCTGATAATATGGTATTAATATAACTTCTACTGCTTAATCAGCCTACATTTATCTGTTCCCACACCATGTATTCCTCAGCCACAGTGAAATTCTCTGGTTTTGATGTGACTCCCCCCCTCCCCCCAAAGCACTACACTGTTTCTTTATGATCATTCACCCCTGTTATTCCCTCGTAAGGAGGAGCTGATGTATTTAGCCTCACTTGCCATCAGTATTACTATTAATACACCATGCAAATTAAAATTGTGCAGCAATTGCTAAATGTAACAGGGCCAGGTTGTTCCTTTAATTTTCCAGTTACTCACTGGCAATTATATCATTGATTTCACCTTGTAAATAGTAGGTGGTGGTGAAGTTAGCTGTTGCTCTCCTCCTTATTGTAGCATAAAGATACCTAATTCAAGACCTTTCCTGAGTTGTGCAGATTGTATCTGCCAAACTCTAAATCATAAATTGAATAACTTACCATCTATCTTTAATCATAACCTTTAAATCAAACAAAGTTTGATTAAAATTTAATAGATAAAATGTGGTCTTTACATTGCCTCATTTTCATTTAATAATCTAATATCATTACCTAGTCAATAAGTGCTCAGTGTGTTACCCAGGGTTCCTCAACCCAGTAGCATTTAGTCTCTGGAAGTCAATATCAGGAAATAAGCCAAAAGCAATGCAATATCTCCCCCGATATATGGCTGGCACAGACAAGTCATAACCAAGTGCTCCAGAGTTTACAGCTTTACTTTATTAGTCTCCAGCAATTCCCACTGGAATGCTTTTACTGGAAGTCTCCTCTTATTAGTCATAAGCACATAGAAATACAGTAGATGGTTAGAGCACTTCGAAACTTAACAGTAACCCACTAATATGAGGAGTCTTTAGGTGAAATCAGTCACAGATTTCCAGGTGGCCAGTTCTTCCATTTGAGCCTGGTGAGCTTTTCAATGTGCCCACAAAGCAATTAGATTGCCTCAGACTCACTACTTCCCTCTCACGCCCCCCCAAAGTTACAGAGACATGTTAATCAAAAGAATGTTAGCTGGCTGATCAAACAAAACAATTACTGGGCAGAAGCAGAAGTTACAGAGACATGTTACTAAAAACAATTATTAAGAAAGCAGTCTTAACCTGTTAGTCTGACAGCTAGATTTTCCCATACAATACTTCTAAAATATATCCAGACTTCCAGTTTTTCACAGATATTCGCCTTAGCATATTCAGAGAGGCAGAACACACAGAGCCATGCTCACTTTGTGTGTTCACTTCTACTTCCTCCCCTTCTAGTTTCTCCAGTTATACTAATTTCCTGCAAAGGCCCCAAAATGGCTAAAAGCAGTAAGTGGAAGATTTGATAGTCCATCCCAATCACTGGCAATGACTTGGACACCTTGTTCGTTGCTAAAATGCTCATGTTCAAGTGCCCTTTTCCTCCTATGTGATGAAACTTGTCTTCTTTGTCTGACATATGGTATTTCTGAAGCTCCATCCACATATACAGAGTTTATGCTCAGTTAAACTCTAGGTTACAAGCACAGAGAGAGAGGAGATGATTAGGGGACAATTATGAAGGATATAGGAGACAAAGAGAGTGCAACTGCTGCTAGAGTTTACAGGATAAAACTTCACAGGATTATATTTCTCAGAGAAATGTCATAGGATTCTGTGAGTATGATGTATTCTACCATCCTGTGTGCATAAGAGATGCACACAGGGCTTGACTTTCATTTATTTACATGAAGTTGCAATGCTATGGACAAAGTACATAGGGAAGGTTATATATTTATCCTGATCTGATAGTACCCTCCTCTTTGTGAAGGGTGTAATTAACAGTCATCCTCTTCCTTTTTGGATCCTTCTGGTTATTTCCAAAATCCATGGATGTGGTACTTACTCACACCTCCTACTTTACCTCTCCTCCAATTCTGACCTTTGACTCCTCTGTGAAGGATGTGGGAATGGTTCTAATATTTTATGAAGACTGTATGTTTCCTCTGCTTGCTAGGTTGCTAGTATCATTTGCTGTAAGATTCTAGGGGGTTTCCAGCTCATGAGTGGTTACACCAAAAAGGAACAGTAGCATCAGCTAGCCCATTCTTACTTAATAGCAATGCAGCTGTCATTCGCCTTGAATTTTACCTCTGATCATGCTGAGTTCAAAAGTCTGAATTAGGAAGGGGAAAAGTGAAGAAATCACGTGAGTGACTGGAACAGACAACTTTGGCCAATCCACATCAGAATTAAAATAAATTTCCAAGCTGGTAAAATATTTGTGCAAATTCCTCCATGTGGTGAACATTTTTTATATAGGGAAATAAGGAGAAATGACTGCAGAAACACTGCTCTGCTAGTTGAAACAGAGAAAATACTATGAATGTCTTATCTTTACTTTTGACCCCTGTTAACTAATGCTACCTTGGTAGCAAAATGGGCCTTTTTAGTATAACAGCTATTGCAAGCCTCCTGAGTCTTCCTAGTCCACTTACCTATATAGTGGCTTTGGCTTCTCTGGTTATTGTGCCTCTTGCCACTCTGGGCCTCTCTGTTCTAACTTTTTAATTATCAATTGCTTTCTCTTCCATGTATTCTGACATTTCCAAGTTCCTTAGCCATTGCTCTCTTTCTTCACTGGTTTCCTCCATTTTTCCCTTTGACTGTATGAAAGATGACCTCAGCTCCAAACAAAGTTTTACTAAATATCCCATCTGTAATTTTGAATCCTAAGACTTAATTCTGAGTTCTACTTGTGAATTCTATGCACCCAGGGCATATCAGGGCATATGCACTACACACAACAGAATGACAATTTACTTTTGTAAGTCAAAACACAGTGTATATCCTAGGAGATATCTCTCATATTTTTAGTGTATGTGTGCATAATGATGTCAGACATTATGCCAAATCATAGAAACTGAAAGGGACCATGAGAGGTCATCAAACCCAGTTCCCTACACTCATGGTAGGCCAACTACCATCTTAAAATACCCCTGACAGGTGCATGTCTAATCTGCTCTTAAACACTTCTAATGATGGAGATTCCACAACTTCCCTAGGCAACTTATTCCAGTTGTTAATCACCCTGACAGTTAAGAATTTTTTCCTAATGTCCAACCTAAACCTCCCTTTCTGTAATTTAAGTTCATTGCTGCTTGTCTTATCATCATCAGTTAAGGAGAACAGTTTTTCTCCCTTCTCCTCATGACAGCCTCTTAGATACTTGAAAGCTGTTATCATGTCCCCTCTGTCTCATCTTTTCTAGACTAAACAAACTTAGCACTTTCAATCTACCCTCATAAGTCAAGTGTTCTGAATCTTTAATTATTCATGATGTTTTTCTCTGGATTTTCTCCAGTTTGTCCCCATCTTTCCTGAAATGAGGCACCCAGCACTGAACATAACTCTCCAGTTGAGGCCTAATCAGGGTGGAGTAGAGCAGAAGAATGATGAAGATATAGACAATGATGAAAGACATTCTCACAATGCAACAAATTGCCTACTGGATAATCAAAGGTAAAGAAACATTGAGGACAATTGGTCTTTTGTTTTACAATATCTGTAAAAAGAGAATTTAGAGTATGAGCTGACTTGTTTAGTAGTGGACGATTAAGGCCAGATCTGTGTAACTTGTTTTATGTCTGTGAATTACTAATAAAGTTAAAGAGCAATTAAAGGGGGAAACCTTGTATTAAAATCCCAGCAAATTTGAAATGACTAAATGGTACCAGGCTTAGTCAATGTGTGATGAGAAACATCTGTTTGATCATGCAAATTTCATACTACTAATTCCTAGCATTCTTGTTTTCACATAATACGATAACCCAGTAAGAACCCTTCAATTATTAGCTGCTTTACTATTTTGGGGACATATCCAGTATGGGAAAAATGCATTTTCTGTCCTTCCAAGTACACCTGGCATTATGGTCTCTGCAGACTGCCTAAAATTCAACAAAGATAACAAGAGTCCAAACAAGACTTGTAGAACCAGATAGGCCCTAGAAGTCTCTGCCAGAGGGTACATTGCTGCAATTAACTGCTTTATTGATGATCTGGTGGAATATTATGGAGCTCTATCCAGCTATTAGCACAATGGCTTCTTAATGCCTTTTCCCCTGATTTTGCCCTCAGTTGTCACCATGATTTACAGACAACTTGTGAATGGTGTCACATGAGGGGGATGGTTAGAATACTAGTAGTAGAGGTTCTGATCTAATTATGACCAACTCTGGCATACAAAATTTAGAGAGACTATGTTCTGCCTGTGGGGGAGCTAAAGTGAAGTTTATTTGCCTTTACCGCTATAAACTCAAATCCAACAGAAATGTTCCAGGCATTGGATAGCTTGATTAATCAAAGCAAACTCCAACTGGAAAAAGAGTTGAGGATTTTTGCTGCGAAGAACTTGCTGGTTACATTGCAATAAAATATCTTGTGTTTGCATGGAGCTTATTGTGTCTTTTAGCAAAGGGCGACATCTTGAGGTGATGGTTATGGCATCTTCTTTCATTGAATTTTGCCTTGCATGATTCACAAAAGTTCTGAGAGCTCCAAAGACACAAAAACTGCATTTTGAACCCATGTTCACCCTGACTGGTAAAAACCAGCAATGCAACAGTGGATGTTGTCATTTGTCTGTGTATGTCAGAGCAAGGTCATAAGTGTTCTCAAAGAGGTACTGGTTTAAACTTCTGGTCAAAGAATCAACTGATGATGCTAGTAGTTTCATCAGCCACCAGCGACTATCAGATCTCCCACTCTTGAAAGCCCATTGAGAAGATGGTGGCAGTATTGGCACTTTCAGATCTCTATAAACTGCATCTGTCTGTGTGTGGGCCATAAGCTGCAATAGTTGCATTGGTCAATGAGCTGCCCCTGGCTATGAACACATCCCCTTAGAAATATTGTTTTTTATTAAAAGTGTCAGCAGCCTTTGAGATGGTTGATGGGGATGTGGTATCGATAAAGCCATGGTTCTTTGCAGGAGCAGATGGAACTTTTGAAGTACCTTTGCTGCTGTTGCTGCAGGAAGATGCTGAAAGTGACTATGTTCATCTTCTCCATGGACTCAATAGTGTGGCTAGCTCATTTTCATTCTGTCCAGATTCTTTTCACTTGTTCATGATCACATTAAGAGACAGGATGTAGAGTATCTACAGTGTGAAGATACCATCAATATGTAAGGAGTCCTGCGGCACTTAAAGACTAACAAATTTATTTATCACATGAGCTTTCGTGGGAAGAAATCCCACTTTGTCAGATGCCTTGAAGATCTTCAAAGTGTCTGATGAAGTGGGATTTTCTCCCACAAAAGCTCATATGATAAACAAGTTTGTTGTTCTTTAAGTGCCACAGGACTCCTTGTTTGTTTTACTAAAATAGACTAACATGGCTGCCCCTTTGGAACTTGCCATCTATATATCTCCATGATGGCCAATTCTGTGTGAAATAAATAACCCAGTTCCTACAGGAGACGGGTCTTAGATGAGGGCTAATTAAATGGGGCTGTAGCTTGGTAAGATAGAGGCTGACTTAGATCAGTATTAATAATCAGGGGGGTGAAGTGATTATTTTTTAATCAGGTTTACAATTTAAGAGTCTTGCTAGAACTGAATCTGATATATCTGATGCCTGGGTATCCTTGTGCCGAAAAGTGAATCTCTCTATCTGTGCTTTGTAAAGTGAGCATGACCTTTCTTTCAGGTGTGAGGCCTATTATGCTTAGCCATGTCACCTTGAAATGAGACAGTTATTATATAACTATTAGCTATTAACTAGATTAGGCACATTCCTTGGGGTGACACCTTCAGAGAACTGAGAAGCTGGAGCTAGTCCACTTACCAAACGTAAGGAACATTGAACTCAGGTGTTCCAGGAGCTGCACTGATTCTTTGTTGAATTCAAGGTAGTAGCAGCACTGGCTTTTAGAGCTTTAAATGGTTTGGATCCAGGTTATTAGAGCTATGTCTCCAATGCAGCAGTGCAGCAATGAAGTGCTTATGGAGGAATTCACTTGGGAGGGATTTTTGGCTGTGGATGAGCCAGGATCTGCTAACTTTCTGCATGTCTTTCAAAGTTGATCTGTTTTCCTGGGCATTTTGGAAGGGGATATAAGGAAGGTTGGTTGGGTTATTTATTAACATGTGATATATTTTAAGGGCATATCTGACTATGATGGGGTTGCTAGGAGGACATTCAAGTGGTTTAATGTGATTTAGTTATTCTTTTTAATTTTTGGAAGGTCCTTGTCATTGATGCTGCTAGAGTCTGCTGTAGTGACTCTAAATTTTGCTAAAAAATACTCAGTGGACTCCAGCAGTTCTGCTTTGCAGATGGTGGGGTCTGTAAGTTGAACATAGAGGATAGGTGTCTAAGCCCCTCCTATGGCAAAGCTGGACTATGAATCAGTTCTGCAAACATTTCTATGAAAGGGAGCTTAAGGGTGAGAAGAAAGGGAATAGCCATAGTGCCCATAATTATGTGAATCCAAGCCACAAAACCCTATGTAGGAGGTACACAGGGTTGCAGCCTGTAAACCAGTTAAAAGACAGGAATAGAAACATGGAAGGGCTGCAAATCTATCCTACAACCTGCATTCAAAATGTGGGCAGGGTTCCATCCCCCCACTTCTAATATCCTGTTTAATTCCCTGCACAAATTCCTGTTACTTAGGCTTTATGCAGGAAAGGTGTGTATGTTTAGGGGTAGGATGTAAATTTCAGCCTCTGCAAAATGACAGTCCAGAGGAATGTTGATCTTCATAAGAATCCTGCCAGTGTACAGAATCTACAGTATTTGCAAAGCAGATTAATACATATAATAACTAAGGATGAAACATTACTATGTATAGTCAGCTGTTTTTTGTTTTAGTAGCAAGTTCCTTGATTGGTTAAAAATAGATGCTTAAAAATAAAAATAATCCTTGCACTTTGCAAACTTTATAGCTTAAAAACCTGCAAGATTTAGTTTTAAACAAGAAAATTATTCAGCCACGGACAAAGACTGATTTTTTTTAAAGATACTTGAATTCTTTTTGAACAATTTCTTCGGGAGCTGAAGAAGAGCTATGTGTAAGCTCCAAACCTCATCTTTCTCTTACAAAGAGAAGTTAGTACAATGAAAGATATTACCTCACCCACCTTGTCTCATTATTATTTCCTCACCCATGTTGTCTCAATATTTCTGTCATTCTCATAACCACATAAACATTTGGAAAGATTTCTCTCAAATCTGGGTGTGCCTAATGACCACTTCTACATGAACTTTATTTGTTTTCCTTTGATGGGAAAGTGTAAAATATTGCTGAATGATAGAGGTCTTAGACTTGTATAATAAAAGCCATCTATCTATCTATCTATCTATCTATCTATCTATCTATCTATCTATC
>ML681998.1:10787182-10864941 GCA_007922195.1 Podocnemis expansa | reverse complement strand
ATCTATCTATCTATCTATCTATCTATCTATCTATCTATCTATCTATCTATCTATCTATCTATCATTAGTCAAGTGTGTAAGAACATTAATAGCTCTTGAAGAAATGACAGAGTGGTCTTTTCCTTCTTTCCTTCTCTGTTTATGACCCTGACCTGCACTTCTTCAGCACTTCAAACGAAGGCAGAAACTGTCTGGATTTTATTATTCTAGGTTGCTTGTGTGACAGAGGGACTTTCTCAGATTGCTGTTATCTACCTTGGCTCAGAGAAAACTTAAATGTCAGAGGGTCTTGGATCCCACTCACCATCAGAGCATGTTGCCCAAGTTGGCCTCTCCAGATATAAACAAATCCAATGCTGCTAAAAGGTAATAAAAATACAGAAGATTTTAAGATCTATATGATAGTCTTGTACTGTTTAACCTCTTTTTGAAGCATCTGAGGCCATCTTCTTAGCTGAAGAAAGCTGTATAGTGTAGGAATCACTGAACTGTTTTTAAAGAATAATATTGTTTTAATGTCTTACATAAAAATTTGATTCTGAAGCAATTTCTCTCAAGTTCCAAATGCAGAAATATCTAAGTATCATGTACTACAAAATTAGATAGATCATCAGTCAGTTCTCATCAGACACAGTGTCAGCAGGTAAACAAAAAATAACATACTGTGTTTAGGTCAGTTAGTAGGATGATAGGATGAAAGTAATAAATATTTGTGCCTTTCTCTCTATAATGGGAATTGTGGGATTTTGTTACAGAAGTATCCAGATGATTTCAGGTTCATTACGTATAATATCTCCCCTCCCCCCGTTTAAGTGTCATTCTCCTTGTTTCAAGGAAAGACAGTGACTGCATTCCAGGTATGTGTGTAGGGAAAGGACAAAACATGGAACCTGCTTTCCTTCATGGCCCATGGAAAGGTCAGTCACACGTGTAGTTTCTACACACAAGAAACACATGGTTGGCTCCTCTTCTGCCTCACAGAGAGGTGGTGAATGCTGAGACAATGATTCTGGCCCCTCACTACAGCTGTAGCAAGCCAGATGCACTTCAGAGAGTAGGCACCATCCTAACGGCTGGCACAGCTGTCTCATTGCTCTGACCCATTCTGCTACCTGCAGAAGGTGTCCTGTCCCTTCAATCCAAGCCAACTTGCTCCACAAGATGAACTCCCCATAGTCTCTGTTCACACAGATAGATCTAGTTCTCCATTGCTCAGTTCAGTAGTTCAGTGTGTAGCATCTGGCAGCCACCAGTAGTCATTACCTGTCAGCTGTACTCTGCCTTGCTTCCTGCTGTTCTAGCTCTAACTCACTGTTCCCTTCAAGGCCTCTCTGGCTGTGTATCCTGGCTATCAAGGATATGACCTTAATACAGCACTGCAAGTATCCACACTTCCTTAGGTTTATCAGAAGCAACCCTTTCCCTGTCATGGTTACCATCTGGCTTGTTCTGTAACTATTGAGAATGATTCAGGTCTCACCCTGGTGTAATTCTATTGAGCTCTGAATCAGGCCCCTAGATTTCCCTGGAAGGAAGGAGGACAGGCAGCTTTTTTCCCCCACCATCATGCAACTTTCTTTGAGGAGGTTTTGTTACGTTCTATCTAAGTCCTGCTTTGGGGCATGGACAGCAAGTAATTATTGTACAGTTACTGATTTTCTGACTCACCCCTTTGCAGATAGTCTGCTTCTTCAGATTCATTACAAGCCTCAAAGAGTTGAGTGGAAAAAACAGCATGGCCCACCTTCACATGTCAGATAGCAAAGCTTAGTCATGTAGCTTAAAATAAAATAAGCAAAAGGCAGATGGCAAAAAGGACAAGATGTGGTTTATTTGATCTGCCTGTATTTGCAAGGAAGTAATTGTCTTCTAGGCTCCAGAAAACAGAGTGCTACCAGAAGACAAACAATAAAGCTTCTCTTTCCAGGGCACATATGACATTGTTTGTATAGTTTCAACAGCAGCCTGCAGTTAATTCAGGGCTTTCAATAAAATTTACATTCACCACATGTAGAGGATAAAATGCTTTCCTTCAAATTGGGAAGCTGAGCTGACCTGCTTCCCCACTTCTTGGATCAATTCACCCAGAGAGACTGTAATCCTCTTTTGAGCCCATACACTAAAAATGTCTTTAACAAAACAGCTTTCCCAACATAAAACTATTACATGAGGAAGCAAAGCCCTAAGTGGTGCAATAACTACTAACACATAATGTCAGGCACAATGTCTATAAGCTTGACAGTTTCCATCATTTGGATGTTCATATAAAGATTTTAGAAGATACATTAATTTAAATATGCAGAATTATTACATAGAGTCAGAATTACTTATCTACATTTTATTTTGTACTAACTAACCAACCATAGACCAGCATCTCAAAAATGTTGGAAATAGGATAGGGCCAGTAGCTGATCAGACATTTAGCCTTAAAATTATTCAATCTGAATTTTGTTATTGTTACTTTTAATTATGATATGCTTGCAACAGTATAGTATGTAAGATGTAGGAATTCTAAAGGAGTAACCATGTTAGTTTAGTTCAGCAAAACAAGCAAGGAATCCTGTGGCACTTTTAAAGACTAACAAATTTACTTATCACATGCTCTTTTGTGGGAGAAAATCCCACTTCATCAGATGATTTGAAGAACATCTACAAAGCATCTGATGAAGTGAGATTTTCTGCCAAGAAAGCTTGTGCAATAAATACATTTGTTAATCTTTAAAAGTGCCATAGTTCTCCTTGCTTGTTAAGATGCTGGAGTTACCCTGCTACATGCTTGTAGAGTTGAAAGATTACAAGTATCCTGAAGGCAGGGTCAGCTGAGTAGGGAATGCAAGGAAGATGATGGCCTAAATCAAAATAAATAATTAATTTGTGTAACAGATCTAGCCAAGGATTAAAAATGTTTTGAAAAAGTGATATTGTTTGTGTGTCTTTGCATATGTGGATTTCTAAAAAGTACCAGAGTCACCAAGCCTAAATAGTTATAGTCCTGTTGACACCTCGAACAGAGTTCATTAACTCAAGCAGAATCTTCCTCTACTTCTCCCTCCCTACAGAGAAGGTTGCTGCAAAGCAACTATTATATATTTAGGCAAGCAAAGCTGAAAAAATGGAGGATCCCAAAGAACATGTCACATAAACACAGTCCAAACATGAATTCATTTCAAATCCGATCTCAAGTATCTTCTGCTAGTTTTTCTGAGCATTTGAAAAGTTTACGGGGTTTTTTCCTCCTATTTGATGGCCAGTGATGAAAATAGGAGATCAGTTTTAAAGAGACATGAAACAGTAAGTATGCTAGCCCACAGGTAACACTCTGCTTTATAGCTATGGCTATGTCCACACATACATCATTATTTCAAAATAAGTTATTTCGAAATGAGTTATTTTGAAATAAAGCCCTTATTTCAAAATAAGTTAATTCGAATTAAGAAAATGTTAATTCGAATTAAGGGAAAGCCTGCTTTTGAAACAGCTGTTATTTTGAAATGGTTATTTCGAAATAAGGCCGTTTGGACATGTTTTGAAACAGTTGTTTTGAAACAATGGTGTTGTTTTGAAACAGTTGTTTTGAAACAATGGTGTTGTTTTGAAACAGTTGTTTTGAAACAATGGTGTTGTTTTGAAACAACATGTCCAAACGACGTTATTTCGAAATAAGCATTTTGAAATAACAGCTGCTTCGAAATGAATGGGGTTTAAGCTGTTTCGAAATGATGGTTCAGCCAGTGTTGTTTCAAAATAAAAGACTCGTGTGGACATACCCTATATGGTGCTTAACTAATATGATGAAAAAGACTCTAGAAAATCCTAAGTCCCAGTCTACATTGGGGCTTTTCCAGTGGCACTCAACCGCCAGTTACACAAGGAACCTAAAATTCCTTGCATAACTGGTGGCGACTTTTTAAGTTGCCATTCCAGATTAGGAAAAAGTTGCCCACAAGGTTTTCCCTACGCCCTCTGGCCCCCAGGACTTGCAGGGCCAACTTCCAGGAGCTGTGTGGTGAGTTCATATGTGCCACGATCCACTCCCAGAAGGGTGAGCTGACAGCGTAAGCAGTGGCGTCGCTGGCGTTGGGCACGCCAGTCCACGTGTCCTGAGTCCCAACGCCAGTGCCCTGGATCTCCGGCCCAATCGGGCCGTAGATCCGGGGCCTGATCCTGAACCAGCCGTGGCTGCAGCGGCCCCGTCCCCGGCCGGGGATCTGGCGCCTGGCTGGCTGCCCGACAGGCCCTGCCCCTGGCCACAGATAGGGCCAGGGGGAGGCCGTGCCACTGTGGGCAGCTAGGCCGCAGCGGGGCCGTGCCAGAAGCAGCCACTGGAGGCCAGGCCCGCGGCCACGGCCGCAGCCACAGGTGGCCAGGCCCCCAATCTCCGGCCGGGAATGGGGCCACAGTGGCCACCAGCAGCCAGGCCCCAGATCCCCGACTGGGGATCTGGGGCCTGGCTGGCTGCCTGCAATCGCGGCGGCCCCATCCCTGGCCGGGTATCCGGGGCCTGTCTGTCCGCCCGCGGCGGTCCCGTCCACCGCTGGGGATCGGGGGCCTGGCCGCTGAGAGCCACAGCCGCGGCAGCCTCGTCCCCGGCCGGGGATCCAGGGCTGCATACATGGGCCTGGCCTCCAGTGGCTGCTTCTGGCTGGGCCGCGCCAGGCCGGGCTGGGGCGGGCCAGGCCGGGCCAGGCCACAGCCTAGCTGCCCACTGTGGCGCAGCCTCCCCCTGGCCCTATCCGTGGCCAGGGGGCGTGGCCTTCCAGATGGGGGCGTGGCCTTCTGGCTGGGGGCGCAGGCTGGGCCCATGCCCCAGGTCTCTCCCCACCCCAGTGATGCCCCTGAACATGAGAGAGAGCACCAACTAAAAGTACCTTGGCACAGACTGAAGGAGCCATACTTACTTGGATCTGCATATACAACTTCCATTAATACCATCAGCAGTCAGGTAGATAGATTAAAAAAAAATAAAATATGGCCCAAATTATTTGTTTAATTCATAGATTTAAAAATCAGAAAGATCCACTGTGGTAATCTAGACTGACTTCCTGGAAAACATGAACTGCAGAATTTCATTCAGCAGTTTCTGCACTGAGCCCAATAGCTTGTGGATGAACTAGAACAAGTCTCATAGGCTATGTGTACTCTAGGAAAAGTTAGTTTGAATTTGTTAATTCAAATTAATAAATTTGATTTTAGTTTGAACTAAACTCAAACTTTGTCAATTTTTTGTTAATTCAAACTAACTGCCCTTAGTTCAAATTTAATAAATTTGAACTAAGGGTTAATCCTAGCCTACACTGTCCTTAGTTCAAATTAAGGATCAAGCTAAGGGCTTAGTTTGAACTAACTGGCAGGTCTTACTAGTTGGAACTAAGCTTTCATTGGTTCGAATTAAGGAATTTCTTAATTTAAACTAATGAAAGACTAGTTTAGACAGTTACTAAATTAGTTCGAATTAAGCCTCCTTGATTCAAACTAACTTGTAAGTGTAGACATACCCATAGACTCGAAGGTCAAAAGGGACCAATATGATTATCTAGTCTGACTCCCTGCACAATGCAGGCCACAAACCGCACCTACCCACTTCTGTAATAACCTCTAGCCTATGACTGAGTTATTAAAGTCTTCAAATCATGAGTTAAAGACTTTAAGATACAAAGAATCCACCAGTAAGTGAGCCATGCCCCCACTACAGAGTAAGGTGAAAAACCCCCAGAGCTCTAACCAATATACCCCGTGAGAAGATTCCCTCACGACCTCAAATATGGCGAGCAGTTAAACCTTGAGCACATGGGCAAGTCTTACCAGCCAGTCACCCAAGACAGAATTCTTTGTAATAACTCAGAACCCACCCCATCCACCCTTTCTTCTCAAGCCACTGGCATATCCACTACCAGGAGAGATCCTAACGTCATTTAAAGTGATTTTAATTGTTGAGCCTTTTGTGGTAATCTGTTCTTGTAATTGGTTGCCCTCACTGTTGAAGCTTATTTCCAGTTTGAGTTTTATTGGCTTCATGTTCTAGTCACTTTAACTCATCTCTTTGCCCACTAGATTGCAGAGAATACTTACATCATCTGTTGGTAATGATGTTAATATAAGTCTAAATAAATGACTCTCCCATCAGCAAAGGTAATCTTTCAAGGATCCCTCTAATACTTTTTCAAAATATTGCTAGAAATCTGCAGTGAATTGACTTCCACAAACAGACACCCTTTTTTTCATATTCCATGTTCATATTTTTCATAGTCCAGTCATTCCAGTCATAAGACGTTCAAACAGTAAGGTAGGTAGACTTTAAATGTTCTTGATCCAAACATACCTTACATATTTTAAGTAAAAAAAACAAAAACAAAAAAACAAAAAAACCCCCAATAATTTGATTTTTAGAAATGCTACTTTGTGATGGAAGAGGATTGAGCAGGCTACTTATATTTGGTGACTCAAAATCCATTTGCTCATGGATACAGAAAAGTGACTGTTTCTTCTACCTGAGGCAGGTTATACTCTTGACATTGGAATGGGTAAGAGTGTCTGAGCTGAGGCTAAGGGAATTGTCCTTTTACTAGTGGAGCAATATTCAGTTTACACCATGGAGCAACATGCTGCATCATAGTGGCTGCTCCTTTGCACTTTGTGTTTTGAAAATGGTGAGTCACATGCTTAAAACTCATTGAATTTTATTTTAAGATTGGACACTTTCTGTTTAGGTAGGGAGTGTTTGATTTACAGTGTTATCTGATCACAGACATTCATGAAGAGTGGAAAATATATTGGGATAAGCTGGGTCC
The DNA here is from genome assembly GCA_007922195.1 of Podocnemis expansa. Lineage (NCBI taxonomy): Eukaryota > Metazoa > Chordata > Testudines > Podocnemididae > Podocnemis > Podocnemis expansa. Next base: position 10,858,153 of record ML681998.1, on the reverse strand, counting down.
ATGATAACACATTGCACATTAATATTCACCTGTAGCAGGAATAAAAAGAAACTAATATTGGGTGTCATTTTCAAAGGCCCTTGCATTGGCCTAATTCTGCTTCCATTGAAGTCAGTGAGTGCTTTACTACTGATTTCAATGGGAGCAGTTAAGTGAGTACTGATTACTTTTGAAATCCCACCTGTAATGCTTTGGATACATATCTTCCTGTACTTATTGATATGTCTATACTGTAGTTAGACACCTGAGACTGGCCTGTGTCAGCTGACTTGGACTCATAGGCTATATCTACATCTAACTGCTTAGTTTGGCCTTGCTTATTTTGAACTAAAAAAAAGTGGTTAGTTTGAACTAACTGCTTAGTTTGAACTTATTTAGTTTGAACGAGCGTGGCTACATTGCGCCAGTTTAAACTGAAATTCAAATTAAGTTCAAACTAAGCAGTTAATTCGAACTAAGCTCTTTTTTTTTTTTGTTTGGTTCAAAATAGGCAAAGCCTAGTATAGAAAGGGATCAAATTAGTCCAGATTAACCCACCTTAATCTGGACTAATTTGCTGGTGTAGACATAGTCGTAGAACTTGGGCTGTGAGGCTGTTTAATTGCAGTGTGGCTATCTGGGTTCAGACTGCAGCCTGAGCTCTGGGAACACTCCCACCTCGCTGAAAGAGAATCACTTTTAGAAAGTCTCTCTCTTCATTTTTAAAGATCCCTTAGGCTATGTCTACATGTAGAGTTTCAGTTCGAATTCCTGAATTCCAATTAGTTAATTTGCACTAATAATAATTCATTCGAATTCAGTCAATTCGAATTGACATGACCACACTAGAAAATCCAATTTGAATTGGCATGTCCATGAACAGGATTTGCTAGTTCGAATTTGGTAGGGGGTGCTATTGTATAGCGAAAAATCAAGCTGTGGCTAATTCAAACTAACAGTGAATTCAAATTGACATGGCCACACTGGGTCAATTTGAATTCCTCAGTTCGAATTGACCTTGACCTCGAAGTTAAATGAGGTTTGACTAATTGAAAGTCAGCTTTCATCAATTTGAACTGAGGAGTTCCTCAGTTCGAATTGAGGCAAGCCAGTGTGTCCATGCACTTAATAGAATTTGAATTGATGGCAATCCGTTTGAATTCAGTTCTAAATGTAGACATACCCTTAAAGAATAACTAAGTCAAAGTGAGGTTGAATGGTTTGGCTGAGAGACAATAACATAGAAGTATGAGGATGTTGCTACTTCTATATCTGGTCCATATTGATGCTGCAGTAGGAGTTCTCATCTTGTAAACTCACAAGGAAATCAGTTAACCTTAATGAGCAGCCCATCACTTTTGGATGCTTGACTACATAACCTTAATCATTGTAATTTCTCTTTATCTAGTGTATTTCTTTTAATTTATATTTATAACTTACATGTTCTTAAAAAGTCATGGTGAAACCTCAAGATGTTGACAGGTTCATTTTGCACCAGACACTTCTGTCTGAGACATATCTGAGCCTCTTTAGAGGACTAGAAATAGTTCTGAAAATCTTAAAAAATGAGCTCCCTTTCCATTAATTTACAGACCAGCTTTGAGTATGAAATACAAAACAGCATGAAAACTGGGTGTTGGGGAGGGAAGGAGGTTTATAAACTTCTCTGAAATTAAAAAAATTTGTTTTGAGTTTGGGGCAAAAGTAAGCCAGCTCTAAATGTATCTAGAATTCTTTAACCATTCTAAAAAATAACTAACCCACAAATCTGAATACAACCTGTCCTTTCATCTGAATGTATTGTTCTTAAGGTGTACATATTACAACGCTTATATTAACGATAGTGGAGATTACAAGTACATAGCAAATAAAAATTATTATCATGACTATTAAGCTACTGTCTGTCCCACAATTTAATAAAGACAAGAACAGATTCTTGCGACGTATTTTAATATTAAATCAAATAAGTATTTCTTCATGTTTTTCCAAGGATTTAAGATATAGCTAAAGAATTGTTGTAAAAACAACAAAATCAGGGAAATGTTTTGTGTTATCTCTTTAGAGGTGTTGAGTAAAGGGTGAGGTAACCTTTTTGATAAAGTATGTTAATCTCACCCTGGAGAAATTTTTGATAGCTGCGTTCCAACTCCTCCCCTCTAAATTCAGGAACATCCGTTTGTAATGTGGTGTCTGATTAGCAAAAGTATTTAGTAAGCTAATGTTCACTGTCCACAGCAGGAGGTTCACACAGCTTGGCTGATGAGAAATGAACAGCCTAAAGCTAGCTTTTAATGGCAACTAATTTCCCATATTTGATACACAGCTCAGCCAACTAATATCTAGCTCAACCATGACAAGACAATCACAATTCCTTTTGAAAATCCTTTAATCTGGGTTGCAAAACAGTGTGCTCAAGGCTATAATGAACTTCTGATATCATGTACCGACTATTCTAGAATGAGGTATATCCTTTATTTTATTTTATTTTATTTTATTTTATTTTATTTTATTTTATTTAAGAATACATACTTAGAGTTTCCTGCTTTCTCGCAGTACATCTTGTATATGGGGATAATCTGATAACAAAAGCCATTTACCAACAAAGTTAAGAAGGGCCAAGTAAATAGCTTTTCCTTCAGGTAACCCAAAGGATGCAGCAATATACAACAGCACAACATTGTAAGTGGCTTTTAAATCAATTGATCTTGTTATTCTAAATGTGTTTAAAATATCTTTCATGTATTATACTACACTATCTTGGGCTTTGACAAATCCCATTATTCTCTGTTACTCTATCTCATTACATAGTGAATTATTAAATAGAACACTTAACCTAATTAGATATGATTGTCATGATACATATAGATCTCTCGTCTGTTGTTTCTGAAGACCCAGTTAAACATTTACTTTTTCACTCTCTCGCTCTCTCTCTCCAAAAAATATTTCTTCAGAACATTTCCTCTGTTTCCTTCCAAACTGTCTCTAAAACATGTCACATTTAATAACCAGAGCCTGGGCATAGTGATAAATATTCACAAGTTGCTTGAATGCAGGCTTTAAGAGAAGAATGGTGTGTGTGTGTATGTATATATATATTCCATCAATTCTTGTCTCATCCATGCATGGTTTGTTCCAGTAGCCCACTTATCGTCAGATTGTCCTGGTTCCCCAACATCTGGCACGGACCTTGTTAATCCAGGCAACATCCAAGCCAGCATGACTCTCTTAGTTCGTGTCTCTCTCATATTTGAGGTAGACAAGTGAGACATTAGGGGGTCTTTTGCCCAAGGACCCCTACTGGGAAGGTAGACAGGTACCCACCAGGATTTGAACCCCAGTTTCCCATATCAAAGGGCATCACTCTTAACCACTACAGCGCTCTTAACCACTACGCTATCCAGTCACCATATTCCAAGTTGTACTCCTAACTGCAGTGCAACAACACAATAACAGCAGAGCCACCAACAGCAGAAACTGAACAGTACTGGAAGAACATCTGGGAGAAAGAGAAGACTCATAACACCAGTGCAAAGTGGCTGCAGGACCTGAGAAGAGACCACAGCAATCTCCCAGAACAGGAACCAGTCACCATCACAGTAGCCGACATCCAACAGCGGGTCAAGAACATGAAGAGCTGGACAGCACCTGGAACAGACATGATCCACACCTACTGGCTAAAGAAGCTAACAGCAGTGCATGAACGCCTAGCAGCACAGATGAACCAGCTGCTAGCAGCAGGCTCCCACCCAGACTGGCTAACACAAGGAAGGACAGTGCTGATCATGAAAGACCCCCACAAGGGAACAGCACCATCCAACTACCGGCCAATAACCTGCCTCCCCACAACATGGAAAGTCCTATCAGGCATCATAGCCGCCAAGCCACAGGACCACATGGGCCAGTACATGAGCACAGCTCAGAAGGGCATTGGGAACAACACCAGAGGCTCAAAACACCAGCTGCTCATAGATAGAGCAGTCGCCCAAGACTCAAGGTCTAGACAGACCAATCTGCGCGCAGCCTGGATTGACTACAGGAAAGCCTACGACTCAATGCCGCACACATGGATCTGTGAATGTCTGGCGCTATACAAAGTCAACAGGACACTAAGGACCTTCCTCAAGAACTCAATGGGACTGTGGAAGACAACACTGGAAGTCAACTCAAGACAGCTTGCACAAGTGACCATCAAGTGCGGCATATACCAAGGTGATGCGCTGTCCCCGCTGCTGTTCTGCATTGGCTTGAACCCCCTCAGCCAGATAATCACAAGGACTGGATATGGATACAAGTTCAAGAGTGGAACTACCATTAGCCACCTCCTCTACATGGATGACATCAAGCTGTATGCTAAGAATGAACGCGACATCGACTCGCTAATCCACCTGACACGGATCTACAGTGAGGATATTGGGATGTCATTCGGACTGGAGAAGTGTGGCCGGATGGTAGTAAAGAGAGGAAAGGTAGTGAAGACTGATGGGGTGGAACTACCAGCAGGCCACATAGCAGACATACAGACCAGCTACAAGTACCTTGGCATCCCACAGTCCCATGGGAACCACGATGAGGAGGCAAGGAAGACAGCAACATCCAAGTACCACCAAAGGATAAGACAGGTCCTGAAGAGCCAGCTGAATGGGAAGAACAAGATCCACGCCATCAACAGGTACGCCCTGCCAGTCATCAGATACCCTGCCGGTATAGTGAGCTGGCCAAAGGAGGACATGGAGGCTGCCGATGTGAAGACCCGGAAGCTCCTCACAATGTACGGAGGTTTCCATCCCAAGTCCAACACCCAGAGACTGTACGCCAGCCGGAAAGAAGGCGGGCGGGGTTTGGTGAGTGTCAAAGCCACTGTCCTGGATGAAACCCAGAGCATCCAGGAGTACATCAGTAAGATGGCACCCAAAGATGAGCTGCTGAGAGAATGCCTGAGGCAGCAGCAGCAGACATGGGAGGAAGATCAAGCAGAAGAAGTGCCATGGCAAGACAAGACCCTGCATGGAATGTACCATCGACAGATAGCTGAGGTGGCTGACATTGGGGAGTCCTACCAGTGGCTGGAAAAGTCTGGACTAAAAGACAGCACTGAGGCACTGATCATAGCAGCACAAGAACAGGCACTGAGCACCAGATCCATTGAAGCAGGGATCTACCACACTAGACAGGACCCAAGGTGCAGACTATGCAGAGAGGCCTCAGAGACAGTCCAACACATAGCGGCAGGATGTAAGATGCAGGCAGGAACAGCATACACTGAACGGCACAACCAAGTAGCTGGCATTGTGTACAGGAACATCTGCACAGTGTATGGGCTAGACCCTCCCAAGACCAGATTGGAGATCCCACAGAAGGTCGTGGAGAATAACAGGGCTAAGATCCTGTGGGACTTCCAGATCCAGACGGACAGGCAGGTACTGGCCAATCAACCAGACATCGTGGTAATAGACAAGGACCAGAAGACAGCAGTGGTGATAGATGTAGCAGTGCCAAGTGACAGCAACATCAAGAAGAAGGAGTATGAGAAGCTGGAGAAGTACCAGGGCCTGAAAGAGGAACTAGAACGGATGTGGAAAGTAAAGGCCAAAGTGGTCCCGGTGGTGGTAGGAGCACTCGGGGCTGTGACTCCTAAGCTGGGAGAGTGGCTCCAACAGATCCCAGGAACAACATCAGAGCTCTCTGTGCAGAAGAGTGCAGTGCTAGGAACAGCTAAGATACTGCGCAGAACCCTCAAACTCCCAGGCCTCTGGTAGAGGACCCGAGGTTGAGGATGACACATACCACCCATAGGGGGTGAGAGAGGAATTTTTATATCTATATCTATATCTATATATATGTATATATATATATCTATATATATAGATATATAATATTACCCTGGGCCCACACACAAAAGATTTTACCTTCTTCTCTAGCACAAATATCTTCTTCTAAATGTATGGATTAAGTAGGATATCATTAGAAATATTTGGTCTCAGACTAGATTATCATTTTTCTGTTCTAAGACAACTACACCACTGTATTTATACTCCAAAAAGTATAAAAGTCTCAGACCATCCTATAAATCATTTGAAAATGCCTGGCTGACATGTACAGTGTTGAATGCATAATATAACACAGAGCCATAGTGCTGTCAAGGACTCAGTGGTGGGCTGGGTTGCTAACTGGGACAACTGAAGTATGTATCTGTAAAGCACTATGAGATAATAGTCAGCTATTCATTCTGGAAAGTTATCAGAGCTACAAAGCTAGGCTGGTGATTTCACTTGTCCCTTTTGAAATATGCTGAGATTATGGCTGGCTGATAGTAAAAGTTACAATGGCATTTTATACCATATCTCATAGTATATTCCTAAATTACAAAAATATACTTAGCATATCTGTTCTAGATCAGTCCACCCATCAACCTGATCATTAGCTGACGTAACCTTAGATGTATAGTTCTGGCTTTTAGAGACATTGTTCTACTTGAGTACAATTTATTCTTCTGCATGGAAACTTATTTAAGGTCTGTTCTGTGCCTTTATAAAAAGGCCATTAACGGAGTTATCATATTTACTGTTCTCCACAGCCTTGCCTTTATGTAGAAATGGGAAACATGACAAATTCTGCACTGAGTGCAATTCTTGTGAGTGTTTAGCATCCAGTGTTTCGTGATGATAGCTATTTGTTGTTCCTTCTTCAGGAAGGGTATGTGTTATGTCACTAGAGACATCCTCCTAAGTGGACATTGTTATACTATTCATTTCACTGGGACACAGTGCTATGTCAGGGATGATGGGATGCCCTCCCCAGGTTCTCTGGCAAAGTGCACCACTTAAAATTCCTGTGGAAGATGTAGGCTGCTTCCTCGTGTGCCAGGAAGCAGGATTTGCAGAAAAGCCAGCCTCTTGTCAACACAGTAAGTGCAGCTGGCTTGTGAAGAGCTGGCTCAATGGCTGTGCCAGCTGATTGGTTGGAACAGTCAGAAGACCAGCTTTTAAGCCCAGCAATAGCGGGACGGCTGCTGAAAGCACCTGCCCTTGGCCATGATAGTACATGCTTATTCATACTCTGAACATGACTTTTGCCTCGCTCCAGGTAACCTGGTCCTGACCCTCAGCTCTGATTTCTAACTTTGGCTCTGGCATCTGACTCTGGTTTGGATCCTTAAATCCAATTTTTGACTATAGACTTCAGCTCTAACCATGACACATGCCTCCTGCTCTAACCACTGGGCACAACCACCAACATCCCAGTCACTGATACTGAGTGTGCTTGGTGTCTTTTGCAGGTCCATGTGCATGATTCTCTCCTCTTTGGACATTTTTGCCCATTATGCAGTCTAGCTAATAGGGCAGAAGAGTGTCTGCAGTCGCCTGAGTATAGGGACTGTCATATTTTTGTTTGATCCTTTGGGATCATGTAAATGGGGAAATACACCTCTTACACTTTCTTTCTCCTTCCACCCATCCTCTAATCATTCTTGTAAGGGCCATGGATAGTCCAGCACATAATGTTTCAGGTGCATTGTAGGTCATGAAGTCCAAAATGAATGCTTCCAGTAACCAGTAAGTGTTGTCATTACAGCTTAATACCTGTTTTGCTGTCAGTAAATTGCTTATATTATATTGTGGCACTTCCTCAGATGTAAATTTTTACACGGGCTATGACAATTTATACTACCTGAGAATCTGCCCTGGTATTTTTCCTCATTTCATTGTTGAACATTCTTTATATTTCATTGTTTCCTGTTTAGAAGCTGCATGTGTTATATCTTATTTTTGCTTATCTTCATATCCACATTCCCTCCCCATTTTCTTCAGTGTAAATATTATGGAAATATTAGCATTAACACCATATTAAGACTGCCTTCATTTTTTAATTAAATTAGAATTTAAAACCTTCTGTAATTCAAAATATGTATTTGAAATAACAGACATGGTTTCGAAGAATGGGTATTTTGAAATATTATTTATATTCACTGATGAAGTACCTTGAGTAATGATTTCATTACAGCTGAAGGATTTTTTAAATGTAGAGTTACAGAACTTTTAGTTAATTCAGTGGTTTGGTTTGTGTGTGAGTGTCCATGGATATAGACATGATATGATATTGTCTGTGAACATTTAGATCCATGTAGAGGTATATTATATGGGGTGTAGGTTGGAGTGGGTGAGGTTCTATGTAAACAGCAAAATAACAAAAAAGCTTTCACCACCCTGACCAGAGTGTCCCACATTTTCTTAATTTCTGTGCATGAGAGTGAGACCTACACACACATACAAAAAGAGGAAATGGAAGATGGTGACTGCCATATGAGCAAATGAAGCCAATGAGCTCAATTTTATCTATACATCTGTGAGTGAGATGACGGGATTTATTTAGCTATTTTATGAAAGAAATACGAAGATGACTTATCTGACAACAGGAATCTTATTAGTCATTGACGTTTGGTGCTGCTTTACAAGTCCTGTCTTAAAATGCGTGAGCTGGGGTGATAAAATAGGCCTTAATGTTGCAATTTCTATTATCCTAAAAAAAATGAAGCTTTTAAAATGTTTGCCTCAATCCACATAAGAAACAACAATTTTTAAAATATGTGAACTGTTACTTACCAATTGTAATAGTTTGCAGCCTCCAGTACGAATTAATAGTCCACTGAATTTGGCCATACCTGGTTAGAGATGTTGGTCTGTTCCTTTGGCTTGAAAGAACCGGATTATGAGCTCCCCCAAAATCTCTGCTTTAAACATCTTTAATCACAGGTTTTAAATCAGACTATCAATAAATACCCCTAATTCCATGCCCAGCATTGTCACATACATTGCAAAAGGATGTCATTGACCAGTGTAGTTTTAGTTTTCAAATAGTACCTAGCAAGGTGTATTGGCTATGTCTACACTAGAAAGAGTTAGGTCGACTTTGTTAATTCAAACCAATAAATTCAACTTTAAGTCAAACTAAACTTGACCATATTAAGTCAAATTAACAAAGTGGACTAAGTTGACTTAAACTTAAAATTAAGTCAACTTAGTCCACTTTGTTAATTCAACCTAATGGCCCTTAATTCAACTTTAATAAAGTCAAATTAAGGGTTAATCCAGGTCTACACTATCCTTAGCTCAACCTAAGGAGTTGAATTAAGGTTTAGATCAAGCCAGCAGGTAGTTCTTATTAATTTGAATTAAGCTTTAATTAAATCAACTTAAGGAATTTCTTAATTTAACTTAATGAAAGGCCAGTGTGGACAGGGACTAATTTAGGCTGAATTAAGCCTCCTTAATTCAACCTAAATTAACTGTGTAGACATAGCCATTTTGTACAAATATCATTGCAGTAATCTGTAGGGCATGACCACTGGGTTGTCTAGGGTCACAGCAACAATCCCAGTTCAATATCCTATACATAGAAAGATAATACAACTAAACGCTTCTTCACAACTAACTTGTTCTGGGTTAGTGCGATACCTGTTAAGCCTTTCTTACTGTATTGCCGTCATTTCATAGTCACTTTTTTCCCAGCATGCTTTGCTGGAAACTGCCTCTTTAAATTTAATTAAGTGAAGCATCTGTAAAATGGCCATTTTGCAAATGATAGCTGTTTGCTTGAGTTCTATCTTCTAGTTAATATGGGTAGCCGGCTCTTTTCCTGTTCTTGAAGGAAATGACATTCTTTCATTCATTTTGTTGTATATTAATGAGCGATATTTTCCACTTGCAGAAGGGCACATGAATTTTAAATATTTTAACATAACAATTAATATGGAAGTTGAATTTCTACAAGCCCATGTTCTGAACCAGCAACAAGTAGCAGGCATTGAGGTTCCTTGCTGCCCTGATCAATACTGAGAACAGTCAGTACAACATAGTGGAGTTGCAACATTAAATGCTCAGCTGCAGTTAGAGCCTGTGATTGAACAGGAAGAGGTGAGGGGTTGATGCAAATGATCTTCCGATCCCTCAAGACATCATCTGATACAGCTGCTCAGCATCCCTTATAGAGGGCTGTGGAAGCTGCTGCAGCCGTGGGGCTGCATAGCTGCAAAAGAACGATCTGTGCGGAGAAGGGCATGCAGAAGCATTTTGTTTGAGCCCCTGAAATAAAAGTTGCTGGTGAGAATGGAGGGATGTGTTTTGTTGCGCTTCTTCCATTTCAGTTGTCCTGAGAGCACAGATGTCCTCACCCAGTGTGCCCTTTTTGTTCCCAGTTGATAGCTCTTGTTTCAGTGTGTCAGCTGATTACCCAGGTAGAGGATCCATTCAGACAGTCTCCATGAGCATCAGACTACTGGGATGACTGGTGGAAGCACTGCCTTCTCTGATATCACTCCTCTAGGGCTAAGTAGCAGGAGGCAAAATCACAGACTTTGCCTTTAGGGAAGTGGTACAGTGTGGCAGTTGTAAAGTAGTTTCCTGGTCACTGCTGCAACCTTTAGCCTCAAGATTGCAATAGTTTTCCATAGGCACAGAGCTGTGGGCAAGATCCCAGCCCACAGCACAATAGAGCTTGGATTTATTTTGTTAACTGTAGTTTTGCCAATTTACTAAGATTTTTGCTATTTGCATAATTGCACAGAATATGTACAAACATTTTTCTTTAATAAAATTATAACCTCCATGTATTAAAACTAACCTTATGCCAAGAATACAGGAAGCTTTTTAGAAGTGGGGGGGGGGCACTGGTGCCAAAACTACGAAGCTAAGGGGCCAGTCCCAGCTATTTTTAAAAATAGACATAGTTTGAGGAGGAGAGGATACCATTCCCCTTCCAAACTGCAAGCCTCAGACAGGCTTGTGATGAGGCACTTGTCTCATGTCAGGGCTTTCCATAATCTAAATGTGGTGCTGCGCTCTTAGTTTTGGCATCCCATGTAGGTTGTCATCCTTGCTGGGCAGGTCTTCAGTGGCTCAGTTCTGTGTTCAGGTCACATAGTCTAAAATGGACAACCCCCTTCCAGGGTATTTGAGTCCAAAAATGCACAAACTTCTTCCAGTTCCCTTGCTCAAGCTGGATGTAGCCCCACCTTCCTGAGTGAGCTTTCTCTCTTCAGCCCTTCATGGTCTCCTTTGTGTCCAGCCCTTTTTCTCAGGCATCTGAAGGAAACTCATTTTCTTCTCAGGTATTATTAAAGAGTCCCATCAGAACTGTGAATCTACCCTCACTAGGTCCTTCAAACCTCTCTCTGGGCCCCTTTAAATCTAGCTTTTTTTCATGAGCTTTTAAATTAGTCACCTACAACTTTCCAGGTCTTAGGCCACTCCAGAACTGTCTAGTGGGAGGACTGGGGCCCACTACTGCTCCAGCTCCTGACCCTACATACCACAGCCACAAATTCCTTCCTTCAGTTCATTGTTGGTATTAGCTGGTTCCTGTGATTTTCAGATCTTTTGTAAGGCAAGTGCAAAGTCATTTTATCAGATGTTTGATACCTTGGACCTTCTTTGGTCTCCATTTTCCTTTCCAGTTCTGCTATGAGAAGTATTCTACTTTTGAGACATCAGAAAATATAGGACCCAATTCGCACCTCTAATGACACTGGTATAGCTCCACTGACCTGAAGAGGCCTACTCTTGATTTATGTCAGTGTGAGTGAGAGGAGAATCAAGGCCATTACACACTCCCTTTGATATTATCACAGTCTGTTTTTGAATGCTTATATCTTAATAATTAATCTAGGAATCTAGATGCACTGGATTCATAATACCACTCCAAGGCCAAATTCTTTGTGATTTCTTATTAACTCTGGCTTTTCAATCAAATAAAAACACATGTTTAGCATCCACCTATATCAGCTGTTTCTCTGAGTGGAGGGCCTTTGATAGCACTTAGGGAAAAATCTAATTGTGTTCCCCACCCCACATCATTTACATAACTCAGATTGATGAGATAGGAAGGAAAGTGTTTACAGTGCAAGAAGATAGGAATTTTGGGATTTAAATAGGAAAGAAATCAAAATGAGCTGTCTGGGATAATTATGAAACACATACTTCATATGTTTTCATTAGATATTGGTATTATACTACACAAGGCAAAGGAGTTTGATTAAGCTACAGCTCAGTTTACAGTATAAATGTATGCATAAATTACCCAGAAACCAGTTAGTTTATTATCTTTCAGTAACTCAGCTGGAAAGCTAAGTAAGAGTTTACTCTCGATATATTTGGATTAATAAACTGGGCAAGAATAAAAACCCATGGATGTCTCAGGGTGAGGGGAGTAGAGGAAGCTAGGAAGTGGGAAATAAGGTATTTAAGTCACTTAGTTAAGTCTCTCATTGAACTCCAGAGTACAGGGAATCGTGTAGTTGAAAGTTCTCTGAGGAGAAGCTTGCAACTGTAGAACGTGTTGGAGAGCCTCAGTCTCAGCTCCACCGGCCAGCTCTGAAGCCCAAAAGACAGGGTTTGCACTTGTTGGGCAACAGATGTAGCCAGGGGATGATCTGATTTAGCGAAGCCTTTCAGCAGTCTCCCCAAGCAGTCACAAGAGCTGCCTTCTCCAATGGAGCTGTTGGCAGTAATAAATTCTAAGTCAGAAAGGTGAATTCCTTTTTAGAGGTAAGGGAGACCTGAGTGGAAGAAGAAGGTGGAATTTTCTTTCTTTTGATGGGGTGGTGGTGATGATGGTGAATACACCTATGGTAAAGAGCAAGATGAGACTAAAGGAAAAGTAAAAACAAAAGGAAGAATACATATTGTGGCCTGGACAGATACCATATGGTACGTCATCCCTATTTGCATTCATTGTTACAGTCTACTGAATAATGTGTCTTTTAAAGACTATCCAACTGCATATCATACTTTATACTGTCCCTAGGGTTTAAGTTAGTTAATTATTGTTTGTTATCCCAGCATATCAGAGGCTGCTTTCAAAGCTGACTCTTCACAGCATTTAAGAAGGCCCGTAGTGGGGCTTACTCCAGCCATAAAACTAAACCAACATTTTCAAACTTAGGAGATGGAGACAGGTGGCTGAATTCTTATTTTGGCTCCTAAATAAGAGGAGGCTTGACTTTAATGGCGGCTGAGCACCTGTAGCTCCCATAAAAATCAGCTTTGAATCTAGTGACTACCAATCTAGTTGGCTCCAAAGACTTGGCGGACGAATGAACAATCCTGGGAACTGCCTGCCAGCTGCATAATATTCAGGGTAATGTAGAAGTCTCTGCAACTCAGCACACTGCAGTTCTATTCTTTTTGCTCTGGAACTTCTGCACCTGGCTGACCTGTCCACTTGATGGGATAGATTCTTTCTTGTCTTTATGGACAGATCTCAGCACATAATCTGTAATTACATTTTTTCTGATAGTTCCCTCTTGATACTAGTGATTTTTATTTTATTTTATTTTATTTTATTTTATTTTTTGGTGAGTTTATCAGGATTTTCTCAGCTTTCTTTATCATTCACATTTAGCAGTTTTATGCAATTCTTTGTGTATTGTACACAGTTGGATACTATAATTAGAGGTGGTCCCAACTGGAGTTCTTGCTCTGATTTCTCTGAATTTCACATTAGTTGCTCACATCTAGACTCATTTTTGCATAATAATGTGAAGAATCACCAGATGAAATTTTATGACAAGAATTCTGTGATGGAGGTTAAAATAAATGATCTTTAGGGTCAATTCCAGCCTTAAAATCTATGAGAATTTTCTAAATATCTTCCAAAATATTTCCGCTGCTTTGTACTCTCTGGGCCTGACCGATTCATTTTATCATTTAACGCTGAATATATAAGAAAACTTAACTTCTCTCACTCACACAAGCATTCAGCAATAATTGTTCTTGCATTCTTAAAGTTCACTGAATTCACCCAAATCTTCCCAGTATTAAAACGTGTATTTCATGCTATATATCAGTGCTTCAAAGGAGTGGTGGTTCTTTTAAACACACTTCCTCTCCTCTCCAGCTTTTCAAGGTTAGTAGTAGCATATTTCTAACCCTTCTCATCATATAATTGGCTAATTTTCTTCATTTATTTGGAGGAGTGTTCACATTTAATACACATTAAACACTGTGGTTCAAATAATTAAGGTTCACATAATTCAATAGCAGTATCAAGGTCATCCCAACTTCTTTTCCTAATTTTTTTATACTGACTTCTAAACATGCTGTCAAAGCTTTCAGAGTTTGAACACAAATGACCTGAGATCTTCCTTCTGTTCTTTGTTTTTTATTGTACGACTTAGGATAAGTTTCCCCCTTTTGTCCTGCACCTCTTTATATTTCTTTACACTGAACTGCAAGACACTGATCAGTCTATGCCTCTAGTGTATTATCACTTTCAATTTTAATTAACTCTACTTTTGCAATGACTGCCCTACTCGTAGCTCCAAAGAGGCAGCCATGTTAGTCTAGTAAAGCAAAAAAAGCAAGGAGTCTTTTGGCACTTGAAAAGCATCTGACAAAGTGGGATTTTCTCCCACAAAAGCTAATGTGATAAATAAATCTGTTAGTCTTAAAGTGCCACAGGACTCTTTTTTGTTGTTGTTGTTGTTGTTGTTTCTACCCCTAGCTGTGTATCATCAGGAAATTCCACTGACTAAGTGAACAATCCTTTGATAAATAAAACTAACAATTTTAGCTCTAGCAATGGCTGTTGTGACATTTCACTAATATCTTTTCTCTCTACTTCACTCAGAAATCTGTCATCTTTGAGATCCAGATCAGTTCTGTTTGCTTAAGTAACTTATTTATATGTCATACATACAAACTTTTTAAATTAGTATTTTGTGGAGACCGATGCTGTCTGGTGTGGCTCACCACTGTGAGTGACGGTCTCAGAGCAAACAAGGAGTCCTGTTCCAAGGGAATAGCTGTGTTAGTCTAGTTCAGCAAAACTAACAAGGAGTCCTGTGGCGCTTAAAGACAAAGAAATTTATTTATTGCATGAGCTTTCATGGGAGAAAAATCCCACTTTGAAAGCTCATGCATTAACAAAGTTGGTTAGTCTTTAAAAGTGCCACAGAACTCTTAGTTTGTTTTGCTGAACTAGGCTAACACAACTACCTCTTTGGAATTTATCTCAGGGCAGACTGTCAGCAAACAAGGACAGGCACCACAAACTGGTGGTATGTTCTATAATTAGATTTCACCAAGCCAGTAACAAATGAGAACTCCTGGATCACTATACCAGTCTTAACATGGAGTCACAGATAGTTCCTTAATCGCCTCCAGCATATTTTGGCACCCAGATAGAGAGAATGTTATGATAAAAGGTTATTAAATCCACATAATCGCGCTGCATCAGGTTGTTCTCAATCCCAAAGAGCCAACCACTTCCCTAGACTGATTGACGCTCCAGATACACCAAAAACCACACTGGCAGCCAATTCTATAGTAAATTAACCATAGGGTTATTAGCTAAGAAAAAAGAATGGAAGTTATTGAGAGGTTAAAGCAGGTAATATAAAATAAAATGTAAATCATAGTCTAAACTTTCAAATGGTGACACTGGTGTAATAAACTGCCAGTTTCCCAAAAGTCCTTCAGGGCCATCCAGAACAACTCAGTTTCCATCTTTCATCTGGCATACTCCCCTGTAAAAGTCCAAACAGGCCAGAGATAAAGGCTCTGTCTTTGAATCCATATTTATAGGTTCTTCTTACAGAATACAAGTTGACAGGCTATCTATCCATGTGAGGTTTCTTTTGATGACAAAGTGTGGACCTAGACTTTCGATCTCTGAGCATATACATAATGTCCACTTACTTGAAATTAGCATTTTCTGTTAAAGTCTCTAAGTCCTTCATTAACATTTCACAAGCTTCCTTTGATGTGTAACTTATTTGTGAGGGTATTTACCATGTAAATGTTTGCTATTACATTATGACAAGAATGTAAACATTACAAGTAACATTCCATAAGTTTTAATGCAGTTTAAATATCTCTATACATGCATCTGCATTCAACAATTACTTTGATCTAATTTAATAGCCAATAAATTGACCTGATTTTAAAGTGGCCTCACTCTTACATCTAACAGTTGCTTTTGATCTATACGAACATACAAGTCAATTGGCCTGTGGCCATGATCTGACCCGGCTTGCCAGTGTCACAATAGGTTTGCTAAGTCCATAGATAATTTGATCTGTGTTTCACAGATTCATAAATTAAAGCCAGAATGGACATTTAGTATGGCCTCTTGTATTACACAGGCCAAAGAATTGCCTCCAGTGATTCCCACAGCAAGCCAAAAAATTTCTTGATGAGCTACAGTAGTTCTTTTCCACATCCAATCTTGATTTCAAGTAATGGAGAATTAGTGACTGTTGGTCAGGGTTTTGGTTTTTTTTTTTTTTCTCTCCAGAGTATTTGCACTCATTGTTAAAAATGTGCATCTTATTTCCAATAAGATTTTTTTCTAATATCACTCTGTGACTACTGGATCTTGTTAAGCTTTTGTCCATTAGATTATACAGCTCTCTGTGAGAAGTCATTTCCCTATGAGAGACTGTGCAAAAATGAAGCTGTTAACCTTTCCTTGGATAAGTTAAATAGACTGAGCTCCTTAAATACTTCGCTAGTGAGTAGGAGCAGCTGAAGAAGCAGAGAAACAAGGATCTCTAGATGTCCATGCTGTCTCTATACCAGTGTTTCCCAACCAGTGTGCCATGGCAGAGTGGTGTTCCAGAAGGTCTGAGCAGGTGTTCCACAAAATTTTTTGAAAACCTACCCAAAGAGCTCTGGATTGGTTCATTGGCTCATGTATATTCATGAGTTCATTTGGAAACTATATGGTGGTGTGCCTCAAATTAATTAAAGGTAGCAAGGTGTGCCACAGCAGAGAAAAAGTTGGGAACACAGCTCCACACAACATTTTGGAGTAAGTCTGAGTTCAGATCAATGGGCTTTGGTTTAGCAGGCTCATCTACTGCCCAAAAAACAGCTGTGTAGACAGCAATTTGAAGTTGTCGGTATGGAAGGGCAGTTATATCAGCTGGAGTAAGGCTGTAGTGGAGGGGTAGGCAAACTTTATGGCCTGAGGGCTACATCTGGGTATAGAAATTACATGGTGGGCCATACAGTGAGGCTGTGGCAAATGGGCAGGACTGCGCTGGGGAGCAGCTGCTACATGGCACTGCTTGGGGTCGGGAGTGGCTCCCATTAGGGCACTACTGAGCCCATGTGGTGAGAGAAGGGTGGGGTCAGGAAAAGGGCAGGGCTGCTGTGCTCCAGTGAAAGTAACCCTGGGCCTACATGATGGGAGAGGTGTGGGAGGAAGGGGCAGATCTAGGAGAGGGGAACAGCTGCTGTTCATCAGCCAGGCCCAGATGGAGGGGCTAATGGAAGGCTCAGGTTGACCATAGTTTGCCCATCTCTACCATAGTGTGTATGCTGAGATAGGTTGATGTTAGCTGTTTAAAGTTGACCTAACTGTTTAGTGTAGATCAGGGATGTCTCTTTCACCCCTTTCTGCTGCTGTCTTTGTTTGGACTACTTGGATTGTGAGACCTTTGGGACAGGGACTCTGTGCTATTCTGGATTGGTATGCCTAGCACAATGGAATTTCGTTCTTATCTGAGCCTGAGGCACTACTGTAATAAAGATGATTAGTAAAATCAATATAATATTTTCTACTGTTCATTACATTCTTGTGGCTATTCTTTGAACCCACATCAATTTTTCAGTATCCTTTTTAAATGCATCTCCATAGTTCAATATATAGAAGTACCCTCTGTATTCCTACTGCAGCCCCCTTGTTTATACATGCAAGGTCCATACTAGCTGTTCTGGCCACAGCCTTACCCTGGGTTTTGTTAGATATGATCCCTTCCATGAATACATTAGACTATTCTAATTGATGCAATAGCTGCCCCCTTTTTCTTTTGCTGGGAACCTTCTCCAAAGATTTCTTGTGTTTTCATACAGTATTTTCTTTATTTCATTAATTGTTCCAATATTAGCTTCATAAAGGTCATAGGTCTATACTTTTGGCAGTTGAGTCTAGACGACTTCTTCAAAATGCAGGTGTTAAAACTTTCTCTGTTTCTCTATTTTAAAGAGGTATTTATACAGCATACCTGCTAATATAGCTGCACTTTTTTTCCTTCAGAATTATGGGATATATCTTCTTTGGTATTAGGAATTAGTGCAAGCCTTTCAATCTCCAACTTTCTTCTATTTCATCTCTGTGGTCTTGATTTATTTCATCATATTTTCTTCCTCCCATGGAAAATATGTCAACTTATTTCTCCATCTTTCACGAATATGGAAGCAACAAATTCATTTTTTCTATAACATCCACCTTTTCTGCAATATATTCTACCAGACATCATTTAAAGCCCTCATTGACCTCTTTTTCCTTTATGTACATGAAATGTCTTTCCATTTATCTTAATCTCTCATTCACTTTCCCTTTCATTCTTCACCTTACTTTTTCATCATGTTTACACTCTTCCTGTCCTTTCTGTAATCTTTCTAGTCCTCCCCTGTGTCTGATGTCTAATACCTTGTGCTTACCTTTGATTAATTTTTGTACTTTTGTTCATCACACTTTGAATGAATTGTTATACACTTTGGGCTTGCTTGTTCATACAGTTTTTATTGGTATAGATATAAATTAATAACCTCCATGCACTAAATATCTTTGAACACTTGTCATTTCTTTTCAATAGTCCTTTCTTCCATTCTTTTATCCTGCTGAGTTTGTTCAGTTCCACACCCTTTTTGATTTTTGTAATCTCAACACATGGGCTTTTCTGAATAGGGAATCAACATCTGTGTAATACTTCTTTGCCATCTCTCTTTATTATCTTTGGTTTAAATTTGTACATCCAAAGTGCGACCAGCCCCTACATCAATTTGCAAGGAATAGAGCTCAAAACACCTCCCACTGCAAGCCCTACTCTGGAACCAGCCACTGGGTGGGAAGCATAGGACCTGTTCTCTGAGAGTGTCTGCCAATGCACAAGTTATTTAAAAGTGGATGAGATGAGGGCAGGGCATCATGCATAACACATTCATAAGCCTGCCCAAGTTTGGATGAACCTATTTGAATTCCCTAGACTCTTTCAGAAGAATTCAGACTGAATTGATCAGAATTCCTTTACAGTATTTGTTTGCTTCATGGTCTCTCCGTATTGCCTATAGTGTGGATCTGGTAGCAAAATGTAGAAGCTTCTTCATGGTAATTATAATTTACTTTTGATTTCCTCCACTGTTTCCTATCCAGTTTATCACACCCACCTATTAAAATGTATGACTATTCTTTCTATCTTTCCTCCCCTCTATTTCTTTATACACTTTTAGTGCCCAAAGTTTTGTAGAACAGGGTTATTTCCAAATATTTCTGGCTTCTCCTCTTAAAATAGGATTCAAATTTGCTTTAAAAATTTTGCCCTCTTTTTCCCTGCTCAGGTTTTGGCTGGCCTTTTTAGGGAGACAGGGTAGCAGATGTAAAATGACTGGGTGATACTATTAAGCCAGCCTAAAGATACAGTGTAATTTGAAGAAGAAGGCTAGTGAGGAGGACTATGCGAAAGTCATTGGGTGCAGTGTGGTACATTTGAAGAGTGAAATCTTGCCTCCTTTGACAACAGCAACAAAATGCTCATTGACTTTAATGGGGGTGGAAGTCTACCCTAACTGCAAAACTTGCATCAAACTCCTGCACAGTAGCACTGAATTTTTTTGTGGCACCCAAGACCCCTTGCACATCACTGAGGAAGTCTTTGTAGACTCTCTGAGGGCTCCAGCCCCCAGTTATTGTAGCCCTCACGGAGTCACTATGCTTGATTACATAGCCTCTGGGGGGCTGGAACAATTTTTGTAATGGGGGTGCTGATTGACTCAAACTGTTTACTCTGTATTTAATATACCAGTAATCCAGCAGCACCCCTAGTTCCAGCACATATCATAGCCTCTATTGATTTTTCACTTTTCCATCATATTTTGGTTAAGAGCCCACTACCAAATACATGTTGCACAGCTCTGTTGTTCCTCTTCTTGCTTTTGCATTTGGATATCTCAGAAGTTTCTCTGGAGTTACTTAATTTTTCCTTCCCTCCATTCTAAACTTTGTATTTTCTGTTTAGCAAGTTTTATGATCAGTTGTCCCTTCTTTTTGTCACCTGCTTCTTCCTTCTAGGTCTTTGTATGCTCCACTCTAGGCTTAGACCATACCTCATCATTATTTATTATTATGTTTATTTGGATTTTGGTAGTGTCCACAGGATGCTGTGAGCTTTATGAACACATTGTTGAATCTAATCCCTTCCTCAAAATGCTTACTAATATAAAATGGAACACTTTTGAAAAAATTACATGGGAGCAATGTTCTCAAGAATCCAGAAGCAAAAGTCATCACTGGAGTAAGCTGTCTCACCTCTCTTGATGTCAATGAAGAATTTGATTGGAATTAATTTGTTCCTTTGTTTCTGCTTCTTTAATCTAATGTGCTTCTGCTAGTGACAAATGAGGCAAGAAGAGTTGCTGCTTAGACAATGACAATACAATTTATTTGCTCTTCTGATAGGTAGTTGGGTAGTAATACTGAGAGAATTGGTTGATGTTAGTCCCAGAATAGTACCAGCATCATCGAGATCCTCAGCAACAATGCTGATAGCAACTGGAAAGTAAAATGGCAAATGCATGTTGACTTGCTCTATACTTCAGAAAAGAATATTGATTTCCACTAAATATAAATGAGCAATAACCTTTGTTGGTCAGGTCACTTTGCTCACTGTTTAAAATTTACTTTTAATTCATCTGACCTATTTTAGGCTTTCTGTGGGTGAGAATCTGTGTTGCCATGTCTTACACCTGTTGTATCCATTTTAAAATCATCCTATTGCCTTATCTGCCTTTGCTACCTGCCATGGGGGCTGAATGGCACAAATGGTCAAAACTACGTTTGTATGACAGGTTTTGGGGTTTATTCCAAAGGCAGTTGTGGGGAGAGGAGAGAAAGAGAATTTTTCTGTTTCCCAGCTATCTGAGTTAATTTGTTCCATTTAGGATCATTTAATGCTGTTGGTGGGCTGAGGTTATTTATTCTATCCTTCTGTTTGTTGTAGTGCGAACAAGTGATCAAATTGCCAGGATGCCTAAAGCATATTGTATGGGTGTGTTCACAACATTGCTAAAATCTAACTAACCAACCAGCTACCATGATGCCCTCCACATAGCAATGTTGTTCAGTCTTCGGAGCTGTCCTAAAACAGCCATCCAAGGAACATGGGCATTTCCTGTGGCAGATGTGTCAATATCCTGGACATTAAACCCTCTTGAATTAAGTTTAAGTATCTCAGGAGTTCATTGTATTAAAAATGCAAATGTTTATGTGTTATTGGAGGATTGTATGCAATGTCTCTAGCGTGAGACATGCCTTAAGGACTATTTGGGAACAATGAGTCACGACAAGATTGAACTTTTAAAGTTAAGAGAGTTTTTGAGGAGATGCGTAGGGGATGGCATATGCAAATATACTCTCTTGTTACACAAGAACTCTGCCTTTTTAAAGCTGTGTCCTGAGGAGGGATCTTCATCTGCTGATCATCTCATACATGAAAAGATCAGAAACCCAAATGGTATGAAGGAATGACTCACAGCCAAGGCTATGAGTTTGTAACTAGAGAACATCCCCTTGCTGATGTTCAAAGGACTGACTGCTACCAGAGCCCTTGCTGGCCCTGGGTGATGTTTGACAGGCTTATTAGCGTGTGGGGAAGTTCTCTTTATTGTTTTAATATATTTTCTCTGTAATGTTTTTCCCCTCAAGAATAAATGTGCTTGCACAGGAAAAACTGTGTAGTACTTATAACTGTGAGCAGCTACACAATTGACAGCCTTTAAGGAGAAAAGCAAAGAAGGCTGCATAGGCAGATTGTCTTGCTGGAGAGCTCACAGTGTGAGCAGGGATCTGAGCAGCTTGAACAACTCCGTTCAGGAGGGAGAAAGATGCATATCTCCACCTAAGAAAGGAGACAGTTGGGAACTAGAAGTATAAAAGTTGACTACAGAGAACACACGTACAGTTGTTCTGAACTGTGACGTAGCCCAGATAAAAACAGCCCAGTATACTCCAAAATTTATGCTAACACACATATCCTATCCTACCAATTGACAGATCTCTCCAGTTTCACTCATGCACAATCTTTAATTATAACAATCTGTCCATCCAATTCCACCTAATATCTACCCCCCTCCCACACAAACATGAATGGATTACTCTAACTCAGGGGTCTCAAACTCAAATCACCATGAGGGCTGTATGAGGACTAGTGCGTTAGCCGAAGGGCCACACCCTGTATGAGAACTAGTACGGTGGTACAGGGGCTGCGCAACTGAAACCTTTTCATACAATGGTATTGCAAATACTTAGATCGATAGTATCGTTGCAGGCCGCAAGAAATAACTTCAGGGGCTGCATGCGGCCCTTGAGCTGTGAGTTTGAGACCCCTGCTCTAACTCATTCTGCCTCCTCTTTTTCATAGCCTCTCTTTTACATGGGTAAACACATCTCTTTGTAATTGAAATTTGTCCAATTTCATCATCCCAGGATATCTCACCTCTGGAATGAATAAAGAATTGAAGTCATTTGATCCCAGACTTAAAAAAAAGAAATACCGGTAAACGTATATGACAGTGATGTAACACTATTCTCTGAGTGAAAATGGAGGCCCCAGTGACACAAACATGGCATGCAAAGGTGTTTCTTCCAGACAGGGCAATGATGTCGTGTTCATATACATCTAATCTAAATTTGATTCAATATGTCTGCCAAGAACTTGCCTGCTAGTGACATGTTCCATATTACCGCTTTGGATCTATGTTCCATATTATTATATTTATGGCAACAAACTATAGAGGAAACAATTCGTCTGACATAAATGCATTTCTAGGTATTTACTACTGTCACTTACTTTTTCCTTTGTCTCACTGCCAGAATAGGAATGAGCAACGGTGTTTTTATGCTGTTCTTATTTACCTTTATCTATTCTGCCTGCTTCGTTATTCTTGGCCTGGCACAAAACTAAGATCACGTTTAACACATTCTCTGCATGGTTTGTCTTCTCAGTCCCTTCAGGGTGTTGATGTTATACTTTGTTTTTCTCTTTTTTCTCATACCTCTCCTCCTAGACATCACTGTCTCTTCCACCCCATGCATGCCACATTGCAGGCCCCTCACAGCTGTGTCCAGTATTTGAACAAATCTGCAAAATATTTTTATGGTCTCTCCCAAATCAGGAGAAAAAGTCTTTTGTGGTACTTACTAATAATGAATTTACAAGTCCCTTTACATCCTTGATTGTAAACCTTATCTGTGGTGGTCAGATTTTGTCTGTGAATTCATTTTTCCTTAAACTTTATAAAGACATATATGCATGAAAAGAACTAAAGGGAAAATATTCCACTAAATTATCAGAAGAAAAACCCTTACTACAAGCAGTTAGTTTGCTGACAGATGGTAGAATCAGTTGAAAATAGAGTACCATATTTACTAAGTCTAACCCATTTAGTAAGCCAGAAAAGTGTTATCTAATTCTATCCCCTGTGTGTGTGTGTTTTGGAATAAACAGATGCCTAATGAGGAATGTGTCTAATGTGGTTTTCAAAGAACCTGGATGGATCTTGGTTCTGATTCAGTGCTTGATTTTGACAAGCATCAAAACATGTAAACCAGAATCTATTGTTTTTTGGTAGTTTGTTTTTTGGTTTTTTTTTTTTTTTTTAAAGGTGACTCTTGGGTGGGGAACAGTTATTGAAGGCTGTCAAAGCAGAGTACAACCGGGAGAGAACATCACCACTGAACAATGTAACCTGTCTTTTCATTTACTGTTGTATTTATGTAACACCTAAAAATGTGGTGAGAGAAGGAGCAAGCACACTTGAATCACTCAAAAATTTGACAGTTGCACAACTAACACAATCAATTCATATGTGTTTTGCACCGTGTGTTATAAAATAATAGAAAGAGTTCTCTGAAACATATGCTTGCTTACTGCGGTAGGTCTGGCTGAGAAACAAAAATTAGATGGATGCAGAAAGGTAATCCACATGCCCATATCAGTGTCCGTTTTAGGGAAGATTTGTCACTCTCTGTATTTGACCAATACAGCTATTCTCTGAGCAGTCTAAAGATATCGTAGGTGTGTATTGTGATGTTAATGATGAGTTTATCAAAAGTACCCCCAGTGGGAGTTGGGCACCTAATTTCACGATAGTGCTGTTTACAATCTGACTCTAAGGCTATGTCTACACTTAGATTGTTAAATCGATTTAACTTAAATCAGTCTAATTGAATCAAGATAAAGATCATTAAATTGATTTAAGTTAGGTCTATTTAACATGTCCCCACTACAAACCCAAATCAAACTAGCATGTCCATCGATAGAACTTGCTAGTTCAGTTTAGGAGGGGGCACCATGATAGGTGTGGCAAGATGGCCCCCAAGAAGGGCCATGTGCCCAACCAATCCATAGAAAGAGGAAAGCACCTGGGAGGGAGAAGGGCAAAAAATGTTAAATCAAAATAACAGTTAAATCGAGATAATGTGGCTACACTGCATTATTTTGAAATAATAATTTTGGTTTAACCATCATTTCAATATAAAGCGAGGTTTTATTATTTTGAAATGACCATTCCTTATTTTGAAATGAGGGAGTGCCTCATTTCAAAATGAGAAAAGCTAGTGTAGACATGCAGTACTTTAAATTGAAATAATCATCATTATTTCAATTTAAAATGTAAGTGTAGACATGCCCTAAAAGACAAGCTAAGATACTAAAAGACACATGAAATCCTTGCTACAGTGAAGTCGATAACAAAGCACTCTAACTTCAGAGGGCTCAGGATTTCATTCATGTTGTATAAAGCATTTAAAATATCTGTTTTTCTAACTGCTCTTTTGATTTTGCTCTAGGTTATCAGTAGAAGTGGATCTTTTCTAAACCAGTACCATTTTACCACCTCTGTGTATAAACATGTCTGTGAAAACTATTTCAAGGTGTTCTATATAATAGCGAGTTTTGAGATTTATATCTCTCTTAGATTTGTAAAAATAGAACTATTAGTGATAGAGTTCAGGTAGATTGATGTTCACCCAGTCCCATTACTGCTTGTAGCTCAGAAGTTAACAGACATCAGAGACTTAATTGCAGAAAAATGTTAGTTAGTCACCCCGACAGGCAGGGCTGGCCCAAGGTTTTTTGGTGCGCTAGGCCAACACTGATTTTGGTGCTGCTTCCTCCCACCCCCACTGGCTGCCAGCAGGGAGTGGAGCAAGCTGAGATAGGCTTGCTGCCCCACACCCTCAGCCCAGCTCTTGGCACCCCCTAATTGTTGGTGCCCTAGGCGACCACCTAGGTCGCCTCTATGGAAGGACTGGCCCTGCCAACAGGCAATGGGATACAGTGATTTTGAGATTGGAAACTATCCGGCTCTAAAATTGGGTGTAATCGAGTTACTGGAGTAGAGGCCTAAGCCTCATGAATCTTGATTCCATTCCCAAACTGGCCATTTACTTGCTTTGTAATCATGAGCAAGTCATTTAACTTCTTTTTAAGTATTTTTCCATGATATGAATTGGATGTATCAGTACTTATCTCAGAGTTCTTCCTAAACCTAATCCATGTTGTATTTATTATTTAACATTACACTACAGTAGCGCCTACAGGACCCAGCCAAGTCAGAGGGACGCTGTGCTATGTATGGTACCCTCGTGTAGAAAATGACAGTCCTTAGCCCAAAGAGGCTACAATCTAAAACATAAATAGGTGGATGAGGCAAAAAGGTAAGTCGGGTAGGGGAAAGAGAGTTAACAAATATAGGATGTTTCAGCTTAAACTAATGTGCATGCAATTCTTAACTGATCAGTAGCAATAATCACAATTCATCATTTGTCTAGTCATTATTTGCTGGCATGTTAGAGCAAGAGAGAGCCTTGAGGAGGACTAGGAGGATGAGAAAGGTGCTGGTTCTATAAATTTAAGCAGAGCATTTTTTCCATCTACTAGGAGAGGCATGGAAAAAGTGCTTATCTAAAAAGTTTTATCCAGTCCTTGATTTAAAGGTGCAATATAAGGGTAAACGATTTTCCTTGTGTGAAAAGAGGAAAGACTGGTAAAGGCCATGGGCCTTGATTAATAAGTTTCACATTTTACTTGAGTTCTGTTCGTAGCTCTATAGTAGTTCCAAGGCACTAAAACAGAGACTCGAGGGCTTAGCTAAAGTTTAATGGTATAAAGTTTCCATTGCAACAGACTGCAACACTTTCCACACTCTGGAAAGTTTGCATTCATTCTTTCAATACATGAAGACCCAGCATAATGCTTTTGATATTTTTCAGTATGGACAGATGGTATATGAACAGCCTGGTGGGAGGAGAAATGACCCAGATTAGGGTAACAGTGTTAGAAGAGCTATCAGAGATGAGACAGACAGTCTCTGTCATTGCTCAGTGCCAAGGAGTTTGCTTTACTCCTGCTCACCACATGGATCATGTGTTGGTTTTTCAGTAGCTTTATATAAGAAGTGCAGTCCCTTCTTACTGCCAAATTGGAACAGTATTTTACTTATAACTTTCTTCGAGTTGGGAGCTCTCTGCAATTCTTATCATTCAAAAATCTCCTGTATCTGGAAATACAGATCACATCAGTTTGCTACACATTATTATAAGGTGAACAAAGCATTCACAGTAAGTACGTAATGCCCAGTTACAAAAATGCTAAGCTGAAGCAAGAGCTAGCTGGTGTAACTGGCCTAAGTGTTGAGGGTGGGGCATAATAGCTGATGTAACATTCTTCCAGGGAGCCTCTGTTAGTGGAGTTTCTCTGGAGTCTAAACTAGATTTTGCAATTATGGGGGGTATCAGTGCCACTGACTTCAATGGGAATAGGATTGGGTCCATGGTGCACAAAATCTTGTGATATCTGGTAGCAGCTGCAAAGAGTGGTGCTGTTGTAGAGACTGCAGCAACCAAGCTATTTACACACACTATATAGGCTAATTTCTGGAAATAACCCCAGTTCCTAAAATAAATAAAGATAACTCTCTCAATGCTGCATAACATGACTGCTTTCTGATCCTTAGCAAAAAAGCACTATGCTGATAAATATCCATCATTATCAGCTCTCCACACTAATATATTAGACTACATAAGGAAAAATACCTCTCCAGTGCCTTGAAGGTGAAACACAAGCGTAGAATGCTGGCATGTTCTATCATTTCCCAGATGTCTCAGTTTGCCCTACCAATAAGATAGTTAATAGGTCACAGAGATTGCTAGTGATGTAAGGTTAGATTGTAGAGGGGTTCTTATTCCAGGCTCTGGGTCTCAGGGCTATCAGAAGGTAATACCTCCCAGGAGCAGTAAATCCACTTAAAAATTAAAATGAATTGCCTTCTGTGTGCTCCCATCACCTTCTCTGTCTTTTCTGCCAGCTGTGGTAGCTGCAGCATAGCAAGAAAAAAGAGAATCAAAGAGAAAAATACCACTGTCCCCCTCCCTCCACCAACTCCCTAGTTTGAGCTGAATTTTCTGGTCTCAGTTCCCCTTTTTGACTGTGCCTGAGCTAAATGTTACAGAAAATAGCACATGGTAATTACTGCAAAGCTCTGCCTGCTTTCTCTCTCAACTCAGGGTGGACAAACATTTTTCATTTCATACATTATTGAGAATGTGATAGAGTGGTGATTTCACAAAATGAGCAGACGCTTTAAAAAGTTAATGAGAAAGCATAACATAGGTTTTTTGTTGTTTGTTTGTTTAATGTTATGTAGCATTTAGGCCTGGGCATCTGGGCACATTGGATACTGTCTGCCAAAAATGTCATTTTCATTGTACTACATTGACAGCAAAATCATTTATCACTTTCCTGCTTATCATTTGCTTTTTATTCCCCCCCCCCCCCGACTGTCTTACCATACAAAGGAACAACAAAGCATGGAATGATGCACTCACAGTCAATATGGCAGTGTATGTCATTGTGACACACTGTCAAATAATGGAATACAAGCAGTTGAATCCAAAGGATGTGATTAACAAACATATTTATTTGAAGACTGAACATTAAGTGCAGATAGAGAAACAAAACCACAATTTATTTTTGGCTTCTTAATGTCTAATGCCTTTGCCTTCCTTAACAACATTCATTGAATAAGCTTTGTATGCTTGCTAATCTGTAGCAAACTTCCACTGAAGTCACAAATGCAATAAGGTTTACGGCAATGGTTATCTTCAATATATGATTTTACATGGACGTGCCAACTATTTTGTACTGCAGTGCCTATTTGAATACTATCATGGTAACATAATTCATCAAGGATGCATCAAAATCTACTGTGGCAGTGTGAGGTTATTGCTGGGGCAAATCATAAGAATAAACACATTTCAACAGGTTTAGGTCCTGAGTCTGATCTCAGGTACACTGGTTTTATCCCTGTCCAACTCTAATGACATCAGTTGAATTATTCTGTATTTATACAGGTGTTAGATAAGAATCAGGCCCTCAGAGTCCTGTTTACTTTTGGCTAAGTTTCTAGAATTTATCCAAAGATTATCAGAATGCTTCAGTCTTGTGAGAGAGTCTTTCGTTGTCACATTTCTGACTCTTTGGCTTCTGTGGTCTAACCCGAACATACTGAATAGGTTCTCTCATGTGCTATTTTGCCTCTTCTATGTTTAAACTATTTATTTTTCCAGACCAGGCACCCAAAGAGCAAATACACAAGGGTACTTTGCACTTCTCTAATACTACCAATCAAGGATCACAAACACTTTTCAAACACTGGGGTCAGATTGTCAGCTGGTGTGAACTGGTGTAGCTCCACTGATTTTAATGGACATATGAAGATTTATACCAGCTGGTGGTCTGGCTTATGAATGAATGAGGGCCTGATTCAAGCACACTGAACTCAGTGGAAGTTCTCAGTGGGGTTTGGATCAGGACTTTGTGTAGCAAGCCTCACACCATTGTGAATTTAGATTAGATTAGATTAGATTAGATTAGATTATTATTCACATTTCAGTAAAACTACATGTAAATATATAGATCTAGGAACAAAGACTCTTGGCCAATGCTTACAAGATGAAGCATTCTGTACTAGAAAGCAGTGATTCTGAAAAAAGATTTGGTATTTGTGTTGGATAATCAGCTAAACATGAACACCCAGTGTGATGCTATGACCAAAGAAGTTAATAAGATCCTTTGATGTTTAAACAGGAGATTCACAAGTAGGTATAGAGAGGTTTTTTCTCTTTTTATTTGGCACTGGTGTCAATGCCACCAGAATACTGTCTCATTCTGGTGCCCAAAATTCTACCAGGATGATGATACACTGGAGACGGTTCAGAGAAGAGCCACAAGAACGATTAAAGGATTAGAAAACATATCTTCTAGTAATAGATCCACAGAGCTTAGTTGATTTAACTTAACAAAAGAGGGTTATGGGGTGGCTTGTTTACAGTCTATGAATGTCTATATGGGGAACAATTATTGAATAACGATCTTTTCTGTCTTTCAGAGAAAGATATGACATGATCCAATGACTAGAAGTTGAAGCTAGATGCACTCAGACTAGATATGAGGTGTACATTTTTAATGATGAGAGCAATTAAGCATTGAAACAATTTACTAAGGGTTGTGGAGTATTCTCCACCACCAACAATTCTTAAATCAAGAGTGTATGTTTTTCTGAAAGATCTGCCCTGGGAATTATTTTGGAGACATTCTATGGCCTGTGTTATACAGAAACCCAGACTGGATGATCATAGTGCTGTCTTATGGCCTTGGAATCTATGAATTTTAGGCTTGATCTACGCTAGCAACTTATATGAAAAGTCCACACCCCGAAACAACACAGTTGTCTCCTGGTGTAATTCTGTGTTGATGGGAAGTCTTCTTCAGTTGCTATAGCTACTGCCTCTCAGGCAGGCCAATAAAGGCCTACAGGTACTAGGGCTGCCCACCCTTGTGGTCAACGCTCTTTGTGGTGGCACCCTGGCTGGGGGGCAGGGCACCCGTCCTGCTGGTGATGGGAGTAGGGGCAGGGGTCCTGACTGGTGCTGCTCTTGGAACTGGGGGTGTGCAGTTGTGGAGGGGCCATGGCGAGTGTTGCTGGGGAGGGTTGTGACCGGCACTGCTCAGACGAGTGAGGGGGGCTGTGGCCAATCCTGCTCAGAAATTTGAGGGGGGGTATGGTGGTGCTGCTGGGAATCTGGGGAGGGGACCTACCAGTGGTGCTGCTGATGGGACTGGAAAGGGGGGCCACAGCCTGTGCTGCTGGGAGTCTAAAGAGGGTGGCCACAGTTCAGTGTTGTTTGGGGGACTGTGGCCAGTGCTGCTGGGGGTGGCCCCAGAGGGGCCATTGTCCAGAAGCTACAGCCTGAAGCACTCAATTCTACCCCCAGGCTGGCTGATCTGGAGCAGACCACTTACCCACCCTGGGGACTTGGCAAGCAGGTTGAAGGTGGGCAGAGTGGTGCAGCAGAAGCAAGTCGAGGCCAGCTTTTGGGGGGCCATGGGGCACCCCTTTAGGCTGGGGCTTGGGGATGCAGCCCCTATAGCATCTGCTTTACTCCAGCCCTGCTTTCATGGAGGTGGAGTACGCAAACCAATTGGAAAAGTACTCCCATTGTCATACATAACATCTTCATGCAACTTGCTATGGCTGGTGTGGCTAAGACACTGACGCATTTTAAGTGTGGAAAAGCCACAAGAGAACTGAAGCTCAGAGAGGTTAAGGGCCAGGTTTCCAAAGTTTGTTCTGAACAGTTGTGATCATCCATTTTCATATCCAGAAGCAAATGAAGCATGGCTGCTTACATATAATTAATTAAGCATCTAACTGTTTACCTAGGTAAATACTCCATTTTTACTCACATCCCAGGGTATTTGAGCATATACATTAGATGGATGTAAAAGAAAGTATGTACCTGAGCTGGCATGGAATATCTGATCTGAACTGAGTTACACAATGTCAGACAGGTAGTAAGTGACAGTGTATGGAATAGGACCCAGATCTTCTAATTCCCTGACATTTGTTTTAAACACAAAGCAAAAATTTACCCTAGTTAAAACCTAGTGCTAACACCTAGGCATCTCTCTGGCAGCAGAAGGTTAAGTGAAAGGAAACCATAAAAGAGGGAAATCTTGCATCAGGGCACTGGAATGAGTTACGGCCAACAGGCCATTGCCAATCATCTGAATAATGCTGACATTGATTATTACGAAAAACTTTTTCCCCTCACCTGCCTTTTCAAAGTGTCCCCTTTTTATGTGCTTTTTTGATTTAGATCTTTTAGACTGTTGTTTCTTAGAAGAACTCCTTCAGAGTCTTCGCCAACTCAGCCCAAGAAATGTGGAAGGGGATCAAAGGAGTGATCACTGCTGTTTTGACTTTGAATCACTGGCAAATGTTTTATGTAGCTCATTTTCTTCCACACAATTAGAGTCTAAGGACATAGGATTTTTTTTTTTAATTCAAAGGTCTCAGTAAGCAAAGCATAATGTATTCTGCCCAAACTGTGAGAACAGAGCAATACAGAATAATTTACTTTGCTAATGCCAAATTAAAATTCATAACACAATTCTTTAATTACCATCTGAATCTAATTCTCAAAGAAGTTTGCCCTAATTGCATTGTTGATATGCACGGATGCAAATAAGATGTTGACTGTTTCCCTTGTAGCAAATGACTCTGTTTCTAATAGGCAGACATCTGACTACAGTGGGCTAAATTCATCCCTGGCTTAACACCAGTGGAGTTATAGGAGGAATGAATTCGACCCACTTTTCATAGTTAGGAATGCTGGTCTAGTTAGTAGCCACTAGAAGTTGTATCTCCAATGCACATGCCAAAGGTAAATATGCGGACACAAGGTTCCTCGAACAGCAAGACAGGAAACTTCCAATGGTCTGGCAGGACAAAAGTGTGAAATGGACATGTGTAGAACAGTACTTGCCAGAAGGTATGTGTAAAGAACTAAACCCAGTCAGTTTTTATTTGTATTGCCTTCGTGGTGAAACTGAATAGGGATCTTATTCTTCTATGCTTCAAGCACAGGTGCGTTGGCAATTGAGAGGGGAGTGATTGAACTGATCACACAAGAAATCAGGAATGGTATATTGTGTCAAAAAGGGAACAAAATTGTACGGAAGTCATTGAATTATCTTGTCTAAATACTGTATAAAGCACTTAGGCAGACTAATAGTGTTGGTAAACTTGAAGAAAATTCTTACCACTTCGCCCTCCTCCTGTAGATTAATCATAAATCCAGTTTCTGAATCAGAAACAAAATATTGAGTGGGGAGGTGTCACATTTAAAAAATCATCATCCTTTTAAGAACCTTTGTTAAGTTGGATTATATTTCTACAGAGTATCATGTAATTAAAGCTGGTCAGAAATTTGGTGTTCCTTTTCCAGCCTCACCTCTTGCAAAATTTTGATGAAAACAAAAAAGTCTGCTTTGTCAGTTTTTCATGGAAAACATTAGCTTTTCAACTAAAACTGAAAAAAATTGGACTTTTTGAGAAGTTGAAACATTCTACCAGAAAACAATTGCAACTGATATGAAGGAACTATTTGGGACCTTAGTATGATGGATAAAATAAATTAATCACTAGACTAGATGTTCATGGTTGTTGAGGGACCAGTTAACATGACCTGATTACATTCATTACTGGCAAACAGAATACAGCCCCAAATAGAAGATGCTTCAAAAAATAATGTTCCAAAGCTGTGGGAGGGAAACTGACTGGGAGAAACCGTTCCCCCCCCCCCCCACACACACACACGTTAATAAAAATTAGATGCTTGTTCAGAAAAATTTATTTAAAGGCAAAAACCCCATGATTCTACAATCAAGAAAGAAGACAACTTTGGTTAAAAACCCATCCTGGTTCAGTTGTAAAGGGAAGGCAGTAAAAAAAATCAATATATAACCAATGGAAAAAGGTGAAATAGATAGAAATCAATACATATTAGAATTCTGAAGTGTAGAAAATTGATAAGGGAATTTAAAGACATAAAAAACAATCTGTGGTTGGCAAGACAAGGGTAATAAAGAGGTATATGAGGTCTGATTGTTTTTGTTTTTGTTGTTTGCTTGGGGTTTTTTTTTTTTATGTTTGTTAGGAACAAAGAAATCCAATCAACAGTACTGTCCCATTACGAGGTGGATATTGTATTAACAATAATGCAGAAATGATAGAAGAGTTCAATAAATATTTCTATTCTACATTTGAAATGAAGTAGAGTAATGTACTCATATCAAATGAAGCTGAAGAAATATTTTACAGTCCATTAGCAACCAAGGAAGATATTCAACAACAGTTTTAAATCAGCAGGCCAAAAAGCTGAGCTAATTGTCCTTTCTGGCCTGAAACATTATGTATCTACGAACAACAAAAGGCAAGATTAAGAATACCATGACAAATCACACCACTGAGTCAATGACAAAGTCAGATTGCTGCATATGCAGGAATCCACACAACATTAAATGTGTCAGAGTGATGGTTGGAACAAGATCAGTGTACCATAATAATACAATGCATTTACACAGGACCTTCCTAGAAATGGCCTAAGACACTTTATAGTTTAAACAGAATTGAAAACAGCATTCAACACAGTGCTGTAGTGCCTCAGTGTTGAGTTTAAAATATGTGATTTTTTTTTATTTTTTATTTTTAATTTGGACCATGTTTTGGTATATGTGTTTGAGAGGCATGGCCACAACTGGCTTGGTTACTGTGTCGAAGAAACTGTAGGAGGGAGAGCTTACATCATATTTCCAAACACTTTATAAATCTCTAAGACTGTCACAAAGCAAGATTCAGGAGAAAAGAAGAAAAAAAAATGTTGTGAGCTTGAAATCATATAAAAAAAAAATCCACCCTTAAAGTTGTTGGAGGTTTTTTCCCCTGGAAAGTTCTCCCTGGAAAGAATTTAAAAGGGCACTCTTGAAATAAAATTCCTATATTAAAAGAATCATTATCTAGTTTCTAACAGCACCTTAGAGTACTTTTTGCTTTACTTCCAAGACATTAAATGTACTTTGCAGAGCAACTAAATGAGGGTACATTAAAAAAAAAAAACATACAGTATGAAATTACACAAAGAAGAGTGTGATGGGATTGGGAGGATTCTCACTACTATGCCTCCAGCAGGACACCATGCAGTGCCGTGCTAACCATCAGCAGTGTCAGATACATGAACAGGGACTGAAACACAAAATATAAGACTACAGCAATATCAGTGCTCTGCTTACTTCATGAGTTATTTCTGATAATTAGAGAAATAAATAAACCTAAAACTGCCTTCTAATATGTGGTGCCAGGTGTGAGTTTTAACCTTTTAAAGAACAGCGTTATTCATAATTCTTCAAGAAACATGAATATTTCTTAAATTCATCCCTCTGTTCGTTTAAGTGGATCAATACTTTCTAAATTTGTGGTTTTACTCTGATGCATTTGCTGATTAGAAAAGACTAACACTTCAGAGTCTTAAAAACAATGCAAATTATTTTCTGTCATGTATGGTGTTAACTTATTTTTGCATTCCCTCCGTACAATGCAGTGAAGATGATCAATGTCATTTTTGTTTGGAATCAGGTTCACTTTCTGGTTCTTCCAAACTGCATAATATTTCTTTATTTTAGTTTTCTATGTAAGTGAGTTTTTGAAAATATGCCATTGTGTTAAAAATTAATAACATTTCTTATCAGGGGTTTCATAAACCTTTTTGTTAAGAAGATTGATAAAGGCCTGCCTGGGATGATTTAGGTGACATTTCCTCTTAAATCTCACCTCAGGCCTAAAAAACCCCCCATTCTTACATAGTATTGCTTATGTGTGTAGTGAGGTTGTTCATGTGAACAAACAATCTGACTGGGCCCTTGAGTACAACTTTAAACCACCACGTGCCCCCCGCACCCCGCCTACTTTCTCTTTTAGTGTTTTTCTTCCATCTTGTTCCATTTTCTATTTAAATTTGTCTCGTCATGAGCCAATAGCATTTATTTTCATTCTCTAAAAAGCTATTTTCTTAAACTTTAGCATCTTCAGAGTCAAGAAACTTCTATTTAACTTAATAAAAAGAAGGTTAAGCAGTGACTTGATTACAGTTTTTAAGTATCTACATAAGGAAACAATATTTGACAATACAGCTCTTCAATCCAGCAGAGAGAGGTCTAACATCATCCAACAGCTAGAAGTTGAGACTAGACAACTTCAGACTGGAAATGAGGTGTACATTTACACCACTGGAGGTAATTAACCATTCGAGCAATTTGCCAGGGATTGTGATGGATTCTCCATCAC
This sequence comes from Podocnemis expansa, assembly GCA_007922195.1. Lineage (NCBI taxonomy): Eukaryota > Metazoa > Chordata > Testudines > Podocnemididae > Podocnemis > Podocnemis expansa. The sequence continues at coordinate 10,822,931 of ML681998.1, read as the reverse complement.
TGACAATGGTTAAATCAAAAGTGAATATTTTTCTAAAAAATACTTACTACAAATGATTTTGGGGAAGTTCTAAGTCTTGTATTATGCATGAAATGAAACTAGGATCACAGTGGTTTCTGTCCCTGGAATATTTGAATTGCTGAACCCTTCATAAAATGCAGTTATGTTTTGCCTTGCAGTTCATAAAGCTGTAGGTTGGTTGCAGACTGTTGTGCTAAGATGCTGTACTTTTTCTTTAGGCAAGAGATTTAATTTCTTCTAATGGATACTGTTGTGCTGTTATAAAAATCCCTGGTGGAGGTAGTGTGACCTGTCTGCCACTGCATGCCCTGACCATGAATAAGTGCATGTATATTTAGGATTACAATAGCAAATGGGAGGTATGCTGCTATGCTGGAGATGATACAGAAACCAATGTAGCACATTAAAACCAGAAGAGAAAAGTGTTATTTTAAACCTTTCTGAGAGAAGCTCTTTGACCTTAATTGATAAATAGTAAAGTGTGAGAGAAAGCAGACAGATGCTGTAAAACATGCTTTCAGATTCTTTCCCAAGGATATAAGGAAAGCTAGACAAAAAGAGGTTAACTGTCAAAGTAGCTGGTTAAATTTGTACTGCAAGGGGTTCAATCTACAGTGAATCCAATGAGTTTATGATAGGCTTTGTGATTTATGGCAGCATCGTTGAGGCAAGTAAAAGTTGACAAAAGATGAATGTTGATGATTTTATTAATCAGAGTGTTCTTCAGTGTGAAGTGGAATTTTTTCAGAGTAACTCATTAAGTTACTTAGAGATACTGGCCATTTCTAAATGGTACAATTAATGTGATGGGAGAAAAGAACACTGTGGACCTACAGCATTAGGCACATTTGCTGACATCAAATTGCTGTGCTCCAATTCATATTAGTGGGTGAAATTTATCATAAGGTACTGGGAGTTACCAGGGCTGAATAGATGCCCATATACAATGCTTACTTGGAACATATATTCTGCTTGTGAGAAAAATCAGTATACAAAAATTGAGGGGGGTGGGTGTAATCTCTGACAGATCAATAAATACCACACTCAACCATTAATGACTTGCACTGATACAGAAGGGTAATGATGAGAGGTTACAATGTGTATGTGACATCTGCTCAGTAAAATCTAATGGACTGCGTGCCAGCCTAAGACCTTTTTTTGTGGAGGTCACATAAATGGTGATTGACCTAAATTTCTGCTGGTTTGAACCAGATTAACATTCTGATTTGCCTGCCTGGAGGTGGGGGAGGGAACAGTTTATATTGCAAAAACAGGATCATTTTGGAGCATCCGGAGATGTAGCGCTGTATTTACTAGGTAGCATGTAAACTATGATGAAAGGGGAGCTTCCATAAAGCATATCAAAGAAGTTTATTTCCTTACTGTATTTTTAGATCGCCAGTTCAAAGACACTATGGGTGGTGTTGTGCAACAGGGTTTGTTACTCATTTAAAAAACAAAACAAAACAACAACAGAGATCTCTAGGACAAGGTCATGCAGGACTTGTAAGACAGGATTTGGGAAAGAAAGGAATCCTTCCCAATGTTGTTGCCGTCAGAGAACGGAGTGGACAGAATCCAAAAAGCTGTGAAAATGCACTCTATTCAGAATAACTACTAACTTACCCACTATAATATATTTAAGGTTATGCCATTTAAAATTCACTTTTGAGCACTCCTAATGTGGATCAGTCTGAGGTATGGGGGGAGGGACTTATGTTTATTCAGCAGCATGAGCTAGCATCATTAAAAGGAAGCATGCTAGAATTTTTATATGAAGTCTGTCTCCACTTGAACTGAGCAAAAGTTACCATCTTCTTCTTTTTTGAAGTTTGTTTTTGATGAAAATTGGAGAGTGTATTAATTGAGAGGGTAGTAACCTGGTACAGGATATACTTCACCAGAGAGGTCATGTGTGCTATACTATAGGAATGCTGCCTTTTTCTGAGGGATACCCTTTTGCCAGTAGATGAGGACTTGGTATCACTCCAATTGAACTAGAAGGGGAATGAGGAGTCCCAGAGGAGCTCTGGAGAGATGGAGCATATATGCAGAAGTCCTATGCCTCTATCTAACAGATTTGCTGAAATTTGCAGGTTCTGGGGGCTGACTTGATGTCCTTTCAGGTTGTGGGGTGGGCCCCTGCTTTTCCAAGGGAATGAGCTAGGGAACACTCAGATGTGAACCTAATACTTCCTTGTCCTACAGGAAGGGGTATGGAAATCCTTCTCTTGGTTTCAGTGATTGGGTTGGTGGTCAGAGCCATAACTAAAGAATCTAGTACCCCTTACAATAGCCGGCGCCTGAAGCAATCAGTAGGGAACATTCCCTTTAATGGAGTGGCTCAGTGGAGCCAAGCCCCACTCTCCCCACCATAGTTACAGCTATGCTGGTGGTTTACTTCCTGTTCATGACTGTCAAGGCAGGCAAGTATAGGTGACCATGTATGTGAGAGAGAGGTTTCTTGCACCTTTTCTCCATCTTGCAGGCTACACAGAGCTGGGCACAGGAAGAACCTTTGTTTACTAGAACACACGAGTCCTACGACACCTTTAAAGACTAACAAATTTATTTATCACATAATCTTTCATGGGTAGAATCCTTCTATATCAGCTGCATAAAGTGGGAACTAGTGTGTTAGATTTGTATATACATACAGAGAAGTCTGTTTTTGACTTCAACGTGATACTGCAGAGCTCGAATTCATATGCAAGTCTGACACCATCAGATTAAGTCTGAATAGAGTCCTGGAATGGGTAGCTCACCACCAAAGGTAATTTCGCCTCTTTTAACATGCTCACCTTCTCATCTATTATTCTTTAAAATCAACTTCCCATCATTTGAATCAAAACAACTTGTTTGGTTTGTGGAAATAGACTAACGGACTGGCTTGCTGGAGCTGTTTGAATTGACCCAGTGACTTACCCTTCTATTCAAAGGGGCAGCCATGTTAGTCTAGTTCAGTAAAACAAACAAACAAGGAGTCCTGTGGCACTTAAAGACTAACAAATATATTTATTTCATGAGCTTTCGTGGGAGAAAATCCCACTTCGTCAGATGCTAAATTCCCACATCTTCACAGCATCTGACGAAGTGGGATTTTCTCCCATGAAAGTTCATGCAATAAATATATTTGTTAGTCTTTAAGTGCCACAGGACTCTTTGTTTGTTTGTTTTACCTTTTCTTCATGTGTATATATGCACCTAACAAGCTATAGACTCCATTTCTTGCATCTGATGAACTGGGATCATACTCATGAAAGCTTATGAAATGAATAAATTTGTTATTCTTTAAAAGTGCCGCAGGACTCATCATTTATTTTGCTGAAATAGACTAACACAGTTACCAGTCTGGAATTTATTCACTAGACTAGCCACTTGGCTTCATTTTCCTCACTGCTTTGTAACAAAGTTTCTTTACACATTTCAAATATTGTTTTGTTTTTTATAGCAGATATGCTTAGTGAACTAGAAAAACTCAGTGTCTCCTGAGCAAGATGGCAATTAAAATCCAAGATTTTTCACTAAGGCTTAAGCTATGTCGCAGTCCAAGCAAAGTTTCACCAATGCCCACAGCCACATACGTTTTTATTCACAGGAGTCCCTTCAAGCATTTTAATTAAAGTCTTGAGCTACTTCTTCTGGTGAGTTGGAAAAGCAAAAGTCATTTGGTGTGTGGCACCCAAAAGCAGTTTAAAGACTCTGTCTTATCTATCTAGTAAGTTCATTTTCTTATGTGTATTGTCCAACTCAAAAGATGACCACATATGGGAGATGGAAACCATTGCTCTTTTTATGGTAACAAATATTCAATAAGTACCCACCATTCAATAACTGTTTTGACATAACTGTGCATTTTAAACAACTTGCAAAACATTTTGGGGGAAAAAATGAAAAAATGGGCCCATTTTGAACCCCTTTAAATAATTATTTTCAATCGGCTTTGCTTGAAATCCACCATGCTCCTTCATGGGTGAAAACCTGACGCTCTGAAGGGATGCTATAAAGGGATCTCTGTGGGGCTAGATCATTGTTGAATTTTTCTCTTCCAGAGACACCTCCTGAAACTTTTTGTGCAGGAGGGGATCATCTGGGCCATTAGTGTTTCTATATTGATTTTATGTGGGAATTGGTGGGATAACACCATGATGGGTGGCAGTATAAAGCCCTAAAATACCTAGACAGTTATGTGGCTATTGAAACAAAGAAATTAAAGCACTAGTGATTTTCTTTAGTTCAAAAACACAGCCATTCACAAACTACTTGTACTAATTTTTATTCTTGGTGTTTATTCATACACAATTTTGCAAAATTTTTCATGTTTTGTTTATTTTTAATGGTTAGTATAGGATATTTTATTTCTTTTCTGAAACTTAAATTTTAACAATCCCATGGTTTTGTAATGCCACAGAAGGATATATCATTTTCTTCAAGGATTCATCTGCCTGGGAAAGCCCTGCTGAATTCCTCCTCTCTGATTCAGTACAATGTCCTTTTAGTACATCCAGGGCAGGCCTTTAGCTTTTCTCTAAAAAAAAACAGATAATAAAATATTTGAGATCTTCTGAGTTACACCGAAGTTCCTGTGATGCTTAATACATGCAAGACATTATCCCTGAGGAGACTAAGAAGTTTGCTTTTCTGAGGTAGAAATTCGTAGTGGCACAGACAACCTGCTCTTTTAAGAATCTGGCATCATTTACAGTGGATGAAGCAAAAGTCCTCAATAGTAGCTTATTGTTAATTTCCCTTCACGGAAATAATGGCACTGATGACTCTTGACCATGTGACAGGTTTGTGAGTGATGAGCCTTGAGACCCCAGTAGTGACACTTTTCTTTCTCTACACTGGTAAATTATTCATTATTGATGCAGCCCTGGGAACACATAAAAAGGAAAAGCAGGAGAGAAGAGGGATTATATTGTTAATGACAGAAACTACTGACAAGTCCATTGGGGCTGGGGGAGGAGAGGTGGAAAAAACTCCTTGGTGTTCATGTGCCAGTTTAGGCATTGTATTGTGGAAGTTTCAGAGTGTACCATCCCGGGTTCATTTCATTAATCATCCTCAGAAACATAAGAAACAAGAAAAAAGTAGATAAAATGAGAGAAATATTTTACTCATTGGAGAGCTCTCCTATATCTATTTTTTATGTGATGTAAAATTGAGATACTATTAACTTGTGGTTCTTAAAAAATTCTCTGGAACTTTTCATCAGAATAAGGGAGTTAACCTGCTTTACAGAATTTTGTTCCATTTAAGTGAAATTCTCCCTGAACTTTAATTTGGAATTCTTATTTCATATCCTAAACTACCGTGTCATGTTCCTGTGCATTATTTTCCTCCTTCCATCCTCGAGATGGCTGTATTTGAAGCTGGGTGAACTGATCGCCTTGTACACATTTCATAGAGCAGTTTTGGGATCTTTCCCAGTGAAAGGTTCAATTATTATTATCTACCAGTATATGCTTTACTGTGTATGAATCAGCCACATTTTTGAATATGCGCTGTTCATCCCCCATGTATCAACTGAGGCAGTGATTAAGTAATATTACCCTTGCCCAAGTGAGATTATGGGGGATATTATCTCTCTTTCATTCCAGGCTGCTAATTTTCCTCATCCTTCTCCATGTTGCACTCATCACTGCATCTGGGAAGGAGGGATAGAGAAAAAAACATTGCTGTTTCATTTATTATCCAGCAAGGAGTATTAGGAAGAATTATATGTATCAAATTGTTATTAACTATCCATTTCTATTCACCTCTGGTATATTCTCCTGGCATAAATGAGTTCTCCACTATAAATTGTTGAACGCCAGAGGGAGTTTAAATAGAGATGGCAGCTGCTTCACTTTCTGAGACCCAGTCCATATTTGAAGGGAAATGGGTAAGGTAAAGCTTAGATGCCATTTTCTCTGCTTGGCCTACATTTAGCAGTGGCCATCTTTAATTAATCTGTATCTGAGATTTCCCTAGCCCAGTGGAAATTGCTCTTTGCTTCTTCTACGCTCCCACACCTGTACAAAAGAGACTTTGTGCAGAAGAGCATGCAACAGCAATGCTGAGGATATGTCTATAATGATGGTGGCAAATCCGCGGCTGTCAGTTAGCCCTTCCAGGAGTGGATCATGGTGAGCATGAACTCACTGTGCTGCTCCCAGAAGCCGACCCTGGAAGTCCTGGGGGTCAGGGAATGTAGGGGAAAGCTGGCCGCAAATGGTCCCTAATGTGTAACGGCAGCGTAGAAAGTCACTGCCAGTTATGCAAGGAATATTACACTCCTTGTGTAACCAATGGTCAACTGCTACCAAATTTCCCCCAAATGTAGACTAGGGCTATGAATCCAGGAAGAGGAACAGCCATATTTTAAATGGGTTGGACCTGTCTCAGGATTATCAAGAATGTGGGGAATAGGGCCCAGAGTTGATGTGCCTTTCCCAGTAGGCTATAGTGATGTCTTCAGTACTGGACTGGTCCTGCAGCACCCTATAAACTCAAAACATGTAAATCCATTTTGAACATGAGCTTGTGCTTAACTGAGGTAAAGGTGAGTTATGTTCTTCTGTGCTAAGAAAAAATCAGAGGGGTGTTAAAAAGAGATATTGGCTTCCTTGGGTGTTAGAGATTCTGTCATCTGGCATCTGGCAATGCTGAAATGCCTTTAAGGTTGCCATTTACCAGTACACTGAAAGCTATGTCCCCTGAGTTGAATGGGGAATCACAACTCCAAACCTGAACATCGCATGTGTTATATGGAGAATTTGTGGCTTTTCATTATTGTCAGCCTTTTCAAATAAGGGACAACATGGAGGAACACATGAAGGAACACTTCCCTTCCTCTGCTAAAAGAAAAGAAATATTCTGCCCTCGCATTCCTCCTACCCTGCTTACAGGAGGATTGCCCTTACAGGAGGATTGCCCCCGTTCTTTCTTGGCACATGGAATGTGAAGATTCATTAGATGGGGCTATGAAATTGTGTGAAGAGGAGGAACTGATGTCTAGCTAGACGTTTTCTGGAGCTCCCAGCCTTATCAGTAGATGGGGAAGCAGCAACATTTGCCAAGAGGAAAAGTGTTCATTCTGGGGTATTCTGAAATCTGCTTCAAAGGAAGTTCTGTCCCATTACTTACATTCATAATAAGTTCCAAAGGAACAGCTGTATTAGTCTAGTTCAGCAAAACAAACAAGGAGTTCTGTGGCTCTTAAAGACTAACAAATTTATTTATTGCATGAGCTTTCATGGGAGAAAATCCCACTTTGCCAGATGCTTTGAGGATGGGGCATCTTCAAAAGGTGTGACCTTGCACAGTGGCAAACACTGCATGTTGTTGACTCATCTTGACTAAATCTGGGTCTGATATTTGGGAAGAGGAACTCTTTTCAGATGCATTTCTTTTCACTCCATTCCTTATCTGTTTCTGCATCTCATCACCATAAACTAATGCAGTAGCACATTATCACTTCAGAGTGAAACCTGTAACTCTCCCTCCTGTTTTGAACTGCTTTAATCACTGTAAGCACTCCTCACTGGGCTAGCAAAGGGGAAAAAAATGCATTATTGATACAGTCCTCTGCCCCCTGCAATTCTATCTAAAGCACCATGTTTCATATACACCCATCTGACTGATCTTGCAAAGTTGTCAAAATGTAACTGCTTGGAAACCAAGTGCCCTTGGTCCCTCACAGTGCCAGATGCAGATTTTCACTAAGAGCTCAGGGGCCACGGAATGATCACATATGCTAAATGCTACTAGGGTGACCAAGCAAAAGAAAAGCAGAGCAATAGGCTGTAAGATCTTTTCACAAGGAGAAAATCTCTATAAGTAGGTGTCAGAATGGGGAAAAAAACATTAACAAGCCAACTCAGCCATTCTGGGCATGAACCCAGAGCCTGGGTAGTAATTCCTTCCCACAGACACGCACCTCCAGGGTCTCTCCAGCAATTTATATTTCTTTCACTTAATATCATGTACAAGGAGAGGGCAAAGAGAAGTCAGAGTTAAACCTCTAATTTGCTGGGGAACAGGACATGCTGCAATCCCCGTCACTCAGCCTTTCAGCTGGATTGCTAAATCTTCTACTTGGTTTAAAAGTCCTGTTCGTAGTTTTAGTCTTTGTTCTCTCCATTTTTCCTGCTGGGCTGCTAAATTAAACAGGTGTCTTCCTGTAAGAATATTTTCCAGCCAAATTGTAGCAAATACTTAGTTCTTACATGTGTAAATAGAAAGGGGAAAAATAGATGCCACTTCGCAAGAATATTCATAGTGGTAGTACTTAAAGAGAAAAATGAGCTCATGATCTATCATTTAGAAGCTTGAGAAACAACTTCAGGGAGACATCTCTGGGCAATCCATTTTAGCAGATTTGCAATTACAACAGGGTGGATTTTATGTATTTATTTGCTAATTTATTTTATGCTGAAGAGATGTGATAATGCTTCATGATTGGCTAGGTGTTGCTTAATCTTAGAGCTGATGTCAGTAAATGTCATGCTAAACTGAGCTGGAAAATAGATTCAAGTATTCAGCTTGTGCAGCAAAGATTAATTTGTTTGGAGTCATTGAAATGATGCAGATGGATTTAAAAAAAAAAAACCACACCACTCTTTTTCCATGTTCTGATGCTTGGTGGGGATACCCACAAGCAAAGTTTGATTTATACAATTTTTATTTACGTAATTTTTTTCTATCTTTTGGAACTTTTTTAAAAAAATTCTGCATCGTATTCTTATCTTTGTTGTTGTTTAACGTAAGATGGTAATAACTCACTATTTTGGTAAAGTGGTAAATATTTACCTCTGAGTAGAATAACTGTTCATATTAAAAACAGTGAAAGTCCTGTGACACCTTAAAGACTAACAGAGTTCTTCCTGCATAAGCTTTCATAGACTCCAACCCACTTCATCACATGTAATAACTGTTCACATTAATTCTTCAAGTAGAAGAACTGTTCTTATTAATTTCTAAAGTTTCTATCTTTCTATGTATCTATCTATCTATCTATCACAAAAACTGCAGTGAAACCATAAAGCATACTGGATTTCAGGAGCATTGCTGCCCCGGGGAAGGACCTGGGACACCGGTCAAGGCCTCGCCCCCTGCCCGCAGGCCACACCCCCTGCCCGCAGGCTATGCCCCTGGCCAGGGCTGGGGCCAGGGGCAGCCGCCATAGCTGCGGGTGGCTGGGCCCTGGATCTCCAGCCCGATTGGGCCAGAGACTGGGAGAGCCGGGGCCCTGCAGGACCTGGGACACTGGTGCTGGGATTCGGGGCATGGACCCCGTGTGCCCAGCGCCAGCAACATCCCTGCTGGATTTTCTTTTGTCCCTTCATGTGGCATCTGATTCCAGTTTTACAGGTGATGTTGCAAGTCGTTCATATGCTACAATGCCATGGTTGTTGTCAAGATCCCACAAAACAATAAGAAAAATACAAATAAACAAACAAGAACATAGGTTGCCAAGTTGGCCAGTGGTGGTTCAGTGTGTGATATGCCTAAGTGATGTCAACAGTCATTAATTCTAGAAGGACCCTAAATGGAATAAGGTTGGCCAGATATGAATGTCAATTGCACCACTTAATACGAGAAGGTGTGCCCTTAATGTTTTGGTTTTGAGGTTGCATCTCCATGTGGTGTAGAGAAAAATTCTTACAGTGTGAACACTTTTCCACTTTAGATTCTGTTGCAGACTGACAAATCCATGACCAATTTTGTATGCACAGGATCACAGAAAAATTGGGGGACTCAATACAAGAAAGAGCTTCCATTTTTGGTCTTTATAGGCCCCTGTGAGTCTTGTTCCTTGCCACTTCAAGGTAATAGGCTGATTGCCGTCATTTTATTTGATGTCAGAGCCAGCACAGCACTGGCTTGACATGTGCTTTAGACACTCTGACAGCAGCTAGGAGCTCCATTGATGGTGGTATGGCAAGAAATGAATGGAATCCAGAAGCAGAAAAAAAACATTACTACTACATCACTCTGGAGGTTTCACTTTCCCATGAGATACTAGTATCCCAATACTTAACCCAGTACAGTCATACAGGAAGTATTCCACCAACAGGGTCAATATAGTATTCACGGATTATTCCCTCACAGGCCCATTTCTAAACAGGCCAAATGCTTTAATAGGTTCATTTTATCCTTTGTGATTCTGTAAACTTATAAAACAAGATTAAGTTAGGGGAACATTGAGAAACTGGTGATGAGTTGCTTTGAAAATATGATGTCAACCCATTTTTCCTTGCTTTAGTCTTTTAGCATGGAGTGATAATAAAAAGGCTGATATCTGAATCTTAAATTCAGCTTACATGATTGTGCACATGAAGAAAGGTTTTTGTGTGATCCAGGCTGAAAGATCAAGCATGTTTAATCTCAAAGGCTTCAGGAACAAGAATCTGCATTTCTTTCTAATATACTAGTGATTATAAAAATATGAATACCTTATAGTGATCTAATCTTAAATGTGTAATTGTAGGCCAAGCAGAATTGAAGCGTATGTGCCAATTTAGTTCCTGAGTATTTTTAAATGAATTTCTCTTAAATTGAAGGATACCAAAAAAATTAAACATTCACATCCATTGTTCTCAGATAGGGGATAATAATTTAAATTAATATCAATATGCATTTTTAAAAATTATCAATCTGCCATATTAACCACATTATTTTGTACCTTCAGGCCCTTGTTGTGGTTTTTACAAACATGATTCAAATAAATTGGCTCTTTTTCCTCAGTGACTTCTTTAATTATTTTGTTATTATCCAAGGAACTGGTTTAATTTAAATGAACACACTGTTCCTGCTACTCCTGTCCAGAGAAAACATAGACTTGGAACATGCTGTTTTGTAGTTACAGTATATGTCTTTGTGTGTGGATGCCAAAACTGGTCTAGTCTTGTCCATCTACCTTCCCTAACATGATCCAAGAGAATCCACTTAGCTCAGCAAAATCATTGATCGTAAATTACATCCTGTGATCTTTTCAGATGAGGAATGCAAGTAATTAGACAATTTAATTAAAGGACATTTTATTCTACATTTATTTTATGCCCAGTTCATTAAGACACTTCATCTTAGCAAAGATATTTTCTTATCAGATAGCTAGGGATTTTTGTAATAAAAGCAATGCAAATATTAAATAAACAGGAAATTAATGATATTCTCCCAGTTATGTCCTTACATCCTGGTTATAATATAGGTTGGTAATCTAGTTCTTTACATAGGAGAAGGAATTTTCCCTTTCAATCTCCTTTGGTGTCTATCCAACTAAAGTACCCAATAAAATACGTACTTTTTTAAAAAAATACAAGCAAATATAGGTACTTCATAAAATTTTTAAAGACCTTATGAAAATTCAAAACTGTATTTCATTTCCTGAAATAGTTAGTTTCAAACTCCATCTATATCTTTTAAACCAAATCCATATGTGTTTGAGGCAGTTTTAATCTATGGAAATACTATTTTTGGCAAGCCAGTGAGAGTCAGTGTAATGTACGAAGCAGCTACTGTAGCAAGTCGCTAAGAAGAAATTGTAGTATCATGAAAAGCTAAGCAGTAAATATGAGCAATTTCAATATTTGTTCATTCCTGTGAATAAATGTTATGTATCAAAATAATACTTTGCATTGGTGCTGCATGTGGTTTGGTGTATTTTGTTTTTTGCTACTTTCATTTTCTATATACTTTAATGAGAAGAGCTGTTCCTTCTTTGCTACAGGATAGCTGCCATTTCGTGTTCCTTTCTGCTTCGAGAGAAACATATATACCCTGGGTTCTTCTGTAATGCTGTTTTTAAGTACTACTGTGATGGGGACTACATAGTTACTTAATTTTGTGCTTCTTTGCCTTCATCACTCTCAGTATAAGAAAAAGGTCACCTCTGTCTCACAATGGCTATGTCTACACTACAAAAGCTAGTTCAAAATAACAAAGTCAGACTAATAAGTTTGACTTTAATTCAAACTAAACCTGACCTTAGTAAGTCGAATTAACAAAGTGTGCTAATTCAAGTTAAACATTAAATTGAATTAATGCACCTTGTTAATTTGAACTAACTGCCCTAATTCAAATTTATTTAGTTTGAATTCAGGCTTGATCCTGGTCTATACTGCCCTTAGTTTGAACTAAGAATCAAACTAAGTGCTTAGTTTGAACTAAATGCAGGTGTTACTAATTCAAACTAAGCTTTCATTAATCTGAATTAAGGAATTCCTTAATTTGAACTAAAATGTGTGTGGTGGATGGGGACTAAATTAGTTCGGATTAAGGCTCCTTACTTCAAACTAACTTGCCAGTGCAGACACACCCAATATGTGGGCTCTTTGTATCAGAAACATACCAGCACTTGGACACCTTCCATTTTCTCAACTCGCAACACTGACACGTTTGCATTCACTTGCACCTGAACAGAGTCATGGGTCTAAGGCAGGCATCACATCAGACTTGCCTGAAGATCCTGGAGGAGGGTGTTGCTAGTAGCTAGGTGAGTGAGTAATCAAAGTTCACAGAAGACTCAAGGTTAAGGTAGAGAAACCTCAACTCTCAGGTCAATGAGCCACCTAAAGGAAGAATGGCCTTTCAAAATCACCAATATACAACCATCTTGGGGAGAGGAAGTCACAGCATCAACAACCAGCCCACTCTAGCTGGTGACCAGTCTCTCCCATTGCCTGAAGATAGTTGTGTAGTTATGTCAACAGAACATCACCCCATGGCTATTTGCTAGCAGTTCCATTTCCTACTCAAGAAGAATCCAGAGACTGTGAGAGCCAAAGAGTTCATAACCCTCCCCATCACTGATCTCAAGTGTCATGTTTTTCCTTTTCCTGTGCTTATGATCTGGGATATAACACAGCCTTCCTAGTTCTGGAGTATAGAAATAAACTCGTGTCTCTGTGAATGCATATTGGAGCAACTAACCATAATGTCCACATGGGGAAGGTAGCTGGAAAAAAAAGTTCCCCAGGGTTAAGTAAACTTAAATAGTGTCTCATAAAATTGTTCACTAGTTTATATTCAATGTTTAAAAATCCTGAGACACTGGAAATGTCATCTCTAATTTCTGGTAAATAAAAAGCTGTTACTTTTCTATTTAGCAAGAGTGTTCTATTAAGTTTTATATTATAATATCTCTGTTGAGGAGAGGAGGGAATTCATAGCTACCACACAGGAACTGAAACCTAAGAAGGAGGCTTAATAACTCACTCTGAGCAGGGCCGTCCCTAGGAGAGGGTAAGCGGGGCAGCCGCCCAGTGCACCATGCTTTGGGGGGGCCCCATGGGGCTGCACTGCTGGCCCCCCATGCTGGGGACTCGGCGAGCTGGCCAAAAGTGGCAGCCTCATTCACAGGGCTGGCTTTACTATAAGGCCAGAGGAGTGGCTTGGGGAGAAAGTTGCTTAAGGCAGTAGATCACCATTGCCAGAAAGGTGAGTCATGACGACTAACAATGAGGTGCTAATTGTTGTTCAAACAACCTCTGTGCCTCCTCTCTGAGTCAGTATCTCTTTGGGCTTCTATCATTCATATGAAAAGGACTGAGGTCACTGTCAAGCAACCTTTGTGTTTTTTTATCAACAGACCCAATGAAGAAAAGAAAAAACTGTGAACATCCCTTATTCCACCATTTCTGGGACATGGGGATTGCAGTTATTTTTGCAAATTAGGACTTGCCTCTTTTTTTCAGTGGGTTGAGAATTCCCTTGCTTGCAACAAAAGTTATAACTTGTAGATTTTAATAAAACTCCAGAGATTTTTTGACTGATAATTAAAATGAGAAAAGAAAAGCAAACTGTTCTAGTAAGAGCCTGTGTTACAAAGTATGGTATTTTTTCTACAATTAGAAAGTCTAAGTAACAGAACAAAATCCAACTCAAGGATGGATCTGCTGGAAGGAGAAGTTATAACAAGGTCCTAATCTGAAGAGGGGAGTGGATAGCCCAGTACCAGGGGTCACTAGACTAAGCAGAGAGGGCTAGAACCCCTTCAATCACAATATTGTGGACAATTGTGCGTTCATGGAAACTCATGCCGACTCAGGGAGCAGATGAAGTGCAGAGGTGAACGTGGAACCCAGAAGGGCTGCTTCAGTTCCTGGGATCGGGCGTTGGAGAAGGGAGCAGGACCTGGAAGGATTTGAACTGGCTCAGCAGCGGATAGGATGTTCCAGCACCTTTCTTTCCATCCTGGCTTTGACTCTCTTCTTCCTCTGTCTCAGTACTTCCATCTCATTTCTCCACCCAGTTGCCCCCACCCCCATTTGCAAGGAGCTCCCATACACACACTCCAGGCTAGTATGTGCAATTTGAGAGACTTTACATACTTCCTGATTTGAGACAGGAGTATGGCATGTGGGATCACCCTCTTCATTTTCCATGTTGGTGATCTCAGATTAGATGTATTCATTTCAGAGATGCAATAGAAGTCTCAAGAGAGAGGATGAAAGCTATGAGCGACTTCCACACCCCCAACCACCCCCTCCCCCAGCCATGGCCACTTTTCAATTTTCTGGCAGCAGCCACTTTTTTTCAGTGGAGGGTCACTGCATGTCATAGGAGCTAGGTCCTGAGGAAAAAAGTTCGACAACCACTGGCTTAAGGGAGGCTGAGAAACCAGACCCTGCACTCCTGTTCCACTGTTTTTGGTCAGCTCAGCTGGTCCCTGGCATGGGACAACCAGTGCAGGTGTCTGCCCCTCCCCTGGGCTGGCTGGCCCCGCCCCCAGTGCCCCAAGGGGAGGTGAGTGCCCCTCAGAGGGCGATTTGGCCAGGGCTGTGCACCCCCCTAGGGATGGCCCTGGCTCTGAGATTATGGTTCAATCTTTAGGCAATTCTAATTTCAGTATCAAGGTATTTAACTATCTCCTAGTTATAGATTTGATTGAGTTTGGTACACTTCTTCAGTTTGGATTTATAAACAAATGACTACCTACTCATATGTCTTAGAATTTATCATTATTTTTAGTATTACATTTTTTATTTATTTCTGATCCAATAGTGAGGTTAACTGTATAATTTTTTTTATTTTTAAATGTAGTTTATTGTTAAAAATAGCTTGGCTTTGATGTTTATTTTCTTGGTTTTATTATATGTTAAATCTTTAAATAATATTTATATTGAAATATCGAGTCATGCTTGTTTAAATAAGCAATGTGGGTCAGAACCTTTGACAGCCTGCATAGTGATCAGTCAGTCAAGCTAAAAGTCTGACCAGCTTTTCCTAATTAGTTTTTGATTCTCATACCTGGATGAACACCAAAAAGTGAATATCTTGGTGCAAAGTGGTATAAGGCCAACTTTGGAAGAAAACAGACTTAGAAGTTTGTGGCTAACAAAAAACGTATTAGTGTTGATAGAATGTGTCCCTGCAGACAGGGCTGGCTGGCAGCAAACTGAAAGCTTAGGGAGATGGTTTGCATTTGGTTTTCATTATGAGACATGGGAACAAAAATCAAATATACAAATCTAAGTATAAATATGTTTTCTCTATTGCAAATCATTTTCTGATGTGTCACTGTATTGTTGCTCTACCGCTGATAGAGAAATACTGACTGCTGGAAAATAAAAAGAGCCTTCAGCAACTCTTCAACCGGTTCATCAAATGACAGCAAAAACATTTCTTGATAAAATCACTGATTACTTGCTCACTTACAACACATGGGTTTTAATCTAAAATTACTAGCTGGAAAATTATGCTAGAGAAGAATTTCAGTGGTACAGATCTTTGCCTCTCCTGGACTACTTTTCTGTTTCTTTCTTAATGTACTTCAAACCTTGATAAAACATTTCCAATGTGAGAATAAACCTCAGTTCAGCAGTTTGAGCTTGATCCTACACCATTCAAATCAGTGTGAGTTTTCCCATTGATCTGTATGGAAACAAGATCAGGATCTGTGTTCTTAATGCCAGTATTTGGTATGTGATAAATATAAATATCTTTGGCTATGTCTGCACCTAAAAGCTTGGTTTGGACTTGCTTAGTCCGAATTTAGTAGTTTGAAGTTAGTTCGAACTAACCATGTTTTTTTAGTTTGAACTTATTTTTAGTCCAAACTAGCCTCATTTTTTTTTTACTTTGAACTAACTTTTTAGTTTGAACTAAAAAAGTGCAGCTAGTTTGAACTAAAAGTTAGTTTGAACTAAAAAAATCCTGGTTAGATTGAACTAATCGCTAGTTCGAATTTATTTAGTTTGAACTAGCATGACTGTATCATGCTAGTTCGAACTAAATTTTGAAATAAGTTTGAACTAAGCAGTTAGTTCAGACTAACTGGCTGAACTAACTAATTTGAACTAAGATTTGCTTAGTTTGAACTAAAAATTTTTTAGCTAGAACTGGGCAAATCTTAGTGAAGACAGGGCTCAAATTAGTCTGGATTAAGCCTCGTTAATCCAGACTAATTTGCTAATCTAGACATACCCTCTGTGTAACTGTACTTCTAGTAAGGAGCACATTACATCAATGCAATATACTTCGGTAATAATGGTTTTCAGTTTACTCCTAGTTGCTGTTTAAGTTGTAGGGTGACCAGAAGTCTTGATTTTATAGACACAGCTCTGAGAGTTGGGGCTTTTTCTTATATCAGCAGGGCCATCCCTCAGCTAGGGTGACGGGTGCAGCTGCCCAGTGCCCCGCGCTTTGGGGGGTCCACGCAGCCACACTGCTGCCCCCTCATGCCGGGAACTAGGCGAGTGGCAAAAGGGTGGCCCAGTGCAGCACTGCTGGTCAGCTCCCCATCCCGCCACCCACATTGCTCTAGGCTCCGTGCTGAAACAGCGGGGAGGGGCAGGACGCAGCATGGGGCCCATATTGCTACCCCCCCATGCTGGCTGTGCAGTCTCCTGCCCCTTCTCTGCTGCTCCAGCATGGAGCCCAGAGCAGCACGTATGGTGGGGGAGGGCGGACAGGCAGTGCTACACTGTACTACCCTTTTGGCCGCTTGGCTGGTCCCCAGCATGTGGGGGGGCAGCGCAGGGGTCTGCTCCTCCCCTGCCCCACCCCCCGATGTGGGGGGGGCACAGAGGGTGATTTGTCTGGGGCCCTGCATCCCTCTAGGGATGGCCCTGGATATTGGAGTCTATTGCTCCCCACCCCATCTCAACTTTTCACACTTACTAGCTGGTCGCCCTATTAAGTTGTTAATTTTGATGTATAAAGCCAATCATAGTTTGAATGCTGTGTATATTAGAAGCAAGATTTTCACCATGTTGTAATTTGGGAGTTGGGAAACTAAAACTGACAATCACCTAAGAGTGTACAATTCAGTGCAGGAGCTCTCTTAATGAAGCCCTCCCTCTATCTGGAATTTACTTTGCTGTACATTCTTTGGCTATGTCAACACTTAGATTGTTAAATCGATTTAACTTAAATTGAACTAATTAAATCAAACTAATAATCATTAAATTGATTTAAGTTAAATCAATTTAACATGTCCATACTAGATACCCAAATCGAACTAGCATGTCCATGCACAGGACTTGCTAGTTCAATTTAGCAGAGGAACACCATGGGAAGTGTGGCAAGATGGCCCCCCAAGAAGGGCCATGCCTCCACCTAGTATATGGAGGAGAGCACCCTGGGAGGAAGAAGGTCAAAAAGTATTAACTCAAAATAATGGTTAAAATGAAATAACATGGCTACACTGCGTTATTTCAATGTAACAGTTTTGATATAACCTTCATTTTGATATAAAACCAAGTTTTATTATTTCAAAATGACTGTTCCTTATTTTGAAATGAAGACAATTCTCATTTTGAAATGAGAAAAGCTAGTGTAGAAATGCACTACTTTAAATCAAATTAATCATCATTATTTTGATTTAAAGTGTAAGTGTAGACATACCCTTTGTGTCTCTCTCCTTCTCCCTCCCCATTACAAAGAAGTTCTGAGCTATCTCTACTCATTTAAGTGAAATAGGATTTCCCCCCCAAAACTAATTCCTTTTGAGCTAATGGCTTTTTATTTTAGTGGACAATCTTAGTTTGAAATGTTTCTTTATGGAAATGTTTATGAAGTGAGTATCATAGAAATTCCTGCTCCCTCTAGCTGGATTGGGATTTTACAAACATTGGGAATATAGGGGAAACAATCTGTTCTCTGTAGCTATACCTAACCAAAGAATCCAAAATTTTTGAAAAGCTTTGTTTTACTTCTCAGCTGATAAGCCTGGTTCCTTATTGATGGCACCACTGGTAAGACTTTTGAAGTCTATTCATGTGTTATTAAGACATTGCTGATAGGAATAGAGGCATGGAATACTGGATCAGTCCAACAGGTCTCTTAGACCAGTATCCCATCTCTAATGGTGGCCAGGTCTGAATACTACATAGGAAGGAACAAGAAACCATTCAAATGCCCACAGAAAAAGTTCTTCCTAATTCCTGAAGCATAATAGTTTCTCTTTCAAAACACTTGATTGGTTTAAATCCTTACTATTGTAACTCTGGATGTCCTTATTATCATTATAAGGATGTCTACTTCTTTTTTTGAACACTGATAAATGCTTGGATTCAGTAATATGTTTGCCAGTGACTTCTACAGCCTAATGGTGCTTAGTGATTGTTAAAATTGCGCAAAACACAGTGGGCAGCATAATGAAGGCCTCTGTTCCATGTATAGTTTCAGTACTAAAGCAGGGAGGAGAATAATATGGATAAGATATTGTACAAATCAGTGGCATTCCTGTATCTGGAATGCTGTGTTCAGTGCTGGTCATCCCGTCTTCAAAACACACTTGTGGACTTAGAGTGGGGTAAGAGGAGGATGACAAGAATGATTAGGAAAATGGGGAAAAAATCATAGCAAGAGGGATTAAAAACAATAGGACTGTTTAGCTGAAAAAGGAAACAAATAAGACAGGACATGATAAAACTATATTAAAAAATAATGTATAGTACAAAGAGGATAGGTTGGATATTTGTGATCTTCCTGTCTCATAAAACTAGGAGTAAAACTAGGACAGTTAATGAAAATGAAAGGTGGAAAATTCAAAACTGATAAAAGGAAATACTTTTTTACCTGATACCTAATTCAACTATAGAACTCATTCTGCCAGCTTGTTGTTTAGACCAAGATGCAAAGCAAGATTGCATGTTTATATGGTTAATAAGAGCATCCAGAGTAATAGTTCATGGTAACAAATGTAAAACCTCATGGTTCCAGGTATAAACTGACCTCTAAATATTAGGAGGTAGGATGAGCCTTTCTTGGCTGGGAGTTTTGATAATTTCACATCTGCCTACTGCAAAATTTCCTGCACTTTCTTCTGAAGCATCTGCTGGTCACAAATGTGTACAGGATTCTGGAAAATATGGCTCATAGGTCTGTTCTATTATTATAATTCCAGTAGTCATGTATTCCACTTAAATAACATGCAAATATGACTGTTTGAGAAGCAGTGGAATTATTTTTCCCAAGGATGTATAATTTTTGTACTTTTGTAGAATGGAATCTAATTGTAGGGGTGGTGGGTTAGCTGATGGTCTCCAGGCTTGCCAGCAGGCAACACTCCCCTATTTTATTGCCAGACTATTGGTTTATAAACAATCAGTAATTATTGCTAATTAATTTATTTTCAATTATAAAATAAATTTGAGAAATTCCACATTTTGTTTAGATAACTCAGTGGCAACTGAGCTCCACCCCTCTGCTAGTATTCCTATAGTCGTCATTCTCTTTTCCAGTAGACTTAGTTGAGATTCCAGCTACTTATGTTTGTTAACAACCATTGACACTGTCTTCTGCAGGGAGGCAAAACACTGAGTTATTAATTCATTCCTTCTGGCTATTTTGGTGCAGTTTAGATAAGTCAAGTTACTTGCCAAGTCCAAAGGCTTTGCATCACCTTATGGTGACTCAACATCCTTCCTTGCTACTGGCTTAAATGGAAAAGTTTTCTACATTTGTTGCATTGGAATTATATTGGGGATGAATTTGGCTGTATTTACTCTTTGGAGCCATGAAAGGCAGAAGGTTATATGTGATATATAATGTTTCTAATTATTCCAGTACAAATCAATAAAGTAATCTAAAAATAAAACACAACGAAATATTGAAGTGACTTGTAGCTGAGTCCAGCTAAACTGCATTATTACAACAATACACTCGAACTCCTGGTCATTCTCCAGTCTATTAAGTTACTGCTACCCTCTCAGAAGACTGAAAATAAATCCTTCCTTACTAACTAGCTCTTATCTATTTGACAAACAAATTTTGCAATGTTTCAAATGCACCATAAATCATGATGGGGTCTCAGCTTTGTGCATTAGCATCACATGATGGCACCTCAAACATGTATGACTGATAAGATATACTAATGGATATGGCAGCAAAGATGAGAAGCAATGGAATTAAATCACAACAAGGGAGGTTAAGGGTGTATAGTGGGAAAAAAATCCTTAGCTGTCAGGGTGATTAACTACTGGAATAATTTGCCAGCAGAAGTTCTGGAATCTCCATCACTGGACATTTTTAAGAGCTAGATTAGACAAATATCTGTCAGGGATGGTTTAAGATGGTACTTGGCCTTTCCATGAGTTCAGGAGACTAGACTTGATGATTTCTCATGGTACCTTCCAGTTCTATAATTCTATCATCAAAAGATGGAATTTTCATACAGTGGGAAATAGTTTGATATTTATTTTAATAGAAAATAGTTCATATCAATATTTCCTATGGAAATATAAAATTTTTCAGCAAAATTTTTCCGTGGAAGGTTTTGACTTTCTGGAAACTGCATTTTTTGTCAATTTAACAGGAAATTTCTGAACAGCTCTAGTTGATTATATGATGTTGCAGAATAATTAACGTCCCTGTATTGTATTTTGGAGTGTTATATGTATCATACTTTCAGATTCAGTTGGTTTCTTTGCAAATGCAGTGTTTTGAACATTTAAAACATTACATAAATTATGAATATTTCATTCTATAAGCTATTCTCTGCTAGTCAACAATTAGATAAATGTTTGAAACTTTAAAAGTTGATAGTGTTTTTGTAAGGAGAAACCAAGAAAAACATTTTGTTAAATGCTCAACAGTCCCACATTTTTTTCTTATTAATCCAAAGAGAAAACTAACCAGTTGATGAAAGGAGTAAAGTCTGTTGCTGACCATGTTTTCAGTCATACAATTTTTTAAAAAATTACAACTCCATTTTTAAATGGATTAACATTGCATATATACCTCCTTAGGAAAAAAATGCTGTTGATCACACTTTATTGCAATATATTTTAACTTTTGTCATTTGTTGACTTTTCCATTGGACTATATGCAGTAATCTGGATAAGTTTTTTCAGCTGTTTCACCTACCTTGCTGGCAGTGACTGTTTTTCTCTGAAAGTAAAAATGACATCTACTAATCTACAGCAACTAAATCACTTCTTAGTAAAAGTGGCTAAGATTTAGGAATGTGAAATGTCTTTGCCAAGTAAAATTGAATGAAACTAGT
Organism: Podocnemis expansa; assembly: GCA_007922195.1. Classification (NCBI taxonomy): domain Eukaryota; kingdom Metazoa; phylum Chordata; order Testudines; family Podocnemididae; genus Podocnemis; species Podocnemis expansa. The sequence goes on along the minus strand of ML681998.1, from coordinate 10,801,471 downwards.
AAAAAATTTTGGAAACAAATATTGACACTCTCACAATGTCACTTCAGCTGTTTTGAGTGGTGGAATGGTTCAATAGCAAGGGCAACTAAATTGCAACTTAAGAGACGGGGTTTCTATACCTGACTGACCATGAGACAAGTTACTTCACTGCTGTTTCCTCTTCATCTTGTTTATTTAGATGCGGACAAACATTGTCTCTTGTTGTACCTTTGGGCAGTGTCTCATACAATTCAACTGTGATCTCAGTTGGGGTCTCCAGGTATTGTTGGAAAACAAATAATCACAGTAACAACAATTTCATACAGTTTATAATGTACAGTTGCTTTCTCTCGATGTACTAGCCACATAACAAAGGTGAAATTTACAATTTGCTGCTTCCATATTTAACTCCCTGGACCATCCTTTGGTTTACAAGGCAATGCAGAGGTCCACTGTCTCAGAGTGAGCTTTTGGATAAGTGTAGTGCCTACAGGCAAACAGGATTGTGGTATTTCCACAACTCTGACAAGATATGACATATGCTAATATGACACAGAGCAGGGTCTTGCCTGCTGGTGGATGTAGTACCCACAGTCTGTAGAGTCAAAGTCCTCAATCTCCCTGAGTGTGATGCAGGTTTTGCCTACCCCCGAACATGACTCTTTGTGTCCACCTCCCTGCACAGCTGGAGAAATAAAATGAAGCCTTCTTGTTCTTAGCGCTGCTCATGAGCAAAGAGTCGTTTTCCAACTTACACTGAAACAAAAATGGTGTTATTTTTGTTCTTTTTCAAAAACATATCAGATTGTAATAGAACTTGTCAAGTTAATATTTTTAACCAGGCAGATGATGCAGTAGGTTTGCATGAGTCTTCAAATTACAGATTTATCACAGCCAACTACATAAGTGGTTACATTTCATTTTTTGGAAGTAACCATTATAATTTAATGCAAGATAAATTCTCTTAGTTCACCTGAACAAGTAACTGTACAATCAGAAAAGTTGGATTCCTGTCCTTTAGCTTGGGCTAAGTCATTAATTTTCTGGATTCCACTGGTGGAACCCAGGCCACAGGCTCAATGATGGAAAGTCTGACAAAGTGGGATTTTTCTCCCACAAAAGCTCAAGCAATAAATACATTTGTTAGTCTTTTAAGAGCCACAGAACTCCTTGTTTGTGTTAATCACTTACAATCTGTTCTGAATACAGAGACAAGAAAATGAGAATCAGAGCAACTAGACATACATTGAATCAATGCATCTCTTGGGAACACCACTAACTACACTCCGGTGAGTATGAAGTTGTTCCTCCTACAAAAAGAGTAAATTACAAAGTGTCGTCAGTGGTTGGCTCTGTGTGCATGTTTCTTTGCTCTGTGTACTGTCCCAGCTCTGCACAGATAGCCAACACAGTAGCTCGCAGTTGAACTGCCCAAAACAACCATTGACTCAGCACTATTTGCCTCCATCAGTTTCAACTTCCTGATCAACTGATCAAGTCTATGAAGACCCACTCAGCCAATCAGGAAGTCAATCCTTGAACACCCTACCCTGGCAACTGGGAGTAGGGAAGTTGAACGCAGATACACAAGTGATTTGTTATCGCCATTTGACTGGTTCTGTGAACTTGCAAGTAAGCATGACTTTTGCTACAACCTGATTTTGCTTTTTATCAGCAGAACCAAAATACATTAGTTCAGGACTTAGGCCTCGTGCTAGGCCTCACATCTCAAGCTCTCTCTTTCTATTACACAAATAGCGCAATGTGTCTGCAAGCTATCTGGTGAAGATTTTGGTTATACCAGCTGCCTCCTTTTCAATTTTTTTTTTCAGTGTAACTTCCAAGGGAAGTTTCACAACTGGGATTAGAATGGCCAAAGCTCCTTCATAGATTAAGCATTGCACAAATGAATGGGAGGAGGACAACAGCTGTACACTGTGGAGAAATGAGGAGAGTTCTTATTGCTGATTCAATCTTTCAAATTCTTACTCCTGTGAAAATTAAGAGATTCATAGAGTTTAAAGCTAGAATGGACTGTTAGATCCTTTATTAACACCTCCTCAACATCACATGCTGTTAAAATTCAGCCAGTTATCCTTGTGCTGTGCTCAGTAACTTGTGGTGGGTTGAAATGAATCTTCCAGAAAACCATCTACCCTTGTTCTGAAGTCAAGATATGAAGAATACAGCAGTGTCCTTGGTAATTTCTTCTGATATTCATTCATCTTCATATTCTAAACATTGATTCAAATTAGAAATAACATACATTCTGGCTTCCACCAGATTCTAATCTGAATCATTCTGGTTTCAGCATCTAGTCACTGGTGTATCTTTCTCTTCTAAAGTCAGGATTTTCAACTTTGACAAATCAAGCAGCTTGAGCTCTTTAAGATACTCATGGGAAGGCATTTCTGCAGCCCTCAAACCTTACCCTGGACGCCCCATCATCCTAGGCATTGGCACTCTTACTGCTGGCCTATCTGGCTATGTGGACTCCCTCCTCAGACCCTATGTTATCAACATCCCCAGCTATCTTCAAGACACCACAGACTTCCTGAGGAAAATACAGTCCATTGGAGAACTTCCTGAAAACACCATTCTGGCCACTATGGATGTAGAAGCTCTTTACACCAACATCCCACACAAGGATGGATTACAAGCTATTAGAAGAACTATCCCAGATGATGACACAGCGCAGCTCGTGACTGAACTTTGCGACTTTGTACTCACCCACAACCACTTCAGATTTGAGGATCATTTATATCTCCAAATCAGTGGCACTGCTATGGGCACCTGCATGGCCCCACAATATGCCAACATCTTTATGGGCGACTTAGAACAACGTTTCCTCAAGTCTCATCCCAAGACACCTCTTCTTTACCTGCACTACATTGATGACATCTTTATTATCTGGACACATGGCAAGGATGGTCTTGAAGATTTTCACAGAGATTTCAATAATTTCCACGACACCATCAAATTGACCCTGGAACACTCCACACAGGAGATCCACTTTCTTGACACTACAGTACAAATCAGGGATAGACGCATCACCACCACCCTATACCAAAAACCTACTGATTGGTATAGTTACCTACATCCTTCGAGCTTCCACCCTAAACACACCACACGATCCATTGTCTACAGCCAAGCCCTAAGATATAACCGCATCTGCTCTGATCCCTCAGACAGAGACAGACATCTTGAGGATCTCTATCAAGCATTCTTGAAACTACAGTACCCACCTGGGGAAGTAAGAAAACAAATTGACAGAGCTTGACAGGTTCCCCGAAGTCATCTACTACAGGAGAGACCCAAGAAAGAAAGCAACAGAACACCACTAGTCACCACATACAATCCTCAAGTCAGACCTCTGCAAAAGATCATTAAGGACCTACGGCCTATTCTAAAAGATGATCCCTCTCTCTCTCAAGCATTAGGAGACAGTCCACTCCTTGCTTATAGGCAGCCCCCTAATCTTAAACGGATACTCACCAGCAACTACAGATCTAACAACAGGAGCATTGAAGCAGGCACCCACTCCTGCAAAAAAACCACGCTGCCAAGTCTGCCCACATATCTACACAACAGACACCATCATAGGTCCTAATCAAGCCTGCTACTTCATCAAAGGCTTATTTACCTGCTCATCTACTAATGTGGTCTATGCCATCATGTGCAAGAAATGCCCCAACACCTTATATATTGGACAAACAGGGCGATCGCTCTGTAAGAGACTGAATGAGCACAGAGCTGATATCAGAAATCAAAGAACAAAGAAACCAGTTGCTGAGCACTTCCATCTTCCTAATCACTTGATGACGGATTTGTTAATGACTGTCGTTAGAGATGTACCTGGGACATCAAGACTTCAAAGAGAAACAGCTGAACTCGAATTAATATGCAAGCTAAATTCTGTGAAAGCAGGACTCAATGGAGACAATGGGTTCTTTTCCCATTACAAAGGGTAATTTGACTTCTGGCTTCCCATGGTTTGAGCCTGTAAACTGCTCTGATTTGCTGTTACTTTATGACCTGATCCTATGTTTTACGCCCCCTTGCATTTAGTTTCATTCCCTTCTGTAAGTTCACCCATCTTCGAAGCATCTGAGGAAGTGGGATCTTCTCCCACGAAAGCTCATGCAAAAAATAAATGTTAGTCTTCAAGTGCCACACAACTCTTTGTTGCTCTTTTCTGTACCCTCCGCCCATTTTTTCAACATTCATTTTAAAACATGGATACCAGAACTGACTGAAGAAATCCAATATCAGTCTTACCTATGCAGTATGCAGAGGTAAAATCACCTCCCTATTTCTCCCTATTGTATTAGCCCTTTTGTTGCAGCATTGTAGTGGGAGCTCATGTCAGGTATGTCTACACTATGCGTTTAAGTGAGCTTAAGGGCTTCCTTAAGTCAATTTAATAACTCTCATTCTTTAAGTCGATTTAGGCATTAAGTTGAATTTATTAAGTTGACTTAATGAAATGTGGCCATCTAAGTTGACATAAGAAGACCTATGTTATAACATGTGCCTGCTTAAGTTGACTAGTAAAGTCAACTTAAGGAAACACACTTTCTATTAGGACATTTTCTTAAGTCGCCTTAACCAACTTTGTTAAGTCAACTTAACAAAGCCCTGTAGTGTAGACATACCCGTTGAATTGCTTATTCATTTACATCCCCTAAATCTTTTTCTGAGTCATTTCTTTCCTGGATACAGTCCCCCATTCTGTAGTTATGACCTTCATTCCTTCTTCCTTAGATGTATTACATTGCATTGGCTATCCTGAAACACATTTTGTCTGAACAGGCCCAGCTTATCAAGTGATTCAGATCACTCTACCTTACTGAAATTTCCAAATGGGTAAGTGTTTACTGGATTAAGTGTCAAAGTAGGGAAAGGAAGTTTATTGCAGCAGTCTAAGAAAGCTTGAACTATGGAAATACCAGTATTTGGCTACACGCAGGGATCAGATTGTGAGCTGGTATAAATCTACATAGCTATAATTGATTTCCATGGAGCCATCCAATGTATACCAGCTATAGTCCTGGCTCACAAGTGTTTAGGAGTCACTATGTCACAGACTGAGGCCAGAAGGGACCATTGTGGTCATCTAGCGTGACCTCTGACATAACACAGGTCATCTGACCTCTCCGAATTAATTCCTTTTTGGACTAGTGTTCAGAGAAAAACATCCAACTTTGATTTAAAACCCGTCATCTATCCTTTGAAAACTTAAGGCAATCATAGTTCAAGGGGCCCTTAGCCTCAGAAAGTAAATTGTTTTTGAGAGATTTTATTAGTTTATGTGCAAAGTTACATAATATGCTTTTGCCATTTAAGTGACACTGCCTTTCCTTAATTTAATGAAATTTACTAAGGTAACATGAAGATTTCCTCACCATAAGAGCAGTGAGAGGAGTGCACAGCTCCAACAAACTTGGTGTGGTTAGACGGATGAATTGTAAATGAACAAAACAAAACAAAAAAACCCAGACATCCCAAAAGGCTGGGTAATATTTATGCAAAATGATGGTAGCATTGTACACTTGCACTGACCACACAATGTTCGAGCCCACACAGTAGTGTCATTCATGTGTGCTCATAAAGCCACAGGCAAAACCCCCACACAGTGTTATTTGTACAGTAATATTCTACCATTGTATAAGTTTTTTTCTAATACTCCTTTGTAAGGGATTTTCTTGACAGGGATGTATTGTCTCCCTAATGTTCACCCCCAAAGGGGAGGAAAGGTACAGAATAGAAAATAATACTGTAAGAAATGTAATTAAATGAAATTTCACTTTCAAATAATATTCGTGAAGAATATATTGTAATCACAACAGTTACAATGCAGGAGACTTAAGTGTGAAAGTCTATGTCTACACTGAAGGCTTAAGTTGAGTTAAGCAACTCCCTGGCCACATTTGGAGTTCATTAAGTAGACATAAGCAATTGCTTAAGTTGACTTAATAACTCCGGCCGTTAAAGTTGACTTTAAGGGTTAAGTCAACTTTACTAAGTTGACTTAACACAATGAGCCCATTAAAGTTGACTTAAACAAATGGGGCCTCACTAAGTCAACTTAATAAGGTGACCTTTAAGTTGACCATATTAAGTTGACTTACCTGAGCCCTGTAGTTTAGACATAGCCAAACATATTCTCTTGTAATAGAAATCAGACCCACTTTGGTCAGTAATATTTAATTTTTTTTTACAAGCCATGTAAAAGAGCTTAAAACAAACTGTAAGCTAGAAAGAATGCTGATAATTATGTTTATCGTATATGAAACATTAAAGGACAAACCATGTGTCATGCAGGAGTCCTGGGTTATAACTGGAAATATAAGAGCAGAATGAGAACAAACCTCAGGGCCTTCACAACAAAACATAAAACCTACTTTTTCCAGCCTTGATGCTCCTCATACTTCCTAGAAAACCACATTTTTAAAAACAAACCCCAAAGTTCTTGCAATTCAAGAAAGAAGAAAGAGCAGCACATACAAATCTTGTGGGTTCATTTTAATAAACTTGCAAAACACTCAGCTATTATGGTGATGGAATCAATACTGTATGTAGCAAAAAGAACACATGCCAAAGACCAAATCCATGGCTGCAAAGGAAATGTCTCAAATGATACATGTGATTTGAATCCTGGATCTTTGACACTCAAAGCACAGGACTTAACAGTTAACTATTAAACTCCTTTAGCTGTTAATAGTATTAAGGCTTTTTGCATATCCAGTGCAGCCTATAAGGGGCAACAGTAGTACACAGCCCATAAATACTGGCCAGTTCTTTACACACTAGCAGGCCTATGACATGAGGAAGGACAGAGGCAGCCAAGAAAAAGGAGGTGACTGAAAATCATCTGGTCTCCTGCATTGTTGTGATCCTTTCTACCTAACATAACAAGGAAATGAGGGAGAAGAAGAGTAGCCAGGTGTAATGGACCGGAGTCGCTGGCTGGTCAGGAAGGCGCATCCTATGGGTGGCTTGGGGAATTAGCCTGGTGTGGTGTCCCGCCAGGTAGCCGGACTGCTGCTTCTAGCCCAGCCCCTGATTAGAGCGAGCACACACAGAGTCCCTGCCCTGGCCCCTAGGCGGGGTGGGCGACCCCTAAGTCAGTAGACAGCTCAGGCGGTGAGTAGTCACTTGAGTGATCCCACAAGGGAAGGGATTGAGGAGAGAGATGCAGGCCCACCCATCTCCACTGCACCCCTGCCCAGGTCCCTATCCTGTGGCAGAGCGGTCTGCCAGTGGGTCAGCGAGGCTCCAGCCGAAACACGCAGACATAAACCGTTGCTTGGTGCTCTGCTCTCCCTGGACTCCTTCCTCCCACCGCAGCCCAAGTACCTAGTTCCAACGAGAGTAGCCATCCTTGGGGTCTCCTTCATAGCTTCCTTGGGGGATCCCAGTGAAACCCTCCATGTCCATGAGCGGTAGATCAGGGAACTCCTCTGGCCCGTTACCAGGCAGCAACTCCTCCAGGTTACAAGGCCCTTACACCACCAATGGCTCCTCCTCTGCCAACGGGAGCTCCTCCAGGTCTCACGGGCTGGAGGGGTCAGTGTCCACATCCTCTTCCAGCTGGGGTTCAACCCCATCACAGGGCACCTGGTCAGGGCCCCAATGGGCCCTGACGGGGTCCTCCGCAGTTGGCAGCCTCAAGTTTCCCTCCCAATCACTAGGCCCAGGGAGGCTGGGTAGGCCATAGGGTTGTTCTGATGGGGAGGACCGGATTTGGTGCCTGGCCTGGGCCAGCCCTCTTCCGGCTGGCTGCCTCCTTGCTGGTACATCCTTCTCCTTCAGCAACTCAGCCCCTACTGAGCTGCTAGCTGGGGTTTTTATACTTTCCCTTCCTCTCTGGGTCCCACCCTTGTGTTTCTGGGACCTGGGGCCTGCAGTTCCCCAGTCTGACAGGGAGGGTGTTCAGGCCCTTCCTCCGGCTCAGGCTCCTAGGTAGGCCACAGTGCCTGATTATGCCAGGTGCTTCCCTATCCCAAGCAGAACTACAAAATAAATTTGAAAAAAAATCTTCCACAGAAATATCCAATAAAAACCCAGGTTTTTGTTCTCTCTGTCTAAAATAGTAGAAGAAAATAAAATTATAAAACCTACACACAAAATAGTCTATTGCATACATGAATAAAAGATTTTTTAATTCCAGTGTTTTGTTTTGGGTTTTTTTTCTGAAATCCAGGTGTCCTCTCCATTGAAGTTCTCTGAAGAGGAAAGAAAGTATGCTATTCATTATCCCAGGCACAACATTTGCATAGAATATGCTTCATATAGTCTCCTGTCAAAGTATCAGTCATTCTCCACCTTCAGCTATATGACCACCACTCACCATTTGTGACACTTTGACATACATTCCCTTCACTGTGGAAACGCCAGCATGCTAAAATACTCTGTGCAACCAACCAGGTTCAGTTAAAGCTTCCCACTGTCAGGCAGCTTGTCTGAAGGTTTGGAGCTCTTGTCTTCAGCCACCATTGTCAGGAAAGCCATTCCATGTAAAAGCCCATACATCTCTTAGATTACTGCAGGTGTTTATTTTAGGTATACATTTTAATTTAGTATTGCTCTTTGCTCCATGAATAATGTATTCATTTAACGTTTATTCTTTTATTACGTCTGGGTTTTGTTCCATCTTTTCTTGCTGGCTTAAAGGACATCAATTCTGGGGGGCAAATTTATTCTATTCAGTTAATGGGGCTTCACTAGGTGTTTCTGATTCATTATAGTGCATGAAATGTCTAGTGTTTAAACATGTCTACTCCTAAGCCTCCCATTCATTTACATGCACTCCCCTGTATTAATATTATCATAAAAATTATATGTATGTATCCCTATTGAACATACCGTATCTAATGTCTCACTGTTTGCTGCACGATATGACTGCAAACAATTCAAGCTAACTAAACCCTGGATGTGAAATTCTGACTTTACTGAAGTCAATGCTAGTTTGCCATTGGATCTAATAGGTCAAGATTTCACCATCACCATGGGTGATTTCATAACCCCATGTTTCCCTGACCATCTCTGTGGAGAGTTCTGGAGAATCTCAGTCCTCGGAGAACCAGTAAGCTGAAGGCACAGCTTTTGCTTGCCGATGTAGAATGGGCAGTCTTCGGCCTTCAGGACAGCAATATAAGCTGCAACGTGACAGCAGTAGCCTTCTCAGAGATAGCAAATTAAAGGGAAGCAGCTACTTAGAGTCTGTAGAACTGGTAGGGGTCAGACATCACAAACAATATGAAATACATTGGAGAGGCGGTGCAAAACATTAGGTAGTTCCCTTGAAGACTTTTATAAGTAAAGGAAAGGGGGATCTAAAGACTACTGGATGATTGGAGGGATTAGTTGACTTCAATATTTTACAGATGTGTATTTTCCCAATTATGGGGTCAAGATTAATGCTCTAAAAGAGGATTCATTTCAGGGATGGGAGAGGCCTCCATTGTGAGGACTTTCAGTCAAAACCTGCACCCTGCCTACCTACAATTCCTCCATATTTACCTAGATAAGTCAATCTCAGATATCTGTCCTCACATTTGCAGAGCAACTACCTATTTGTGTCCCAAAAGTGGCTGAATTTCAAGGATGGAAGGAATGATCTCTGTATAGAACTTTTTAAGAATGGGTACTCCGGGATCTTTCACAGAATCTGTAAAATTGCAAGGGACCTTGCAAGGTCATCTAGTCCAGTCTCTTGCAAGACTAAGCATTATCTAGACCATTATGGCAGGACCAAGCATTCATCCATGCCCTAATCTATACATAGGGCTTTTTTGGTGACAGTTGACCATCGTTTACGCATGGAATGTAAAATTCCTTGCATAAAAGGTGGTGACTTTGTAAGCTGCCATTACACATTAGGGCAAAGTTGACCACAAATTGCTTGTGATCAGCTTTCCCCTATGCCCCTGGACCCCCAGCACTTCCGCAGTTGGCTTCCGGAAGTGACGCAGTGAGTTCATACTTGCTGCGATCTGCTCCCAGAAGCCTGAACTGAGGGCGACAATTTTGCCACCATCAGTAGAGATGTACCCCATACAAGTAGTTGTCTAACCTACTCTTAAAAATCTCCACTAATGGAGATTTCACAATTTCTCTTATCAATCTGTTTCAGTGCTTAACTACCCTGACAGTTAACAAGTTTTCCTAAAGTTCAACCTAAACTGCCCTTGCTTCAGTTTAACCCATTGCTTCTTGCCCTATCCTAAGAGGTAAACAAGAACAATTTTTCTACCTCCTCCTTATAACAACCTTTTATGTACCTGAAAACTGTTATAGTGTTCCCCCCCTCGGTCTTCTCAACTCCAAGGTTAAACAAACACAGTTTTTTCAATGCTCCCTCATATGTCATGTTTTCTAGAACTTTAATTATTTTTGTTGTTTGTCTGTGGACTTTCTCCAATGTGTCCACATCTTTCCTGAAATGTGGCAGCTACAGCTGGACACAATAATACAGCTGAGGCAGTATCAGCACACAGTAGAGCAGAATTATTTATATCTTGCTTACAACACTCCTGCTAGTGCATGCCATGTGAACAATGTTTGCTTTTTTTCTGCAACAGTATTACACTGTTACTCCTACTAAGTTTGTGTTCCACCATGACCCCCAGATCCTTGTCTTCAGTATTCTTTCCTAGGGAGTCATTTCCTATTTTGTATGTGTGGAACAGATTGTTCCTTTCTGAGTGGAGTGCTTTGCATTTGTCTGTATTAAATTTCATCCTCTTTACTTCAGACCATTTCTCCAGTTTGTTCAGCTCATTTTGAATTTTAATACTATCCTCCAAAACACTTGCAATGTCATGGAGCTTGATATTGTCCACAAACTTAATAAGTGTACACTATTCCACTATTTAAATAATTGATTAAGGTATTGAACAAAACCAGATCCAGGACTGATTGCTGTGGGATCCCATTTGATATGCCTTTTCAACTTGACAGTGATCCACTGATAATTACTGTCTGTGAACAGTTTTCCAACCAATTATAAACCCACTTTATAATAGCTCCACCTAGATTGCATTGTCCTAGTTTGTTTATAAGAAGATTATGCAAGACAGTATCAAAAGTCTCATTAAAGTCAAGAGATACCACATCAACTGCTTCCCCCCATCAAAATGGCTTTTTATCCTGTCAAAGAAAGCTATTAGGTTGGTTTGATATGATTTGTTCTTGACAAATCTATACTGACTGTTACTTATCACCTTCTTATCTTGTAGATGTTTGTAAATTGATTGTGTAATTATTTGTTCCATTATTTTTCCAGGTCATGATGTTAAGCTGACTGGTTTGTAACTCCCCAAGTTGTCCTGATTTTTTGCCTTTTTATAGACTGGGACTGTGTTTGCCCTTTTCTAGTCCTCTGGAATCACTCCCGTCTTCCACGAGTTTTCAAAGATAATTGATAATGACTCACATATCTCCTCAGTCAGCTCCTTCAGGATTCCAGAGTGTATTTCATCAAGCCTTGGTGACTTGAAGACATTTAACTTGTCTAAATAATCTTAACTTGTTCTTTCCCTACTTTAGTCCCATATACAAAATCATTTTCACTGGCATTCACTATGTTAGATGTCCAATTGCTACTAACCTTTTCAGTGAAAACTGAAACAAAAATGTCATTTAGCACTTCTGCCGTTTCCACATTTTCTATTATTGTCCAGCCCCCCTGTAACCCTCTCCCTTGTCTCCCAGGATTACTTGGGAGCAGACAACACTCGTGTGCACAGGTGCCCAAGTTTGATGACAGAGAGATCCTGAGTTTCCCAGCGGTGATGTTGGGATCATGGGAATCTTCTATCCACTCTTCTTCTACAGTCCCTTTCCTTTACAGGAAATTAAAATTGGTGGTGCCTCCACCTGGCTGGGTCCGGTACATGATCAGTGGCGTGCCTTGGGAGCCTCCAGGACTAAATCCATGCATCTAAGAATAACCTCTAGGATGGCTCTAACCCAAACTTACTAATATATATATATTATGGAACAAACCATGCATGGACGAGACAAGAGAACCTGGAATTGATGAATGCTACTACAACAGCAGACCTAATGAGAGGGGATATATGAAACGTATGAGGGGACTATGGATGGACAAAAGACCTACATCCACACTAACCGAGAAACAGCTAGTTACCCAACGCTTCAACATAGTAAAGAGGCAGCTGCTCTCACAACTGGAGATAGACCAACTCCACATTACCTCCCAGACTCAAGAAGAAGCTCCAGAAGAACAACTAGATGTGCAGCCACCACCTGAAGCTGGAACTTCATTGCCACCACCTCCATTACAGAACACAGCAGCTGATATGAGGCATAAGATCACGGATAAACTAGCTACAGTCAACCCTCGAGACCGATTACCAAGGCTCGTTGGAGAAGTACCATCAGATAGTATGCTAGAAGATGCCAATAGAACCCTAATGACAATACCTACTACCACCATCACTGAAACCAATGAACTGGTATATGCTACAGCCTCTGTAATCCTGGAGATGCTTGGCTACACAATCAAAAAGAACAGCACTACATACCCCCCTGGAAAATGAGGTTGGAGGATAAGATCAAGGCAACCCGGAGAGAAGTTAGCCGGCTGGTGGAACTACAGAAGGGTGTAGAGATTAAGGATAAGACTCGGCTACTGAGAAAATACAAGGGCCTGACTCCATCTGAAGCCCTAGAGACTGCTAAGCAAAGGCTCACAGCACTGGCCACCAGGCTAAGGAGATACACTAGAGCAGCAGAGGCCAAAAAAATAAATGCCCTGTTCTCCAAAGAACCATCCAAGGTGTACTCCCAACTGCAGTGCAACAACACAATAACAGCAGAGCCACCAACAGCAGAAACTGAACAGTACTGGAAGAACATCTGGGAGAAAGAGAAGACTCATAACACCAGTGCAAAGTGGCTGCAGGACCTGAGAAGAGACCACAGCAATCTCCCAGAACAGGAACCAGTCACCATCACAGTAGCCGACATCCAACAGCAGGTCAAGAACATGAAGAGCTGGACACCACCTGGCCCAGACATGGTCCAGACCTACTGGCTAAAGAAACTAACAGCAGTGCATGAACGCCTAGCAGCACAGATGAACCAGCTGCTAGCAGCAGGCTCCCATCCAGACTGGCTAACACAAGGAAGGACAGTGCTGATCATGAAAGACCCCCACAAGGGAACAGCACCATCCAACTACCGGCCAATAACCTGCCTCCCCACAACATGGAATGTCCTATCAGGCATCATAGCCGCCAAGCTACAGGACCACATGGGCCAGTACATGAGCACAGCTCAGAAGGGTATTGGGAACAACACCAGAGGCTCAAAACACCAGCTGCTCATAGATAGAGCAGTCGCCCAAGACTCAAGGTCTAGACAGACCAATCTGAGCACAGCCTGGATTGACTACAGGAAAGCCTATGACTCAATGCCGCACACATGGATCTGTGAATGTCTGGCGCTATACAAAGTCAACAGGACACTAAGGACCTTCCTCAAGAACTCAATGGGATTGTGGAAGACAACACTGGAAGTCAACTCAAGACAGCTTGCACAAGTGACCATCAAGTGCGGCATATACCAAGGTGATACGCTGTCCCCGCTGCTGTTCTGCATTGGCTTGAACCCCCTCAGCCAGATAATCACAAGGACTGGATATGGATACAAGTTCAAGAGTGGAACTACCATTAGCCACCTCCTCTACATGGATGACATCAAGCTGTATGCTAGGAATGAACGAGACATCGACTCGCTAATCCACCTGACACGGATCTACAGTGAGGATATTGGGATGTCATTCGGACTGGAGAAGTGTGGCCGGATGGTAGTAAAGAGAGGAAAGGTAGTGAAGACTGATGGGGTGGAACTACCAGCAGGCCACATAGCAGACATACAGACCAGCTACAAGTACCTTGGCATCCCACAGTCGCATGGGAACCACGATGAGGAGGCAAGGAAGACAGCAACATCCAAGTACCACCAAAGGATAAGACAGGTCCTGAAGAGCCAGCTGAATGGGAAGAACAAGATCCACACCATCAACAGGTACGCCCTGCCAGTCATCAGATACCCTGCCGGTATAGTGAGCTGGCCAAAGGAGGACATGGAGGCTGCCGATGTGAAGACCTGGAAGCTCCTCACAATGTACGGAGGTTTCCACCCCAAGTCCAACACCCAGAGACTGTACGCCAGCCGGAAAGAAGGCGGGCGGGGTTTGGTGAGTGTCAAAGCCACTGTCCTGGATGAAACCCAGAGCATCCAGGAGTACATCAGTAAGATGGCACCCAAAGATGA
>ML681998.1:10775324-10787082 GCA_007922195.1 Podocnemis expansa | reverse complement strand
TCATCTTTGGGTGCCATCTTACTGATGTACTCCTGGATGCTCTGGGTTTCATCCAGGACAGTGGCTTTGACACTCACCAAACCCCGCCCGCCTTCTTTCCGGCTGGCGTACAGTCTCTGGGTGTTGGACTTGGGGTGGAAACCTCCGTACATTGTGAGGAGCTTCCGGGTCTTCACATCGGCAGCCTCCATGTCCTCCTTTGGCCAGCTCACTATACCGGCAGGGTATCTGATGACTGGCAGGGCGTACCTGTTGATGGCGTGGATCTTGTTCTTCCCATTCAGCTGGCTCTTCAGGACCTGTCTTATCCTTACATATATATAAGACATTCATGGTGTTTTATTGCATGTAACAAACCTTTACTTAACAAAGAAACTTATCATAACAGGATGGAATTGAATATTACTACTAATTCAAAAACATAGAGGCAAGTAAATAAATCAGTGAGCAGACACAGAACACAGTTTAAAGGAAACTTATCTAACTAGCATGTTCACAGCCCTTTTTCCAACTCAGGGGGCACACTTCCCAGAGTTCAGAACACCAACCCCTGGCTTGCATGGGCATGCTTGGAGGGTCAGTGAAGGAGACAGGGCAGCTCTCTGCAGGTTCAGTGTATCCTCTCAGAACCATGCTGAAGATCCAGAGCGAGCCCAACCAATGATCTGTAGTCATGGCCCTGGTTCATAGGGAGTGCCATGCTGCCTCCCCTCGAACCCAGTCAGCAGCTCGGCAAACTCCCTTGGTTTACAAGCCCTGCTCCAAACTGGAGGGGGGAGACAGAGAATCACACCCTCACTGCAGATCCAGATCAGTCTGTTCTAGGCTCAGACCCTGCTTTGGGCCAAGTAAGCCACCAACCTCTGAAGCTCCCTGCTTGAATGAGCCTCCAGCAGTCTCAGGAACCCCAGGAGCAGCATCAGGAATCCCAGGAGCACTCACAGCAGCTTCCAGATTCAGACCTGTCTCTCTCCCTCTCTGTGGAGACCCTTTAAGTCCCCCTCTACTTCCTGGAGGGGCAGGCAGGGTCCCGCTCTCTTTCCCAAGGGATCATGGGAGTTGTAGTCCCTCAGTGGAAAACTTACAGTACATAGGAGCTGCTTTAATGTTAATCTCCTACTTGATTTCAGAGGCCCCTAGAGTACAGGCTACCTACACCTCCATCATTGATCAACAGAACTACTGGCCCTTGGTTTTCCTCTTGCTTCTAATATATTTGTAGAGTGTTTTCTCATTACTCTTAATATCTGTAGCTAGTTTAATTTCATTTTATGCCTTGGCCGTCTCATTTTGTTGCTACATACTTGTGTTATTTATTTATATTCATCCTTTGAATGTGACCTAATTTCCACTTTTTGTGGGACATTTAGAGTTTCAGATCATTGAAGATATCCTTGTTAAACTTGGGTGGAATGCAGTAACTATACAAATAGCAGTCATTCATTTGGCTTTGTGGGCGAGATTTAGGTCTCAGAGAGGAGGGTATGGAGGGGTTGTTGTGGTAGGAGACTCTCCAACAGCAGCAGCATGATGCGTGTGCACCAACTGAGGCGTGAACTCAGTCCTAGCTCCTCTCTCTCCCAGCCACTGACAGGCAGTGATCTGACCTCACCTCTCTCTGTATGCTGTGCCCCAGTGTTTCAATCTTTACAACTGTTTTGATTTGCTATTACAGTGTGACCTGTTCTTATGACTTACACTTCCCTGCATTTATTTCTTCCCATTCTGTAAGTTCCGCCATCTTAAAAGCATCTGAGGAGGTGGGATTTTCTCCCACGAAAGCCCATGCAGTAAATAAATTTCTTAGTCTTAAGTGCCACAGGACTTCTTGTTTGTTTGTTTTATCTATCATAGTATTCTAGCATGTAGTTAACACCATTAGCATTTAGCATCACAAAAATTTGCCTCCAGAAACCAAAGAGTTCAAAAGTATTAAGAAAGTTAATATTTGTATTAATATTGGATGTAATGAGATGGTGCTGCTACAGACAGTACAAAAGTCCTGTCGAATTGACTTAATGAGCAGTTAGTTCTTGAAAGAAATGTATTGTTAGTTGTGATGCAGTTCTTCTAAACAACTATGCATATCATTTCATACAGTGTTTCATTGCCTAACTCTGACTGGAATAATTTCATAATGATCATTATTAATAATACTAATCAAATAATAACTTCCACTGATCTGGCAGTTTTCATTAGTAGATCTCAAATACCCAAGCAAGCAAACCAAATCTATATAGTGTCAGAAATACTATAGCATTATGTAATAGGTCTTCTTAGCTTACCTGTTTCTCTTTCACACAAATTCAGATTGTTCATGAGGGTTTAAATAAGACTTTTATTTGCCTTTTGATTTTGGTGACTTTAGGGTTGTTTTCAAGCTTTTCTCAATAATCATATGAATCTACCTTTTTTCCCCTTCCAAATGAAAGCCAACATTCTTTTGTAATCACAAGATTCTGGAGCTGGGGTTATAGAAAAAACACCAAATATTACAAGACTCAGGATAAAAATGTGAAAGTTCATGTTTTGGAAGTGGAGCTGTTCTGTAATAATTTAGGAATACTGTACATTGACCTTGGATCCAGGAGATTGAAAGAACTTTGACAATTTAAGAAAGAACACATTAAAATTGGGTGGGGGGGGAGTGGCGAGAAGGAGAGACAGAGCACCTGCTGAGGCATCTGAAGAAGTTAGACATGCTTGGAATGCCATCAGGTGATATGACTTGGGATAAGATCATAGGTCATTCATCATAGACTCCCAAAGGAAAGTTCCAAAGGGGCAGCCATGTTAGTCTAGTAAAGCAAAAAAAGTAAGGAGTCTTGTGGCACTTAAAGACTAACAGATTTATTTATCACATGAACTTTCATGGGAGAATATCCCGTTTCGTCAGACGCTTTGAAGAGGGAGAACTTACAGAACTGGATGAAAATAAATGCAGGGGAGTGTAAGACATGGGATCAGGTCATACTGCAACAGCAAATTGGAGCATTGTAAGGATTCAAACTTTAGGAAGCATCATACAGAGGGAGGGTGAAGTCAAATTACCTGTTATAACATGGAAAGAATCCATAGTCTTGATTCAGTCCTGCTTTCACACAATTTAATTTGCATATTAATTCGATTTCGGCTGTTTCTCTTTGAAGTCTTGATGTCCCATTGATTTTCTTGATGACCATTGTTAACAAGTCATCAATGGAGTGATTAGGAAGATGGAAGTGCTCAGCAACTGGTTTTTTTTTTGTCTTATGATTTCTGATATCAATTTTATGAGCATTAAGCCTTCTGCATAGGGTCTGTCCTGTTTGTCCAATGTATAAGATGTGGGGGCATTTCCGGCACATGATGGCATAAATCACATTAGTGGATGAGCCGGTGAAGGACCCTTTGATGGAGTAGCTGGCTTGATTAGGTCCTATGATGGTGTCTTTTGTGAAGATGTGTGGACAGAGTTGGAAGCATGGTTTGTTGCAGGGATATGTGCCTGCTTTACTATTTCTGTTGTTAGGTCTATAGTTGCTGGTGAGTATCTGTTTAAGGTTCAAGGGTTGTCTGTAGGCGAGGAGAGGTCTGTCTCCCAAGGCTAGAGGGAGCGAGGGGTCATCTTTTGAAATAGGCTGTAGGTCCTTAATGATCTGTTGTAGAGATCTGACTTGAAGGTTGTATGTGGTGACCAGTGGCGTTCTATTGTTTTCTTTTTTGGGTCTTTCCTGTAGTAGTTGACTGTAGGGTACCCATCTGGCCCTGTCAATCTGTTTCTTTCCTTCTCCAGGTGGGTACGTTAGTTTTAAGAAAGCTTGATAGAGATTTTGAAGATGTCTGTCTCTGTCTGAGGGATCAGAGCAAATCAGTTATATCTTCGGGCGTGGCTGTAGACAATGGATCGTGTGGTGTGTTTAGGATGGAAGCTCGAGGGATGTAGATAACTATACTGATCAGTAGGTTTTCGGTATAGAGTGGTGTTGATGTGTCCATCCCTAATTTGTACTGTAGTTTCGAGAAAGTGGATCTCCTGTGTGGAGTGTTCCAGGCTCAATTTGATTGTATAGTGGAAATGGTTGAATCTCTGTGGAAATCTTCAAGAGCATCCCTGCCATGGGTCCAGCTGATGAAGATGTCATCAATATAGCTTAAGTAGAGGAGAGGTGTTTTGGGATGAAACGTGAGGAAATGTTCTAAGTCGCCCATAAAAATGTTGGCATATTGTGGGGACATGCGGGTACCCATAGCAGTGCCACTGACTTGGAGGTATAAACTGTCTTCAAATCTGAAATGGTTGTGGGTGGGCACAAAGTCACAAAGTTCAGCCACAAGCTGTGCTGTGGCATAATCTGGGATGGTTCTTCTAATAGCTTGTAATCCATTCTTGTGTGGGATGTTGGTGTAAAGAGCTTCTACATCCATAGCGGCCAGGATGATGTTTTTAGGAAGCTCAATGATGGATCAGATGTTCCTCAGGAAATCAGAGCCACAAGCCCTGAACCCAGCTGGGCATGCTGTGTAAGAACGGTCAATAGATAGTATGATACAGCCCAGGGTCCAGTTAAGAAGTAGAAGAATTGAGACTTGTACCTCAGAGGTAGAGGTATGAAGCTTAACAATGGAGTGTGTGCCCTTAGAGATGGGAAGGTGGACAGAGGAGCAGTGTGCCCTGCAACTGTGACAGTTGGCATCACTGCACATTGGTATTTAGTACTGTGGACTCTCATCTGTCTGGTTCTGTTTCTTTTTACTTAGGTCAGGGGTTTGGCAAACTTTGCTGGCCCCTGTGGCAGCCCCACTCCCCAAAGCCTCAGCAGGTGATGAAGGCGGGGCCAGAAAGTGGATAGGAGGGGATAGGAGATGCACACTCCTTTTCCCTCCTGATCCTGACCTTCAGCAAGGGAACAGACCCAGGCAGGGACAGGAGCCTTGCATATATGCGGCTCCTTCAGTCCAAGCCACATGGGGGGGGTGTGGTCAGTGGGGGGAGCAATTGTGGCAGTATATGGTGAGGAGCCCTGCATGCTGCTGTGCATAGGCCTGTGTGCCAGCTTTGGCACATGTGCTGGGGGTTGCCAACCCATGACTTACATGATAACATCTTTGGATGATTGGGTGAATGAAATCTATAAGAAACCAAAAGGGAACCTGAAGAATGAACTCTCAATTATATATTTTAAATCTCTTGCAGTGTCATGCCAGAATGCCTCTTCAAAATGACTTCATTACTTGACTTCTTCTATGGCTGGAAGGATTTACTTTTGAGAATTCATATATATCAACAAATCTAAATTCTGCCCCCAAACACCCCTTGAATGCATGCTATGGGCCAAATTCTGCTCACAGTAACACAAGTGAACCCTAAAATTAAATTAATTGAGATTGTGCAGGTTTAAGCAAGTGCAGGATTTTGCCTGGCATGTTCAAATGAACTAAAGATGCTATACATTTGATAGGAAGATGGATGGTCCAGCAATTGTTAGTTTGGGATTTGAGAGCTTTGGGTTCAATTCTTTGCTTAGATTTTGTGTGATCTTAAGCAAGTCAGTTAATCTCTTTCCCCCATCTGTAAAGTGAACAAAATAAGATTGCGAGATGCTCAAACGCTATGGTGATGGAGGCCACACCCGTATCTTAGATATATAGTTTGTTGGTAATTTCTATGTCATAAGGTTGGGAAATGGTAGAGGTTCCGGAATTTTAAGGAGAACACTAAATTCAATTTTAGGACCACAGGCTGAAAAATGTGTTGTAGTTGTTTTAAGAATTGTCAGAAATGCCAATAATCATCAGAGTTGGAACAGAATCAGACATGAGAAATGTTGTTTTCTGGATATATTTGTTGCAAGCCAGACACAGCTGTCCTCTCTGGATGGATACTCTTCTGTTGTGATTGGCTCCAAAGCTGAATCTCACATGATTCTAAGAACTCTGTGTCTGGGTAATAAGTAAATCACTGGTCCTAGCTCTGTCTTGCTGAGGTGCACTTCCAGGTGCAAACACTGTGTCTGATAATACTTCTTGGGCTGTCCTGTTGCCCGTACTCTGGTACCAGCATCATAGCCCTCCTAACCCTGCAGCTGCTTACACAGATTCCCTTCAGAGTCCACCTAGCTATGAGAACTGTGGTTTCTCAATTAACATCTTCAGAAACAGCATGGTAGTAAAGCAAGAAATCAAGACTTAGCATAGTGATTTCTTTCCACACACACTTTACTCTTTAAA
This sequence comes from Podocnemis expansa, assembly GCA_007922195.1. Taxonomy (NCBI): domain Eukaryota; kingdom Metazoa; phylum Chordata; order Testudines; family Podocnemididae; genus Podocnemis; species Podocnemis expansa. The sequence goes on along the minus strand of ML681998.1, from coordinate 10,780,872 downwards.
AATACATGAAAATTACTGATCTATACACAGCAATAAATTCCTGCAGACCCCACCACTTCTACAGGGTATGTCTGTTCTGCTGGGGCAGCATGATTGATTGAAGGAGCTGTGGAGACCCACTCCATTGATCCTGGAAATGGCCTCCAATCAATGTCATAAATTCTCCCTTTTCACCCTTCCAAAAGGAGTAAAACCAAAGGGTGTCTCCTGTCAATGCAGCACAGTGGAGATGCCAAAATAATGGCAGTGTAAACTGTACTTGATGACAAAGCCTTAGTACTCTTTGGAAGATCCTGTTGGAGGAGAATTAAGTTACAGTGAACTAAAGATACTTTACTCTTTAAAGAGAAGATCCACACACAGCATTTTAATGTGGGTTACCATTTGTGCATTGACTTCACACCTTTAGTTGATTAGACTTAACTTTCCTGGGTGTCCCCAGCTAGAGTACGCATTATAGAGTATTGCTTTTGAAGCAGCCTCTGTCACCCTTTCTGTCCAGCACTTCTGATGGGACACTTCCCTCACTCTCCCCTGTGGTCAGTTTCTGGGAAAAGAGTTGGTCAGAAACATGGCTCCTGCTGGTAGAAAACCCACTGTTTCACCAGGGTAAAAAACCCATTCACTGTTGATGCCTTTCATTGTGCTTTCAAAGGTTCCCAGACATAGTATCTCCACTACATTATCAAGGTCCTGATACAATTTGAATGCTCAAAGCCACACAAAAGTTTGTGTTTGCAAAGTAGGTTGAAATACAACATCGTGTTCACAAAATCATTCTGGATTTCATAATTCAGCATAGGGATATTCCTCATTCTCTCATAACACTGTTGTATTTTTCTCTTCTCCACCTCCTGTGAAGTGCAGATCTCTTAGGTTTGAGCCTGCTTGTTTCATCTCCTCCCGGAAACTTCATGGAACAGGTGGTGGGAGAGAATGGAATGACTGCTTCCAAGTACCTTTTGGGAGATTGTATGGAGCCTTTTTTGCAATTAACAAAAGAAGACCTGTGACACAAATTTCGAGTAGGGGCTGGAGAACAATTCCACCCCCCACTCACATGGTAGCAGGGACGATGGCCATGTGAGGCTGAGCCTGGCTCCTTACTCCAAACATTGTGACATGACGTGGGCTCAAGTGGCACTGCAATTCCATGCTATATGTCTGAATGCTGCTCAGTCAGATTTGGCTAGCTGTCCCCCTATCATGACAGAAGTGGCCAGACCAGAACTGAATGGCTCTGTGATTGTCTGAGCAAAACCCAAGTGGGAGCCAGGGCCTACCCCATCAGACTGGACCCACTGATGTTGGATGAGTGCAGGCCAGCCTTGCTTGCCAGCCTCATACCAATGTCTCATCATACCAACAGCTGCAAAACCTGACTCTGTCACTGTCTCCTTTCTTTTGATGTTAGCATGAAAATTACTGCTGTTGCAGGTTTCTAAAATACCTGTCTATATTAACATAGTCTCTCTCTTTAAGATGACAGCTATTCCAACATCTACTATGTAAATGTAGGAATGCCTCATTTTCCATGATTTGTATTTCTTTTAATTTCACTTTTGTGGCTGAAATATAATAAATAGAGAACATGTCTGTGTAAATGTGATACAGCATTGACTATCTAATTCACATGTTATGCTTTTTAGATTAAAGCAATCTAAACTTGAGTCTCCTTGACTGATGGAAAGAGCTGATTTCTGTGACTGGCTAAGGATAGCCTTTGTATTTCTCCACCCAGATACACCTGGCTTGCACTTGCCTATCTTTCTAGATGTTATAGGTAGTCAAGCACTCAATAATAATTAGGGGTTGAAATCATGAAAATTATCAGATTCCAAGGCCAGAAATAACCATTTGATAATCTAATCTGATTTCCTGAATAACAACCATGATAGAACTTCCCCCAAAATAATTCCTAGAGCATTTCTTTTAGAAAAAAACATCCAATCCAGATTTTTAAAATGGTCAGTGATGAAGAATCCATCACAACCTTTGGTATGTGATTCCAATGCGTTATTTACCTTCACTGTATCTACACTTCATTTCCAGGCTGAAATTGTCTAACAAACTTTCAGCCTTTGAATCATATTACAGCTTTCTCAGCTAGACTGAAGAGGCCATTATTCAATATTGGTACCCCATTAGGTATTTAGACAGTAGTCAAGTTATCCCTTAACTATCTCTTTGTTAAATTACATGGATTGAGCTCCTTGGCTATGTCTACACTTGGGGGGCTCTTTGAATTCCACTGAAGAAGGTCGACTTAAAGTCAGCCTTGTTAGGTCATCTTCAGGGTATGTGTACCCTAGAGACAGTGTAGATATACTCCGGGCCTGGGCCCTGCTGCCGGCCCTGATCCAACTCCAGGGGAACAATCTGGCTCCTGCTGCTGCCAGCAAGCAGTGTGGGGCCAGACCCAGCTCCAAGCCCCTTGCCACAGGTGGCAGGGGGCTCAGAGACAGTTCCTGTCACTGCTGGCAATTGGCACAGAGCCTGATCCAGTCCCGAGCCACGTGCTGTATGTGGCAAGGGCCTTGGAGCCAGCTTCTGTTGGTGGCAGCAGGACCCGGCTCTTAGCTGCCTGCTTCAAGCAGCTCAGGACCAGATTGAGCTCCGAGGCCCCTGCCAGCGGTAGCAGGAGCTGGATTTGAACCTGGGATGGGGTAGGGGCGTGGGGCTCCCGGCTCATAGGTCAATTTAAAGCTTAAGTCGACTTTAGGAGCAATTGTTAAGTCAAGTTAAGCAAGAGCTTAAGTCAATTTAATACAAGCCCATTTAGGACCTGGAGTTCCTTAGGTCAACCTAAGGTTCTAGTGTAGATGCACCCCTTGAGTCTATCACTAGAAGTCATATTTTCTAATCCTTTAATCAGGCTCTTGGCTTGTCTCTGAACCTTTCCAGCTTACCAACAACCTTACCGAATTGTGTTACCAGAACTGTACACAGTATACCACCAGTGGTTATAACAGTACCAAATGAAGAGGTAAAAATTACCTTTTTCCTCCTGCTTAAGTTTCAGTTGTTTGTTCATTCCAGGGCTGTTCTTTTAACCCCAGCATTACACCGGAAGCAGAGCCATAACTACAGTGGGGCCAACAGGGAAAAGCCCCGGGTGGCGCGGAGTGGCTCAATGGAGTTGCTGTGTTAAAGGGGTGGCTTTTCTAGTGCCAGCTGTAAGCACCACTAATTGCAAGGGATGCATTCAAATACAAACGCACCCCGGGCGGCAAAAGCTGGCATTATGGCTCTGACTGGAAGGTCCTATTCAGCTCAACACAATCTTGAATCTTTTTTCAGAGTTCCTGATTCCCAGATTAAAGTCCCACATCCTGTAAATTTGGCCTGTATTCTTTGTTCCAAAATGTATATATTTATATTGGAAGTATTAAAATGCCTGCTATTTGCTTGTGCCCAGTTTATCAAGTAATACAAATCAGATCACCTGGCCTCTTCATTATATACTACTCCTAAAATTATAGTGTTATCTGCAAACTTAATCTGTAAGCATTTCATGTTTTCTTTCAGGTCATTAACAGTGCGAGCGCCAAAAACTCATCCCTACAGGACCCTACTGGAAACATAGTCATCTGAAGATGATTCCCCATTTACAATTACAATTTTGAGACTTATCTGTTAGCTGGTTTATAATCCACTTAATGTGTTCTATGGTAGTTTTATATCCTAGTTTTTTAATTAAAATGTTGTGAGTCAAATGTCAAGTCAAATGCTTTACAGAATTTTGTGATATTCATAGTTCACCCAGGGGGTCATTTATAACATAGTTCCCTATACCAGAATTACGACGGTGCCAAATGGGTGCTCGATAGTCCCTCCAAAATGCTAAGCAGTCATTTTTATAATCCTTCATATTGAAAAGTATTAGGCAATGCAGACTTTACCTTGCCAGTCACTGAGTCATTTTCCATGACACAGAGCACAATGTTTTAGAATATGGAACGAATAAGACAGCCCAAAGGCTGACATTCCTCAGCTGATTCCATTTACAGCACTGTAACATGGTTCCCATTCATCAATAGCGCGTCTCGTTGCATCTAGGTGTTATAAGGTAGCTCTTGCTGTATCGGGTGGCCCCTCACTGTTCATTGTTCTCTCTGCAATAGTCTTTCTTCTGTTAACTGGACCTCCAACCTGGCCACCATTTAATCCATCCATTCCAGGGCTACAAAGGACAACTGTACAAATCCCATCTCCAGACCATGTTGGTCCTATCTCAGGTCTGGTGGGAAACCTGGGTTTGCCCATTACATCGAGTTCTAGTCCAGGGACCCTGTGACCAGAAAACTGGGTCCTGTGTCCCTATCCCTGGTACAGTTTCCCTGGGTACCTTCCTACAAAGCCTTTCTGTGTTCTCTTTCCTGATTCTGCACATACCACAGAAATTCCCTCTATTTCCTGTGCCCACTTCACCCCCTTCCTAGCCTCTTGCAAGACTCCTTATATCAGGACAGCACCACAGGGTTTATTCTCCTTCTGGGCTTCCTCCTTATCTTGGCTGACTTTCTCCTGTCTTATGCGGTATGTCTACACATCTCTTTTATTTTGAAATAACACTGGTTATTTCAAAATAAAAGAGATTAGGTCCACATGACATTTTCTTATTTTGAAATGATGAGATCCATCATTTTGCAATAAGAACCATTGTTTTGAAATGGCTTAAACTCCATTCATTTCGAAACGTCTGTTATTTCGAAATGGTTATTTCGAAATAAGGCCGTTTGGACATGTTTTGAAACAACACCATTGTTTTGAAACAACTGTTTCTAAACAACATGTCCGAATGGCCTTATTTTGAAATAACCATTTCGAAATAACAGGCATTTCGATAGTAGGCTTTCCCTTAATTCGAATTAACTTATTTCAGAATAAGGGCTTTCTTTCAAAATAACTCATTTTGAAATTATGATGTGTGTGTAGACATAGCCATGGAGTGACTGCAGTCTCCTTTCCCTGCAGCACCCTTTACTTTCAGCTTAGTGTCTTTATGGTGATATCCCAGCCCTGGACACTTGCCTTCACTCTTGGTTAATCCTGACCCTCCCTTTCTCAGGTGACAGAAGGTAACCTAACTAGGCTCTCATACCCTTGTTAACCCTACCAACACTGGTGTGGCATGCACAACCCATCATAAGTATGTAAAGTGTAGTGGGATATGTTGGGAAGAATAGTCATATATAAATGTGAGTTATTAGATGGCAAGAAAAAACCTTATTGTCTATAAGTCAAGGGCAAGTAAAATTGTTAGGGTTTCTGCCTACCAAACAAAGAAGGAGCTGGGTGACGGCAGGCACATTAGCACTGAGCTGCCAGTCAGAGGGGGAGTGGAGCAGAATGAAGTGCACTGCCTTACGGGTAAAGGAAGAAGAAAGAGCAGAGCAGAGCAACAGGACTGATGAGCCATTCAATAGAAAGGGGCAGCTATATAAATCCAGGATATGTCCAGACCTTTGATACTGCCTGCAGTTCTGGTCATCTGTTAACAAACAAACAAACAAACAAACAAACAAACAAACAAACAAACAAACAA